>CM075453.1:33264612-33841877 GCA_037832335.1 Carallia pectinifolia
GTGCACCTAAGAATATCCTAAGAATTCTGTAAAAATAGAATTTTTTCAAGGTCTGTCTCTCCTGTGAAGCATTTCATTTGTCCCGTTTCAGTTGCAAGCTTCCTCTCTTTTCATATTGCATGAATTTTGATCCCTTTTAAATCTTAGACTTTAATCATTTTTTGGTGGCTTATATGTTTAAAGGATTTTTAGCCGCTAGCTTTACAAGTCAGTTTTCTTTAATTTCTTCTCATACCAAATATCATTTGGTGTGATAACATGATGCCTTCCGTGCTTGAAGGCTCCATGGAATTAATAGGGAATCGGTTTTCTTTTTGACCTTTTTTGTCAGAAAGGTTGAATTCTTTTACCATAATTATCGTTAGAGTTTAATATGTAATGTATTTTTCTTCCGTCCGCCATGCCTTGCAGGTCATGGCTCCATTTAGTTGAATAGTGACAGAATAAACAATCTAGAAGAAGAATGTTGGGCAACAGTTGTCAACCAAACGAAATGCAAGAAATCATAGAGGACGTGAATTCAAATGCCAAAGAAACGAAAGCACACAACGATACAAATTCTGGAGATTACCAAACAAAAAAAACACCAAGTGCATAGGACAAAATTTAGACATCAAAAATCAAAGATTTTATGTTTTGCAGAAGATTCCCCAAATGTGCAGTAGCTCTCAGGTGCATTATTTTACAAGGTTGCCTTGAAACAAAATTTATCATGATTCCCACTTAGGACTTTTTTTTTTTTTTTTTGTGGAGTCAATCTCAAGATGAGCACGTGATTTACACCTTAGGATGTTTGGTTTAGTTTTTTGGGGTACCCTTTGCTTTTCAGTTTCCAAAAGTATAAAAAGTATTTGATAATTATCTTTTATGTGCTTGTTTTCGCTGATAACTCTCCTAAATAGCAAATGATCCAAAAATTAGTTTGAAATCGCCCTAATAGCAAAAAGCAAATGATACAAAAAGTAATTTGAAATTTTAGTTTAACTAAATACTATGAATTGATTTTAGTCATCAGTATTCAATTATAATAATTATTAATCAATAAAAACAATCAATAATAAGCAACTGTAACAATAATTAACAATAGATAAACAAAACAAATCCTTAATTAAGTAATTGCTGGTTAGGTTAGGAGCACTGTTAGTATGCATTTGGCATTTTAATTTCGTTCGGATTGACCTTATTAGCGAAAAGCTCAAGGAAAAAGAAGGAAAAGAAGCTTACGAGAATTCATCTAGTCGTGGTTCATAGTACAATACTAGGAAACTTGCGAATGTTTCCTTTAGTTCAATTCGGTTTGAAGGAAAAAGAAAGACTACAGGCTAACTCGTTTTGCCGCAAAGTTCCAAATTACAGGTCGCAGGCAACACTGCAATCCCAATAGCGGTTGCGCAGACCAATAACTTGAACGTTGATTACCTTGCTATATACACAATGTTATGTACAAATATATACACTAACTTTTAACCCTAAATCTCAAGAAAGCAGCCTGATTGGACATAGCCCGAGTATTGTTCTGGGGTGTTCGCTTTGGTCCATTTGTAAGTGTTCATATCCAACACATGTGCCACCTGAGAATCTCCCATTCCTCCGGCTCCAATGACCAACAGTTTACGCTCCCATGTTGCCAGATAAGCGACATTGGCCATGTCAGCAGGTAACTTGGCAATTGCTTGCCACGTGGAATTTTTAAATGCCACCACTTCGCTTTCACGACACGTGTATAATGCCCCGTCATTGCCAGAAGTACAAGTCTTGGGCCTTTCGGCTGAGACTAAGAAGTCATCTTGTACTTGCTCCCATTGACACGTAGCAATATCGAACACCTCAGCACTTCTCTCAAATTGACCTTCCATCTCTGTACAATAACCTCCAATGACGTGGAGCAAGCCGCGGTGGAAAATTGCTTTGCACTCGTCACGCTCTCTTGCCATGTCAGGCAATGACACCCACTCGTCTTTTACTGCATCGTATGCCATTGCCGATTTCAATGCATTCTTCTCCTTGTCATGTCCTCCCATTACATATACCATCCGATCCGAATCAGAGGTGGATCCAAAAAATAACCGGGACACCCCAGGCATATCGGCTCCACGATGCCATGTGGCCGACATGAAATCAAAGACAAAAACTGAGTTGGAAACTTCCCATGTCATTGGATCCATTCCACCCAACATTACAAGGCCCCACTTGATATTCACCACTTGGCAAAACATTGGCAACCCGTTTTCCAACTGAGGAACTGAAGGCAACTCGGACCAACAACCAGTCATTGGTTCAAGAAGACTGAACCGGTA
The DNA here is from genome assembly GCA_037832335.1 of Carallia pectinifolia. NCBI lineage: Eukaryota > Viridiplantae > Streptophyta > Magnoliopsida > Malpighiales > Rhizophoraceae > Carallia > Carallia pectinifolia. The sequence continues at coordinate 33,266,910 of CM075453.1, forward strand.
AACCGGAACCTGATTTTTCAGATTTTCCGAACAATGATTTGGATCCACCTTCGCTTGAGCTACAAACAACGTTTTCTGGCTGTTACAACTCTCTCTTCTACGCTGGGGAAACTCCGGTGAGTCGATCTCCCCTTTCCACCCTTTGCACACAGATGCAACAGTGGCAAATTGCTTGTATGTAACGCGAACTAGACAATCATAAGCAACATCATTAGGGAGGCCTGGAATCAACTCCATAATTACAATCAATATTTCAATGGGTATCCAGCAGGAAAAGGAAATGGTAAGAACTAAAGTAACGTAGCAACTAAAGGAAAACAAGATGAGAAATAGAAGAGAAGATGGGAAGGGAAAGAAGGAAGAATGGATGGTGCTATTCTCGGTGACATGCTGGTGGTTATGGAAATGGAGAAATGAGATAGCCTTGGGTGGGTCTCTTAACCCGAGTTACTCTCCTGTTGTTGTTCAAAGGCTTGCAAAAGAATATTCATCCACTTGGGAGGCTGAACAAGGTGCATCTTTGAGCCATGCAAGAATTAGCATCTTGGTGGGTTGGAAGCCTCCACCTGGGAACTGGATAAAAATCAATTGTGACGCTGCAGTGAAGGGAAATCCAGGACTAGCAGGAGCGGGTGGAGTTGCTCGTGACCAACATGGATCCTGGGTTGGTGGATTTGTTCATAATATAGGAGTAAACTCTGTTTTTGTAGCAGAATTGTGGGGTATACTCCAAAGTCTAATTTTTGGTTGGGGGAAAGGTTTCAAGCAAGTCATAATAGAGACTGACTCCTTATCTGCTTATCAAGCAATTCTGCACGAGACAGCCCAAACGCACCCGCAGGCCGCTCTCATTCAAAGTTGTGTTCATGAATACCGCGAAGGGAACAGGGTAGCAGATTGGCTAGTTTCGCATGCCCTCACGCAAACCAGAGGTCTGGCAATTCTTCGCCATCCTCCCGACGGCATCTGGAGTATTTTGAGTGAGGATATGATTGGCACTTATATGCCCCGAGCTGTAGCAAATTAGCTTCTTTTTGGGCTTTGCCCTCCTTCTTCACCAAAAAAAAAAAGAAAAAAAAAAGAAGAGAAGATGGGTTTTGAATTTGAAGACATATTGGAATTTATATAGGGGTTAGGGATGTTTTTTAAGATAGAAACTTTGCTTTACAATATAAAAAAATGTTCTAGAAAGACGAACTCAATGAAGCTAAAAAAAAAATAATATACTTGAAAGAGAGCAAAAGAAAGAACAAACTATTGTTCATTTGGTAGAACATGCAAAACAATTATTTTTTTTTGGAGCACTTGTAATTTTGTTGGTTAATTATTTAAAATGCAAGACGTTGTTTCCATGTGGAAACAATCAGAAAGATATACATATTGATTCTTACAAGGACGTCGTTTGTCTTAACTTATAAGAATTACTCATAATTATGCCTCAGGTTGTCTACTTATATGCCTGCATTGATCCCATTTTCTAAAAGCGTGCCGATTTGTGCACTAAGTATTATTAATTAGTTTTTTTTTTTTTACAAAATTAGAACTTAAATCTAAATGAATGTTATCTTCAAATCTAAATTCTAAACTCCAAATAGGGAGCCTTACCCCTAAACAGAGAGAAGAAAAAGAAAAACCCTCTTTAATTCTTCGATTTGGGGGTATCGAGGTATCTCAAACTTTTCCCTTTCTTAAACGTAATATCAGAGTTACCCAAAATTTGATGTTAGGTTAATTATTCAGTTTATGTTAATGGTCATTCCCAACTACTAGATCTACACTTAGTTTTGCATGTCATCCATTTATTGGACTGGATACAAAATCACATGTTAATATTCAATGTTTAATTGGATGAGATCATTATTATCAAACCCTTTTTAGTCCCCCCAGTTGACCATGAATTGAACTCAAATTAAGCATGTCTATAAAAAATATAGACTTGTTATCAAACTATGAATTTATAATAAAGAAATCAAATTAACTTTAGTCATCCACAAATATTACTAATGTGATCCAACGATAGTATCAATAGGACAGGCTCTCAAACGTCAAAATGAATCAATTCAATTGAAGAAATAGAACTACTCTTATTAAAAGGCAAAACATGATGTTTGGTGAGTTGACAAAGAACACAATTAGTCTCAACATCTTTAACGAAGCCAAAAAGATCACAAGAAATTAAAGTACTTAATTTAAAGTGTTAAGCATGATAGGAGAATGCCAATATGCAGATAAAATTGACGTAGCACAGTAAGTGGCGAACTAGGGAATTATTAGCAGTTTGAATAATTTTTGCATAAGTGTTACATGTTTTGACTAAAAAAATGTGTGAAAAGAGGTCAAATGACTACAATAGCCATAATCAAAGAACTAAGATTTTGATGAACTTGAGACAGTTGATAAGCCCTATTCAGAGTATCAAAATCAATTTGGCTAAAGGTCTCAAGATTAATGGACAAAACCTCACTGTTAGTGGTGGTAGCAACAGATCTATTAAACTTACCTTTAGAACTGGTGGCTGATGGGCGCATATGGTTGCTTGGGGGACCATTTTGTTGTTTGGCTTAAAACAACAACCAATCACACTATAGGGAATGAAGAGTGATGAGCTTTCATCGTGACAAGGCAAGTTTACTCAAAGAGTAACTCAGCAACCACACTCTCTAGATAAGGTAAATGAATCCCAATAAAGCAAAGAGCCCCGAATAGGTTCATAATCATCAGTGAGAGTCATAAAAAATTGTGTAATCCTCACTTTTTCTCTATAATGTGCAAACTAAACTGCATCATTAGGATAATCTCATGCAGGTTTAGAAAGTGATAATTGATCCTATACAGAATGCATTTTTTAAAGAAAGACATCAGTGGACTGATCCTGTTCTTATTTTAGGGGATAGAGATTACCCAGTAGTTGTCATTGTTGTGACACATCATATGTAAAATATCGTGAGGCCAATAGATCCCATACCTCCTTTGCGGTGCTAAGACGATTAAACTGGAGCTTGATTATTGAAACACATGTATTCCAAAACCCGGTGAGGGTTTTGGGGTTGTTGCTCGGCTAATCTTCACACCTCTCATCGAGCTTTTGAAATGATTCTTCTTTTTTTGCATCAGGTTTTAGAATAAGATGTTGTTCATTGCATTAGACCGTCGACAGCTGCAAAACCGGTTTTTGGATGATTTAAATGAAAGTCGAAGAAAGGAAGACTGGCCGACGGATTTCAGCAAGGTTGGGACAACATTTCGGCGAGATTCTGACAACAAAAACGAAAGTCCGACAAGGTAGGGAAGGACTCAAATAGTTCCCTTCAACAAATTGAAAGTTCGACTATAAAAGATGTCATTATAAACTGTAACACCATTTTAACAGACATTTCATTTTTTAAAATGCCAGAGCCTCTGATATCATGATGAAAGCATGAGAGAATCGAAAGAATTGAGGGAATGAGATTAATTTCTGTGTGTTGAAGGTATACCAACTTATATAGAAAAGAATGTACAAAACAGGAAAAGAAGATGAAGGGAAAATAACGAGATATTCACCAAGTCATACAAGTGAGATTTATGCATATCCTTGATGTGATTTGGACGTATCTTTAAAATGAACCTGAATTCTATACCGAATTTTATACTAAATCAACTAAAATTGTACCTAAATCTACAACATTCTAACGCTAATAACTGCATAAAGTTAAAATTTTCTTCATGGTGCCGCTAGCACCTTAAGTCGGTTATCTTTAATTGTTTCCCACACTAAATGTCAATTGGGGTGATACCTGATGCCTTCCATTTCACATTTCTTTTTTTCCTTTCTGGCCGGAGTGGTGAGTTCATGTACCATTCTTACCATGATGCCTTCGATGAAACCCCCTTCTGACACAAGTGTGCTTTGAACCTTTCTATCAAACTGTGAGGGTTTTGCTTGATGAGAAAAAGTTCATTTGTTCCCGACAAAAAGAAGCATCAGAAGATGGAACAACATTCTGTGTATTCTTTGTTACGAGAGCCTGAAACTCAAGAGGATAATGGCATGCTACAAAGGACCCTTGAGTGCTTGCTATACTGAGGATGGCTTAAATATGTGATTATGGGACTGAGTGTCATAGGATGTGTCCAGTGTGGCTGTGAAGGAACAGAACTCTCAGTGGCGGTGGTCTCCAATGGTGCAGCGTCTGGTGGACTAGTTGGTAAAGAAACCAAGTCCGATGGCTGCTCCAAGACAGTTAATAAAGATGGACATGTAGCGGAACCTCCCATAGCCATAGGTGGACGTGCAAAAGAAGACAGAGATACCACAAAATAAAGAGGCATTAAAACATCACTAAGTGACATTTAATTTTGAGTAGGAGGATTTTGTGATTTTGAGTTAGAATTGTGACTCTTATAAGAATCTTGTCAATCAGACAACATGTCTAGAGACCATGATTTCATTGGTTGTTGAATCATAGCACTTCAAACTAGTGTGAAAAGTGAATACTTTGAGAAAAGAGAAGGATGAGGCTTAGTTCTAGTTTGCGTGCAGTATAAGGTTTAAACCATTGATAGCAAAGGAAACCAAAAACTCTGAATTTATTATAATTTGGCAGAAATTTAAATAACTGATCATATGGTGTTTTCATGTTGAGAAGCATATTAATAAGATGAGCCACTAAATGACACCAGAAGGAAGGAGGAAGGGACGCTTTTGGTGAAGCAAGGTAAGGCCCATTTCAACAATGTATTTGTGTCTTCCCTCAGAGAATGTGTTCAGGTGTATGTAGCGGAACCAAAACATGAGAAATACCCTGAGAGACGAGATAGGACTTTAAGGCCTGCTATTCACCTCCACCATCTGAATGTAAAGTAGTAATATTGCTATTAAATTGCTTTTCAACTAGTTGCTTGAAAGTAATAAAAATTGAGTGAACGTCAAATTGGAAATGAAGAGGAAAAAAAGCCACATATGTTGGTTAAAATAATTTACAAAAATAACATAATATTTAAACCCATCAATTGATTCAACAGGAGAAGGGCCCATACATCAGAGAGTATTTTGAAGTGGATGAAAGCTAGATACATTGGAGGCCCAAAACAACAAAATTTGGCTTTTATTGCACCTACATAAATTACAAAGGTAAGACTTGCTGGCTAACGACTGACTTGACAGTGAATGCAAATGGATAACATGCTCTAGGATTTTATCAGACGGATGTCCTAATCTCTACTGCCCTGTTGACATGGACTGAGCTGTAACGATCATGGCTGAAGGAGTGGAGGATAGGTGCTAATCGGCTGGATGAAGAAGTTGATAAGTCTTATCTTTATATACCCCTCAGAGTAGCAGTGGCCCTGCATAGATTTTTTACCAAACAAAAGGAAGGAAAAATTTTCACCGTTACAATGTTAGTTTGACGCAATTTAGAAATCAAAATTAAATTATTTTTCAAATCCAAAACACAAAGTATCTAAAAGTTTGAGGTTCCATTAGGAATTTGCAAGTACGATCGAACCTATGTGGGTTATGGCCAAATCTGTACCAGTGCTGACAGCAATCTCGTCTGTGCCATCATATTCTAAAAATAAACAGAGATTGTTGAGGTATGCAGTGACATGATGGGAGACTCCCGAATCCACTGTCTAAGGAGAATCATTATATTGTTGAATTTGAGCATTATTTGCTACAGGATTATCTCGGAAAATTTTTTTCCTCGATAGGATCGTTTATCAGTGTGACCAGGTCGATCACGCAACTAGCAAATTGGTCTTGCCTAATTGCCGTGAGTAGCACTGCTGAGAGGGAAGAATCGTAGAGATTTGGACTACACCTCTGAAATTTCCAGCAACTCGTCTACTCTAATGCGGTAAAATTAGATGAAGATCCTTGAGTACGACAAGCCAGATTAGCACTCGTAGGAAACACACAAAGTCGCTCCTCTCTTTTTAAAAGAGTCTAAATCTAGCAATTTATTATGGAGTTCCTCAAAGAAAATAGAAGATTCTCTTGTGTGAATCACTGTAGTCATCTCTTTGAACTAGGTACCAATACCATTCACAATATGAATAATCAAATCTTCTTTTGCAATAGGCGAACAACTAATAACCAACTCATCAAAAATAGCCTTCATTGATTCCGGGTATTTTACAATTGATTTAGCACCCCGTGGTTCGATCAATTTTTCTTTCAGTAACATCACTCTAGAATGTGATTTGTTGGCATGGGTTTTGGAAAACCGATCCTAGGCTTCTTTTGCGGTGGAGGCTGAAGAAATGAGGGCAACCAAAGGTTCTCAAACCAACCTTATAATAGCCTGCAGTGGAAGCTGGTCTTGATGAAAATAATTGTTGTAGTATGGGGGGTGGTTTTGGACTTCGCTACCTCCTTGAGTTATGGTTTTGGGTGGGCATGGGATGTTTCCATCAACATAGCCAAAGAAGATTATAGCCAAAGAGAGAAGCGAAGAATTATGTTCTCCATAATGCATAATTGGAAGAGGTGAGCCTAAGTAGAAGTTGGCCTGCTGTGTTTATGGCGATTAAGCCTAAGGTAGATTGAACAATCGTCGAACACTGATGGTGGAAGACGCCGATGAAGAGTCAGAGGCCATCGTTTGGTACACAGATTAAATAGTACGGTATAGGATAGTATAGGTTAATATAATATAAGATAGACTAAATTATTAATTTATATTATATTTGGATGTCATCAAATAGTATAGAATAGTTATCTTATGTAATGTTTGAATGATATGAGATAGAATAATATAGTATATCAAAATTATTTTTTACCCTTAGAAATAATTGATTTACATTTACTATTAATTTTAATCTTTTTATTAAAAATAATTAAAATTAAGTAATGAAATTAATACTTATTTTACATGTTATTATACATTATACTATTTATAATTTTTTAATTTTGTATAAAAATATTTTTTAAAATTAAGTATTAAGTTTATTTATACAAATAAATTTTAAAATATAAAAAAATTAATATTTTTTTAAAATTTTTTTAGGAAAAATTAAATAAATTTTAAGAGATAAATTTTTAAATTTATATGAAAAAAAAGAATGAATGAGCACGAGAGACAAAGAGAGAGAGAGAGAGTGAGGAGAGAGAAAGGAAGGGAGGAAGGAAGAGAGAGGGAGGAGAGAGAAAGGAAGGGAGGAAGGAGGAGGGAGGGGAGAGAAAGGGAAGAGAGAGAGATGAGGAGTGAGAGAGAGAGAGAAGAGGGAGGAGAGAGAAAGGGAAGAGAGAGACAAGGATTGAGAGAGAGAAGAGGGAGGAGAGAGAAAGGAAAGAGAGAGAAGAGGAGAGAGAGAAGGGAAGAGAGAGAAGAGGAGAGAGAAATGAATTTTTTAAATTTTATGTTAATTTTTTAAAAAATATTTAAAATTTATTTTAATTAAAATAATATTTTAGTAAATATATAATTTATTAATACTAGTTTATGATATGCGATAGACTAGCCCATAAAAGTTAAAGGATAGTACTATCTCATATTCATGAATATGAGATAGTAAGAATATGAGATAGTAAGCGCACACTAGTCTATCCTATACCTATTTTATTAATTAACCAAACATGAGTTAAGGTGGCTAGCCTATCCTATCCCATTAAACAAACGCACCATAAAAGAATTGTGCTAGTCAAATGAGTAAGAACTCCACAAATAAGATACAAATAAAATTCAAAAATCAAATAAAGAGTATTATCTAAACTAGAAAAAATCGTTCAATCCCGATTAGCCTAGATAATTCAACGGAAATTGGACGGGAGAATAGATTGCGTTTCTGTTAAAAAAATTTTATTTCATTTTTGCAAACAGAGTCTATGTTATACAGACATAATTGGTGTGACTCTTTCAATAAGTGGAGTCTTCACTTAATCGTCTTTTGATTGATTTCTTTTTTCCGCAATTTGTCTCTTTCCATATGATCATCAAAGAGAATGAGGAGAGTGTGGGGAGTGGGAACATAGGTGTGGATAAGACAAGGAAAATGAAAGGCATTTGGTGAAAGGTTCGCCCGACTTATTTTATCCGCATTGTGCTCCGAAACTCCAGCAAGAACATTTAATTCTCCGTAATTTTTTTTTAAAGTTCGTTATGAATTATACAATGATAATAATTCTCCTCTCTCATAAATTTCGCTTCTCTCTTATCAAAATTTTAACCAAAAATCTCTAAAATAAAAGTCATGAAGCCTATTTTGCCTAATTACATGAATGCCAATAGCATCATATTCAATAAATTAACTCGTTATTCTGTACTTCCGTCAGAATTAGTTAGTTGGAACAGTCGGATGAGAATTTTTTAGTTTTGTAGATAAGTTTTAGAGTCATGGTTTTTTGATCTACCTTATAAAAAAAAAAAAAAAAAAACTCCTTACGGCCCTTCAGCCCAAGGTTTCCATGTTAATTGAGATAAAATATTGTTTAACTAAAATAATAAAAAGAGATGTAATAATTATATAAAAATCCACTGTGGAAGGAGATACAACATAAACATGAAAATAACGTGCAATCATCATATTATTTTGTGCACTAAATTTTTTTTTATTTTAAATTATTTTTTAATCAAAATAAGTCAAATTTTCTTAATAATAAGTCTAAATAAGTTGGCAAAATATATCTTTTGTTTTTTCCCTCTACAACAAAGAATATTAACCTTTGGATTGAGAGGGGCCATGTAACTTTATCGATAGAAGTTAAGTTGTTCTTTTAATAAAGTCAAAAGAAGTATTAGAATTACTATTCGATGTGGTATCCTAGCGAAATAGTGTAGTGGTAATTTGTTGCACTTTCTGGAATTATTACAGCAGTGCCTTTAATGTTAGAAATATTGTGCTCTGTGATTTATGGGTTCTAAATTTGTTAATGCCGCAGCTAAGTATGAGGAAGACCTATTCGAGTCTAATAATACTCAAGTGATGAATTTGTCAAAACTCGATATCAGCCCATAAATACAATAACAGATATGTTCACAATATACTTTATTTTAATTGTTAAAAAAAAAATTAGTGTTAGAGTTTTACGAAGAAATAAACTAGTTCTCCTGAGATTTCTGTTATATTCTAAGATAAGAGCCTGCTGGTAATAAATTTATTTTGCAACAGCCGACGACTCTTCAGTGTATTAGGAAGATAATGCTATTTTATAGAATAAAATAAGAGAAACAAATGGAGAGATTTATTATATGAGATTAAAAGAAGATTATAGTGATATAAATTATTCGATATTTAAATTTAAAAAAATATAAATAAATTATTAGATATCATTAGATGAAATATATAATTATTTTAGTGTTACTTACTATATAGTTATGTAGTGGAACTCATAAAACAAAAATAAGGAAGATCAAAAGAAGGAAGACTATACCTTTTGTATATCTAATTAAAATAACCGTGTGTTTGGTTTGATGGTAAGAAGCCCATGAGAAAGAAATCACAATTTCTTACAAATTTACCTTCCTTTGAATTACAGTGCGAAAGATAAGTGTTTGAATCTCATTAAAAAAAAAAAAAAACCATTATATTTGGGTCAGCTAAGCCCATACAAATATTAAAAAAAAAACCCGTTATAAGCATAATGACAAAATACCCCTAAACAACTTTATTCAACCCACTATTATATGGTTTATAGGGACATATATGTAAATTCACTTACAAACTTTTCTTTCTCACCGTTCTCACCTAATCGAAATATAAAATTTTATTTTTTCATCATTTTCTTTCTCATCTATTTCTAATTAATCCGAACAACTAAATCTTACAATCTTATATCTCATAAATTTTTTTTCTATAATTTTTTTTTCTCACCAATTTTTTACAAACCAAATAAATCATAAAGTTGGTAAAACTTAAATCGATTGGAGTATGTTGATTTAATTTGTTTGAAACTCAACTCGATTCAGTGTATTTTGATTGAAAAGTTAACAATTCCTAACCAACTCGACCTAAAGTACTCAAAGTGCTCCAAAATCCAAATAACGTGCATCTAAAATGATCTGAAAGTCGATTAGTCCAAATTTAAAATAACTTGATCCCGAGATAACCTAAAATCCGAACCCAAAATCCACAACAACCTGACCTAGTCTAAATCTAATCCAACTATGAAATTTTAATTTATTTTAACAAACTCAAATTTAGGATATTTTTAACTTAAATTATTTTTTATTTAGTTTACTTTTATTTATGAATACTAATTTTTTTATATTTGAAGATATCAACTATCGATTATTTAATTTGAAATTTTTAACAATAAATGTGAGATAAACTATAAAATTTATAATATTATCATTAATTATAATATAACTGGCATTTGTCAATCTCTTAAACTTAGATTTTTCTTTCACTCTCCTCAATATGGTATAGGGTATTAATTCCTTAACTTACAAACACAAGTTTTTTCTTATTTTCTAAGTTCAAAATTTCTTTTTCCTCTCTTTTATTGGCTATAACATTAATTTTCATGAGAAAAAGTTCTTCATTATTTGATTCTTTTAATTTGCATAAAAATAATAATTTACTCTTATTAAAAATTATTTCATATACTGTACTAATATGAAAGAAGAAATTTGTTATATTAGTCTAGTGAAAAAGAGAAAAATAGGTGATAAAAAGTAACATGACCTGAATAATTCATTTTAATAATGAGCCCAAAACCCAACCTCGTCTTGCTTGCGTTGACTAAAAGTTAACAACTCGTAAGTTGACTCAACCCGAAACTAAAATAAACCCGAATAACCGTTAAGAAATAAATCAGGTTTTGAACTAAAACTGTTAAGAATTATCCTTATCTATTCGTTTTTCTTCTCCTTCTATCATGGAGAGATTGAGGGGTTTTACAAGGATATTTATCTCCGTTGCCAATCCTAACTATCGAAAAAAGAAGGCCAACGATGTTTTTTTTTGTTTTTTCCTTTTGCGATTTTTATTATGATGGGCAACCGCATAGTTGAGTAATATATTTGCAATTGCAGGGAAATTTTCGGAAATGCAAATTCTACGAGACAATGTAAGACCAGAACACTCGATTGCAACTCAATTAGAATGGAGTACTGAAATGGCTCAAATAATAATAAAAATAAAATTGTGGTTTGAAATTTATTATATTTAATTTGAGAATTCTCAAAGAACATGCATGACTGAGCGAATTGGACAGTAATCTAGAAAGAGAACCCATATAATTTGTCTAAACAATTTTCTCAGCCATGGTTGCTTTCTTCAAAGTTCAATGTCACGTTTCTTTATAATAAAAAATTAAGAAGCCTACGTAATTGGCCATAGAAAAGGTTAATAGTATAAACAGACAATTAAACGGTGGTTTGAAAGCATATTATTATAAAAAATGTTTGTGAACAGTAAGTGGATTCCGCTGCAGTAGGGAGGTCAACAGCATTTCTTTTGAGAAACAATTTCCTCAGCTATGGTTGGTTTTTTTTTTTCAAAGTTCAACGTAATTTTCTCTATATTAAATTTTAAAGTAAGAAGCGCGGTCAATTATGTAATTTTTCTTCATATTGAATTAAATTTTAAATTAAGAAGAGCGTGTTCAATTTACACTAAGAAAGACTAATGGTAGAAAACGTGTACAATTAAAGGGCAGTAAGGAAGAGCTTGTACCGCCAACTATGATTATTATAAAGATGTTTGTGAACAACAAGTAAAGTGTATCCGCTCGTTTTTTTTCGAAATTCAATGTAATTTTTTTATAATAAAATCTTAAACTAATAAAAGTGAACAATTGACCATAAGAAAGATAAATGGTAGAAAACGTACAAATAAATGATGGCTAAGAGGAGCTTCAACCACCAATTGTGATTATTATAAATGGCGGTCAACAGTATTCCATTCGAGAAACGATTTATTTTGAAATAACGGACGACTCTCTAATCTTTCCAGATAACGTTATTTTATAAAATAAAATAAAATAGTAGTGAAGATTGGAAAAAGTGAAGATATTCCCTTTCGTGTACCTAAACGAATAATAGCTGATAGTCTTTACTCATTGTTGACATATCCACATATATATATATATATATATATATATATATATAGGTAAATTACCATTTTAATCCATCCTATACTTTGCCACCGTGGAGAATAATGTCCTCATATACGAACATTGGGATAAATATTTCATACCTCCTCTAAAAAAAAAGACAACAATTTGGAAAAAATATTCATCACGAGTTACAAAGTTACATTTATTTGTTGGAACATAATTTATTGGTGTAAAATTTTTGTTGTGAAAAATTTTTTAAGATAAATAAATTATTTTTTACTGTTTCACTATGATGTTGAAATCTAGTGAAAAATATTTTTTTTTATATTTGGTGCGTATTTAAATAGAATTGAGAAAAAAAATGAAAGAAACAAACAAAAAAAGGAGAGGATATTAGAGATTTCATCAGCGGTGAAGGAGGTAAAGGGATCCGGCAACGGCTAGGTGCAAAAAATTGACGAAGGGAGGCAATGGAGGTAGAGTGGTTGGTTGGAGTTGTTATTTCCCTCCCTCTCATGCTCTGTACTCGCCAAGCTTTGTCTGAAAAATAACATACACTTTTGCAAGTTATTTTTTGTTAGAAACAATGAAGTAAAACAACAAAATATAGATATAAATAAACAGTTAAGAACATAAAATATTTTAGGCATGCAAAACATTGTTCTTAAAAATAATTTTTGCTCCTGTTATCAAGTCGAGACAATATAGAAGGATGCAGCGACTACTCTCTCAGGATACAACAGACTTTTACACTAATGTGCACTTTAAATAGTGAGGTGACAGAAACAACTCTAATTTGATTAACCCAGCAAATTCCAACAGAATAAGTGTATGCAAAAAGAAGAATGTATTTAAAAGGATGTGTTTTGTGTAGTAAAAAATGATGTTTATATACTGATTTAGGTTTTTAAGGCTCATAAAAACGAATAATGGTCATAAAGGTAGATAATGGGCAGAATGATGGTGGTCAATAGCTGTAATTGCTGTAACGACTAGTTCTCCAACAACCAAAAATGGCTAGTCAAAAATGACTAGTTTGCCTGAGCATTCTGAACGGTCTAAAAAAAACTAGGCTCGCTCATTCCAAATCTAAGACTGAGTTGCGCAAGACCACTTTTTTTTATCTTTCCTAGTGGCTTGATCAGAGTATCCGTCAAGTTCATCTCTGACCTTACAAAATCAAGTGCAATCACTCCATTCTTCAGCAGCTGCCTTACTAACTCATGTCTCAGACGAATATGTCTGCTCTTCCCACTATATGATTTGCTCTTTGCACGAGCAATGACTATTACAATGCATCGACACTGATAGTGTCAGCTTCACCCATAATGAAATATCTATCAAAAAAATTTTGAGCTAATCTGCATCCACACTAGCCATTTCTAAGGCTAAAAACTCAAATTCTATGGTGGATCAAGCTATAATCGTTTGCTTGGTTGACTTTTAAGTTGCTGCTCCACCTCCAAGGGTGAACACATATTCACTGGTGGATTTTATCTCGTTTGAATTAGAGATTCAATTAGCATCATTATACCCCTCTATTACAGTAGGAAATCCACTATAACATATACTATAGTTTATGGTACCTCTCAAATACTTCAGAATCTTTATCAAGGCATTCCAATGATTATGACTTAGATTATGCGTATATCTACCAGTCTACACATAGTATAAACAATATCAGGATGTATGTAATTCGCCAAATGCATCAAACTTTCAATAATTTGTGCATACAATGGCTGAGAAACACATTTACCATTGTTTTTCAATAAGTGCACTCTTGTATCAAAGCGGGTAGAAATTAGTTTCACATCAAAATAACCAAATTTTTTGAAATTTTTCTCTATATAACACTCTTGTGACAGAAATATATCATTATGGGTTCTCGTGATCTTCACCCCTAACATAAAACTTGCTTCTCCTAAATCCTTTATCTCAACATGTGATGCAAATAATGACTTTGTATTGGTTATAGCGTCTGAACTAAAATTAAGAATATCATCAACATACAAGCATATAATAACACAAGTTTCGTTCTCAATTTTTACATAAACACATTTATCAACTCCAACAATAGAAAAACTATTGGAAATCAATACGTTATCAAATTTTTCATGTTATCGTTTGGGTGTCTGTTTCAATTCATATAGAGATTTAACAAGTTTATATACCTTTTTCTCTTGGTCAGGAGTTTCACAACCTTTTGGTTATGTCATTTAAATCTCTTCATCAAGGCCGGGATATAAAAACAAAGTTTTCACATTCATTTGATGAACAAAAAAGTTATAAACAGATATCTATGTCATCAAAACTCTAATAAATGCAATTCTAGTAGCAGGAGTAAAAATATCAAGATAGTCAATATTTTTCTTTTAAGGATAATCTTTTGCTACAAGTTTGGCCTTTTATTTGTCAATGGATCCATTTAGTCTGCATTTGTTCTTGAAGATCCATTTGCAACCTATGGGTTTGGCACCTGTTGGTAAATCCACCAATTCTCATGTTCCATTCTGCCTTAAGGAGTCAATCTCACTCTGTATGACTTCCATCCATAAACTGGCATTACTTGAAGATACTACTTTAGAATACGTCAAGGGGTCATTATTCACCATAAATGTGACAAAATCATCGCCAAAAGTCTTTTCTATCCTTTGTTTCTTACTCCTCCTCAATTCTGGTTGTGAATGTGTATTAGAGGATTCTCTCTGTAATACAAGGATAGACGCAACCTGTGACAATTCCTTTCTCGAAGGAAATATGTGCTCAAAAAAATCTGTATTCTTTGTTTTTACAATAGTGTTGGCATCAAAGACATCACTTTAAATAACAAGAAAATGATACGCAATACTATATTTTGCTTAACCTATAAATATGCAATTTGAGGTCTTTGAGCTTATCTTACTCTTCTTTGGTTCAGGCAGAAGAATCTTAATAAAACATCCCTACACTTTCAAATAATTTAGATTAGGAAAGTACCCCTTTTACAATTCATATAGTGTCTTACTAGCTTTTTTATATGGAATCTTGTCCTGTAAGTAACATAAAAAAATTGCCTCTCCCCATAAATTATTAGGAGCTCCACAGCTAACTAGCATAATATTCATCATCTCTTTTAAAGTTCTGTTTTTCCTTTTTACAGCCCCATTGGACTCTGGTGAGTAAGGAAGCATAACCTTATATATAATGCCCTCTCTCTCACAAAAATCTAACAGTTGTTGTGAACTGTACTCTCCTCCTCTATCTGATCTAAGTCTTTTGATGTTCTTACCTAATTGGTTTTCTACTTTACTCTTATATTTTATAAACACTTCACATACTTTCATCTTTGTCTCTTGATGAAAAGACTCTGGTGTACCTAGAATAATCATCTATAAAGGCTACATAAAAACGTTTATTGCCCCTGGTCATAGTACTCTTTAAGTCTCCTAAATCTAAGTGCACTAGGCTGAGTAATTTTGTTTCTCGTTACACTGGTTTGCAACTATTTTTGACTAATTTCACTTCTACACAAATCTCACACTTACTCATTTTACCATGCAAACTTTTGATTAAGCCTACTTATTTCATCTTTTTAATATAAGGATTACTCACATGTCCTAATCTAACATGTCATAGATCATAAGATTTAACAATATAAGCAGAAAAGCTATATGCATTTCTATTATTGATAACATCAAGTACATTCAGAATAAAAAGTCCCTAGTTGTAATAGTCTTTTCCTACAAATAACATTGTTTTTGGTCATGACAACTTTGTTAGACTCAAAAGAGACCTTAACTCCAACTTTTCCCAACAATGATACAGACACTAGATTGATAAGAATATCTAGGACATGAAACACATCATTCAAAGACAACACCTTTCCCAAAGTACGTTTGATAAGGACTTTCCCCTTACCCAAAACAAGTGCTGTGCTTGAATCTCCCATAAAAATATTTGTCTCCATCCCCTACTATTGTGTAGGAGGTAAATGCACTTTTATCCCCACAAATGTGCCTCATAGCACCATAATCTATTACCTACTCTTTCAAGTAAGTGACAACGTTAACTTGGGAAATGATAGCAACAATAACATCCACTTCTACCAAGTTGGCACTTGGTTTGGTAGGTACGTCAATCCCTTTTTTGAGTCTACCCCGAGGGGCATGATGCCTTAGTTTTCCACATACAAAGCAAACATCTTTCTTTTTAAATGTTGAATTATCAGTCTTAAGCCTTTTGTACCTTTGGGACCTATTATTATACCTCTTCCTGTCATGATGGTGAAGATGACTGTGGGGATAACTATGATGATTTTATCTCCTCTCACAACTTTTTTGTGTTTCGTAATGTGTGCTTTTGACGTCATCTCCTTCGCTTTTGCTTCTTTTGCTTAGGTTCTATTCTTATCTTTGATTAAGATATGAACGATGACATCCTCTAGTGACAAATGCTTCATGTTGTGCTTGAGTAGCTGTTTGTAATCATCTCATGATTGTGGAAGCTTTTCAATGAGACAACCTGCTGCATATTCATATGACATCTTGATATTTTTATTCTTCAGATCGTCTAACGGCTTATAGTACTTATTGATTTGATCCTAAATACTTTTGTCATCAGACATCTGAAAATGTAAATGGTTAGTAACAACAAACTTCTGTGTTCTAGTATCCTTGACCAAATATTTTTTGTTAATTTTCTCCTATATTTCCTTTGCTTTCTTTGAAGAACAATAAACATCAAACATATAGTTAAATAAAATGCTTAAAATAGTGTGGTGACAGACTTTGTTAGCTTGTTCCCAAACAGAGAGTGTTCTCTCATAATTTTTAGTATCAGGTTCTGGTTTGGATTCAATCATAGTAAATGTAATACCTAAAACAACTTAGGCTGAGAAAACATGTTTTTGCCAACGTTTAAAGTGAGAACCAGTGAAAGTTTCAATCTTGAAAGTGTCTAGCAAAAACTTTGAAGCAAGAGGAATTGATTAGGTTTGTGTAAGAACAACGACAAAGATTAGGTGCTAAAATAAATGGATTGGTAGCAGAAACAGTTTGGCTGATATTTGCATCCATTGCAGCAAAGTAAAGAAACTATCCTTAAGACTATTAGAAATAATAAAGTAAAACAACAAAATATGGATGCAAATAAACAGTTAAGTATATAAAATGTCTAAGATGTGCGAGACACTATCCTTAATGATAGTTTCTGCCCCCGTTCTCAAGTCGAGGCAGTGCAGTAGGTCGCAGTGATTACCCTCCCATTATATAATAGACGTTCCCACTAATGTGTACTTCAAATAGTGATATGATAGAAACAACTCTAATCTTGATTAACCAAGCAAATTCCAACAGAATAAGTGTATAAAAGAAAAAGAGTGTATTTGAAAGGATGTGTTCTATGTAGTAAAAAATGATGTTTATATACTGATTCAAGCTTTCAGGCTCATAAAAACAAATAATGATAATAAAAGTAGATAATGGGCAGAATGATGGTGGTTAACGGCTGTAACTACTGTAACAACTAGTTCTCCAATAGCTAAAAATGACTAGTTTGACTGAGCATTCTGAACAGTATCAAAAAAACTAGGCCACTTATTATGGGTGTTAGACTGAGTTGCACGAGACCTTTTATAAGTCTTTTTTTTTTTTTTTATTAAATGTAAGGAATATGTTGGTTTATAAACAAACAATATTTAACTTCTCTTTTTCATGTGAGATTTTAGTATCTTTATATTCTCCCCTCTTAAGTAGTACTTGATTTTTTTTTTTTTCTTATGTGGGATTCAAGCCTTTTAAAATACCCTTTTATTTTCCGACATTTTCCTTGAAAATGGTCTTCTTTTCCGTTGATTGAACCAAACATTTTCTGTTGACCTTCCTTTTTACTTTGCCAAATAGCAAAAAATGAAGAAAATATTTTCGTGTAAATTTTTTTTTGTGAAATAGGCTTTATTTAATATTTAATCAAGTTTTATTAAATTAGGTTTTGAAATGTAACCCTTTAAATTTTGCTTTATTTATTAATTTTTCTTCTCCTTCAATCATAGAGACATTGAGGGATTTTATGAGGATATTTAGCTTTGTCCTATTATATTTGTAGTTTTGTGATAACGATGGTAAGGAACCAATTTTTTTTTGGGGGTTACATCAGACTAAATAAACTAAACTACCAAGAAACACAACCAAAACAAGGAAAAAACAGCCCCATTTCTATCGCCTTCAAGGAGCAAATGTAGACCTAGGGGAAATTGATTAAAAAGCACTTCACTGCTAATAACCTGAACACTCAATTTGACTTGAAAGTCAACATATGCATTCCCTTCCCTTAAAATATAAAACATTTGGACTTGCCAACACTACGCAATAAGCCTTTGATATCCTCAAATGGCATTGTAAGTGGATGAGATGATGCTAGACTACAAGTAATCAATCTCAAGGCTTTGAAAGAGTTAGTTTCAAGGACTTGTTGATGCCCCGAATCCCAAGCCAACTTAAGTCTATGTCTAATACCAAATAGTTTTGCAACCATATTTGTACAAATACCTACAAATATACAAGAATCCAATAAGTCATACTCCACCACTATTCTGCAATAAACCCCCAAAACCCATTGGCCAAAGATTGGCTATGGCGTTCCCATTAGTGTTGATTTTAACCCCAGTCATGTGAGAGAAGTTCCCATCCAACTAAGTGAATAAATGGAAAGGGTTTATCATCCAAAAATGCAAAACTATCCATCCAACCTATAAACAAATTGATCCCAATCATGTGTGCACCCACCGTAGATTCAACGGGAGGCTCATTTTAATTCCACGAAAAACCTCTCCATTTCTGTTGGTCCAAATCAACCAACAAACACATAAAAATCTCATTCATTGTCTATCTAGATGCCCAAAAGTAACATGCGCCATGACAAAAGACTATATTTAATTCATTAAGGGTAAATCAAAGAATCAAAAGAGGGAAAACCACTAGAATACATGTCCCTCCAAACTTCTTGGGATTGCTCGCAATCACACAATAGATGTAAAATATCTTTTGAATCTCTATAATAGTGGATGCAAACATTATCATTAACTAGATTACGTCTCAAGCTCTTCGCATGAGTGAGAAATCTACCTTTAAGAAACAGCTATAAGAAAATTTTGAATTTCTGTGGCACATTCTTTTTCCATAAAATCTGCCATATCTTACCAGAGGAATTCAAATTAGTGCCTTAAGATAACCAGCTATAGCATGATAGCAAAATAACTTCCATTCGAGCTAACAAGCCAAGCTTCTGAGTCAAAACAAAAGAAATGATGAGACAATGGAGTGAAGCAGATTAAATCAACAGTATGCGAGAAGATACAGTAGCTAAATTATTCAAGTGCCACCAACCATTTTCAATAATGGCACTAACCTTGAAATCTTTTTCATCAACATGAATAAACAGAATAATTGAAGCTATGGACTGATTGAGAAACCATTTACTAGACCATAAAGAGATTTGATAACCATCTCCCACTTTGAAGCCAATCTCAGGTTCAAGAAAGTTAAAACCTTTATAATAGATCTCTAGATAAAAGAAGCAGCAGAGAAACAACTCCAGCCAGTCGTGGATTTGATTACAAGCATTTATCAACTTTGTTGTAATATTTGCAAAGCAGCTGTGCGTAAGCTCGAGCCTCATTACGGAGAGCGATCATTGAAGGATAGGAGTAAGAACAAACAACAAACAAATGGGCCATTAATTCCTCTTTTTACAAAACCTATAGGGTTAGTTATAAATCTATTTTTCCACATTTATATATTGCTTAAACACTCCTTTCCATGTCCATATTGGAGTTTTTTTTTTTTACTCACAATTGGTCTCCAACACTTCCTCTCAATTGTGAGTGGATTTGCTCTCCTGGAACGTGTCAGGAACCATTACATCTTTGCCTCTTGACCGTCTGGCTACTTAGCCACCTAGTCTCTTGATGGATGCCTTGCCATTGAGCCGCCTTGCCTTTGGGCTTGTGTATTTTTGTTCCTTTTTTACAATGCTTGGACTCCTCTTGTAGGCCTCCTTTTGAGCCTTCCATTGGGATCTACTCCTCTTGTTGGTTTTTCTTTGGGACTTTCATTGGGTATTCATGTTTAATGGGTTATCCTTCCTATTGGGCTTTTATTGAGGGTGCAGCTTTTTTTCAAGATCCACAAGTCCCGCAAGATCATTTGCACTTTGATACCACTTGTTGGAAAATTTTCAAAAGCAAACACGTGCGGGCTTGAGTCCAATAACGGAGAGCAATCACTAAATGATAGGAGCGAGAACAAGTAACAAACAAATAGGCCATTGACTTCACTTTTTACAAAATCTATAGGCTTAGTTATGGGTCTTTTTGACCACATTTATATATTGCTTAAACACTCCTCTCCCTCTTCATATGGGAGTTTTTTCTCACTCACAATTGGTCTCCAACAAACTTCCATCCAATCTTACCCAACAAAGCTATGTTATTTAGGCAAGATTGTTGAAGGCCTAGCCCCCCTCTCTAGTCGACTTAGTACCTGGCTCCCAATTAGCAAGATGAACACCATTTTTATCCACATCTGATTACCAAATAAAATGACTTGTAAGCCTATCCAATTCATCACATATAGTGTTTAGTAACCAGGAGGTTTGCATGACATGCAAAGGAATATAAGAAAAACAACTCTTCACCAATCTAACCCAACCTGCAATATTCAAAAGCTTTGACTTCCAATAATGTAGTCATAAGTGCTCTTGGTAACTCTTCTATGTATGAGGGGAATGTTCATATACTTCCCCACCTCTTTTGTAAAGCAAATCTACTAACAGTTCTAATCTGATGAAGTATTCTCTGCGGCACATATGATGAAATAATAGAATAGAAATTCAAGATTTTTTGAAAGGGTTTGGCTTTCAAGTTTTCTCCTTTTAGGTTTCGGATCAATCTAATTGATGTTTTTTTTTTTTTTGATAATTTCATTTCATTCAAAAGGGGCAACACAGAAATACACACATGCATATTTTACATAATTTTTTGTAAATATATGATGTATATCTATAGTTTTTTAGCTGTATGCCTTAATTTTGATATCATATTCGTTAGGTTAAGGGAGATACATAACAGTTGACTACTTTCCGTCAGAAAAAGGACTTAGATTGAGTAAGAACCAACGATTAAGGACTCATTTGAAAAAATAAAAAAAAAGTATAGGGCTCAATTAAAAAAAAATGTAAAGGTTTATGACTTAAATTTTGGTTATCCCCTTATTTGACTCATGAAATAACTTTTTTATGAAAATAAAAATAAATTATCCACATTTGGCTCTTCCTATAACTCACAAATGTGAATAACTTATGCACCGGGACACATTTTTACATTTATAACTATATGATAAAAAAATTTTGTTTTAATTAGTTTGTTAAAATAAACATTTTTTTAATTTAATTTTATTTATAACACAAATATTTGATAATTTCAAAATTTTGTGTTAAGACTATGAAGCTAAACAAAAATTTAAAACTCAATTCAATAAAAAAATAGATTCGACTCAATTTAACTTTCGCCGAAGGAACAAAATTTAAACATATTAAACCTTCACTCAACAAGACGCGCTTGCACCTTATTAGTCAAATTATAAAATTGCAATAGCATGGGCATTTTTGGAAACACAAATTCTGCGGGACAACATAAGACCGAGCAGTCGACCGGAGTTTTGCAACTCTACCGTTCAACCATTTTTTCCTCCCACCCAACTCTGTCTCTCTCTCTCTCTCTCTCTCGCTCTCTCTGTTAACAATATTAAACATATACTACCGGTTCTTAACCTAAGTCCTCTCTTCTCATCCTCTACTCATCTTGCATTTCTTGGTTTCTTCACAATTTTAAAATCCTTTTCTTTGATGATATCTGCCTCAATTTTTAGTGGGTTAATTGAAATTATCCACATTTTTTCGGTTCTCTATTTCTTTTGCCCCGCCTTCTATTTGAGGCTTGTTTTGGTTGCTGCTGGCCTGAAAACAGTGGCCACAGAGGTAATGTGGGATTACTGGATTATGGGTTTCTGGGATTTCTTTGGAATTTTTCTGTTGATTCTTAGTAGAGAGAAGCGGAGTTTGCTTGCTGTTTCCGTGAATTCTTTGGCTCTTATTTATTTATTTTTCTTTTATTTGGCAGGAAACATTGGCTTTCAGTATTACTGAACAGCTAGCTGCAATTTTTGTGCCTTTTCAAATCAGTTTCACTCTTTTCAGGTAACCCTTTTGCTTTTCCTTTTTGTTTGTTTGGTTTTTTTTTTTTTTTTTTTTTTGTCTCCTGAATTATGAGCTTCAACTATTATTGTGAGTTGTTCATGTTTCGGATGTTCCCTTTGACCTCGGTCTTTATATTGTGCCATCATTTCTCTGATAAACCATGATCATCTCTCTTTCTATTTTTTTCTGTGAAATAAAGGGATGACTATGGCTACATTTATATGATTAACAAATTTAGTCCAATAAATGTAGTTTTCGAATGAGATTTTCGACGTTTTCATAGCTCTGATACACTTCTCAAATGGGATTTTCTGTATAACTAATACATCTATAACGTTAAATGATAGTGTCATTACATGACAATTAATTACACAAAGAGATATCCCGTCGCAGCCCTATGCGAACTGGAGTGCAAATATTTTGTCAATTGTGATGAACTCGGGTACCTGAACCAAGCCAATGGCTTGATACATGTAACAAAGTGTATATATATATATATATATATATATATATATATATATATATATATATGTTTAAATTAAAATTTAAACATATTTACTCAGTGCTATACTAATTTTTTAAAAAGAAGAAAATTTCAAAAAAACATAATTTTTTTAACGTCTCGAGTCCCACGGTCTTTTTCCAATTGTGATTTAGCAAGCACTTCCACGTCTGCCAATGCGCACGAGACCACCGGACCATTGCCTGGACGCCGTGAGTAGATAATTATCGTGGCAAATTTTCTTCCTTTGCTTGCTCAGAGAGATTTGAATTCCGGCAATTGGTTTTTTTTTTTTCAACACAAAAAAAAAAGTATTATAAGCATGACAGTCATTGTATTTATAAGTTAAATAATTTTTAAATTATTAATAATTTTATTTAATTTTTTTATAAAAAATTTATTATTAAAATATTATTAGACTTAAAGTACGCTCAAGTATCGGGGTCTCGAACAGCCCAGCCAAGCCAAGCCGAAACGGAAACAAGTCCATACTCATTAGTTGGATCAACGAAATGGGATTTTACTGTCATGGAAAGTTGGCAACGTGGGCCTTATGGGAGGTCCGTCCTTTTTTAAACCAGATATACAATTTTTTTTAAAGTTTAATAATCAATTTTATTTAAAATACTTTTTTATTATATAGTATTTAAATTATTTTTTAGTTAAATTTTGTCTGCCAGATTACTTTTATCAAATTAATTGCATCCAATTGCCATTTTATTTTGTTAAATATATTGACGTGATACGTAATAAAATATTAGCTCAAATTAAACTTAATATTTCAACATGCTTCATCATCGTCAAAATATGATGACATGACCATATAAAAAATAAAATAATAAAAAAAAGTTCATTTCCCCCTCTCTCTCCTCTCTCCTTCCCCTCTCTCCTCCCCTTCCAAGTCGAATTCTAGGTAGTGGCTCTTATGCAAAAGCGAGTTAGACATAGTTTGCGGGACACTGTCAAACATTAAGAAGTGATAATTCAACAGGCCATCGTTTTGGCCCTGCCTAACCTTGACAAAGCTCGGCGACTGTAATGCTATGTTGTACCACAAAACTGCAGAGCGTTTGGATCAGGACACCCACCAGGCAATTGTTATTGCAATTTCTCGAATTGGGATTTACAAATTCTTTTCCTTTTTTCTACCCTTATCATTTGGTATTTGTCCAGTCTGATTATTAGTTGAGTTGGACTCGGGGAGTGGGATTGAAGAAGAGAATGGATTTAGGCATAGACATCAGCCGATCAGGCCTTTTGCCTTATTTGTTGTTTATCCTAAATTGCGAATCAACCAACCATGGTGTTGGGTTAATATTTAATATAGTAGTTTTTATTGGGAGGAATGCGAAACGGAAGAGGTTCCGCAATCTATGCCTAACTCGTTTTTTTCTGCTTCCAAGTGCACCGAGAAACAGAAGAAGGAGAGAAAGGGGGAGAAGAGAGAAATGAAGGAGAGAGGGGAGAGAGAGGGAGGAAGGAGGGAATAGAAATGAATTTTTTTGTATTTTTTTATTGTTTTTAATTGTTAAAAAAATTTGATAACAGAAAAAAAATTTTCAGCATTGTCACGGACGTGCAATGTTGATATAATAAGTTTAGTTTAATATAATACTCTGTTAGATATTACGTTAGCATACTTAACAAAAAAAAAAGTGATAAAATGATATAATTAATTTAATAGAGGTAATGTAGTAGATAAAATTTAACAAAAAAAATTTTCGAGTGATAAGTGATAAATGAAAAAATACTTTATGTAAAATTAATCATTAAATTTTGTTTTAGTTTTATGTATTTATATTTTTTTACATTTGAGTTTTAATTGTTTTTTAAATTTTTTTTGAGTTCTAAATATTTCGATTTTATGTCAAATCATTTTATCTATTGACAAAAAGTAGTTAATCCATTAATTAATGAATTTGACTTAATAAAAGTTGTTTTGAAAAGGTTAAAAACACAAATTAAATTTTTTTCTTAACAAATACACGAATTAAATATTTTTTATCGATAAATACACAAATTAACTTGTGTATTTGTTGATGGAAAATTTATTTAATTCCTATATTAAATATTTTTTATATAATTTTTGTTAGGTCAAACTTGTCTACTAACGAATTAATTAATTTCCATTAACAGATAAACTAATTTGGTAAGAAATTAAAAAAATTTATAATTTAAATAAAATCTTAAACAGTTTTAAAACTTGGATGAAAAAGAAATAAAGATTTAAAACTAAAAAAAATGCATATTCCATTTTAAAACTATAGGTTTACATTTTGTTTGAGAAAAGAATGAGGAGAAGAATATCAAAAGAATGGAAGTGTGAGGAATAAATATTAAAAAAGAAAAAAAAATTATTCTTTTAGAAAGTGTAATGTGAAGAAAAAAAATCAAAAATATTTTATTTGATAACAAGTGAAAAGTCAGAGAAAAAAAATAAGGTGTCATAATATTAAATTTACCCTTATGAAATAAAATTTAAAAAATTAAAATAAAATTAAAAACATAAATTAAATTGAAAAATAATTTTAAAAAAAGCAATTTTGTCATTTTTCAGAGAATTGCTTTTTGCATGGCTCATAATATATTATCTTGTGACCCACTAATGTATATATATATTTTACAGGCTGTCCTTCCCTAAACAACAATGCTCACTTTTTTTCCATCCCAATCCTTTCTTTTTGCAAGGATTTCTTATTACCAAACATGCAGTTAAGCATCACACTTAATTGGTGAATGGGTTGAAAAATCTACAAATCGGCCATGTTCCAATTTGGATTTTTTTTAAAAAAACCAAATAAAACATTAAACCAAAAAAAAAGGTTTAAGCCGAATTAGGTCAGCTTTTAATTAGAAATTTGATTTTTTGTTTGGCAAAAAGACAGATTTTGGTCCCTTAATTACATTTATTTGATGAAAAATATGGCACGATAATGAATAGAGCGTGGGGATATAAGCGTGGATAAGCTGAGAAAAATGGAAGGCTTTTGGCGAAAGTAGTGTAGGCAAATGTGAGTTGCGTCAGTTTCAAACCAAGTTATTTAGATGTTAAGTTATTTTGGTATTAGGTCTTTCAAGTTTTGATCTGGATTTTAAGTTTATTGGATTTTAGGTTAATCGGGTCTTGGTTTAATCAGTTTTCGGTTATTTTATATTTCTGGTCACTTTAGGATGGGTGATTCGGATTTTAGATCAGATTCAAATTGATTTCGAATTAATCTAGATATTTTTATTTCATAAAAATTTAAGTTAGTATTTTTTACCACATTAACAATTGCATATTACTGAAAACTATTAATTTAAATGTGAATACTGGGTTAATATGATAATGTTGGATGATATAATATAGATAATGAAGATTTAGTTATAGCTAAAATGGTTGGAAGCAAAAACTTTTAATTGAGAGATATGAATTGTTAACCTCAGATCCCTCCCTCGTCATCATATCTCCCAACTATTGGATTGTCAACTTCAAAAGACTAAAGAAAACACTTAATAATTTTCATAATTAATATAATATACAATTGAATAGTAAGAAATGCACTATAATTAGTCATATAATACATATATTGAATATTATACATATTATGTTATAGTGATTATATATCATATGTCTGTTTAAGTATATTGACGAAATATCAATTAAAACTAAGACAAAATAATTCAATTTTGAAGTTATATATTTTAAAAAATTGTATAGATGAATAATAAAATAAATAAGCGTATTCATTTGTTTTTTTTTTTTATAAAGTTAGGTTACTTTTATATGCTAATAATTATAAAATAAATAAAATTAACATTTTTCTCTCAATTATTATTATGACTAGATTATCATGGCCATCCAAAAAATTATGTAATTAATTTATAGTATTTATATTATTAGAAATTTTCATGACAACTAAGTAAACTTTAGCTTATTTATTTGATTTCTTTTTTATAGTTCATTCATTTTATTACTTAAAAATGTTTATACAAAACAAAAGAACTTATTTATTAATAAATTTTGTCAAAATCAAAAATAAAACTGAACTACTAAATTAATCCAATGAAAGTTTGAATTGCATTCTACACATATAAATAATTGGTAAATTATTTATAAAAACAATAAATTTATTAAACAATTTTCTTATAGGAATTGCAAATTTAAATATTTTAAAAATTATATTGAAATCTTTAATTGAAAAAATGTTTGTGGAAGTTGACCATATGAAGAATGTATAAACTATATTAAATTTCATTATTTAGAAAATTATAAATTGATTAATTAATATTTAATATATTTGAACAAAAAATTATATGATTACATAAAAATTCAAATATTTATAAAATAATTGAAAAGATAATTATTATACAGAATAAGATTAAATCAAATAAAAAATTAGTTAGAATTTTGGATCAAGTTTAACTAAGATTTGTTCAAGTTGTTGTAGGTTTTAAGTTTTATGAATTTAGATTATTCAAGTCTTGGATTATTTGAAATTTGAGTTAATCGAATTTCGACTTAATCAAGTTTCAAGTTATTCGGATTTTGAGTTATTTTAAATTGGAGTTGTCTTGATTTTGTGGTTTTCAAATTATGAATTGTTGATTTTTTCAATTAATACAAGAATAAGAGAAATTCATGTGGGTGAAAAAAATGGAAAGTAGAAAGGAGAATAGTGGCCATGTTTTGAGAGTGATACCCAATTTTTTTCTTTTTTTTTTTAGTTCTTAGACCCACCAAAAGTGGTTCCTCCTAAAATCGGGAGGAATCACCCAAAAACTACAGGAAGGCCTTTTTATATATATTTTTTTATTTTTTTATACATAATTATAATCTCATCTCTAATTTTTTTATTATTATTTTTGCAAGGTAAGATTATTATTAAATATTTTTTTTTCTTTCTTCTTAATTTTTCATTGACTTTTAAACAAAATATTTTTATTTTATTTTCTCACATCACACTCTTTCAAAAAAAAAAAATAATAATAAAATATATGCTTTCTTTCTAATATTTATCCTTCACATATTTTTTCGGTTCAGAGTCTTTTTTTTTTTTTTTTCCTAACCAAACAAAGAGTAAGTGAAAAGTTCGGCTGACTTTTGTCCCCGCTAGATTTTACCCGCCTCGTGTTCCGAAACGCCGGGGAGGACATTCCATTCTCCTAACGGGTGCTATTCGCATCACGTTCAATAAATTAACTCCTAGTTTCGTAATTTTTCCACAACTAATTGTGTCGACGACTAATTAAAATATTTTAATACTTTCTTTAAATTTGAATGATTTTATTTTTTTATAATCTTTTGACTTTTGTTATGACTTAAACAAAAAAAAAACTCCTTGAGGGCCCCAGCGCAAGGTTTACATGTTAATTGAGATAAATGTCATCTAACAGGCTAAAGGGGTGTTTAATTTTGTTGTTAATAAGTATTGTTATTAATTATTGATTACTAATTACTGTTATTTATTACTGTTGTTGATGAATAAAATAAAATTATAATATTTTATTAAATTAATATTAACTATTATTGATTAAATAATAAAATAATTATTTTAAACATTCAAATTATGTTTTATTATAATAGATAATTTTTAATGTTTAATTAATCCAAATTAATTTCATAAAAATAAATCTTATGTATTTATAAATAAAATTTATTAAATGCTACAATTTACAATAATATTATTATTTTTACAAATGTCATTTTTACTTTAAAGATTACTGTGTTTAAAAAATTATCATTATTTTTATTGTGTAATTTACTATTTACACAATAAAAATTAAAATTAGGAAATAAAAAGAAAAAAAATGTAAAGTCATGCGCATGTATTAAAATGATGTTATCATTATTATATAAATTCATATTTATGAATAAAATAATATTATTTTATTATTTTAACATGAAAAAATTGAAAAAAAATGTTGATCAATATGTATGACACGTCGCAATCCAAGTGTTCAAAATAAATGCATTGTACCTTCGGTTCCCACTTCGTACCGTCTCTTAGAACAGCTTCTTTCATAAGCTTAATTTTGTAATTTTAATTTATATTAATTATTGATAAAAATAAAAAATAGGTCCTCCTTATTTTTAACATAAGTTACTTTCGAAAGTTTTCATTAACAATTAACTGCTAATTTTTTACTTAACCAAACACTTCAATTTCTTACTTTTCAAAAGACCAACGGCAATGACAGCTCCAACAGCAAATCCAAACACCCCTAAACTAATAAAATCATTAGAGTAAAGCTTGTAATTAATGTTTACCTCCAAGCTCAATAAAATATTATTTAATTGAAATAATTAAAATGACATAATTATTGTCTAAATATCCTATTTTGATGGAGACACAACATAAACATTTATTAATCTTAAAATGCAGTAGAGCTGAGTAAAAAAAAAAAAAAAAAATCAAAACGTCGGAAGTAATTAATTGAGATGCACACTAACAATCAATTACACTCTAGTATTAGACCTGACTATGATTTAGTTCTAATTTGGTTACGATTTTAATTCTTAATAAATTAGAACCTTAAACTGTCTGCTTTTTTGATGGTTCATTTTAGTTTCAGTTAACGAGTGATTCAGGTTTCTGTTCTCATTTTGGTTCTGATTTCAATTTCGATGTCAATTTTATTCAATTCATACTAGCTTGATCTAGTTCTAAATTCTTTCTTTTATATCTAAAAACAACTTAAAATTGTAAAATTTGAATTTCAATTAGATTAAAAAGAAAAAATTCAAATAATTAAAGAACTTAATTAAATATAAATTAAGCTGCCTATGTATTCTCTTTAAGAATTAAAACCTACGTAGTTTATTACTTTTAAAACCTTAATTTACCATTTATCTTATTTTTAATTTTGATGCAATCTTACTCCCTTTTGTTTTGGTGGCTCTTTGTGGTGGTAGTGAATCCTTCTATTATAAAGTTGTACAATTTTTAGTTTAAAAGTTCGCGATCATTTTCTTGCATTCTTAATTTTACTTTCAACAGGTAATCGAGACACATTTTTCCTTCCAATAACTCTAGCAACAAACTCAAATTCATTTCATCAAGGATATTATCCTTTATTTTACTTAACAGCAACATTTAAGATTGTGATTTCAAATCACCGGTTCCACGATTTCTAAGAAGAAGAATTGGAACTCAAATCGTCTCCTATCCAATTCCAATTATGGTTCTGGAACCCATCAGGTGGTCCAGTCTAATTTGAACCAAACATGAGGCCACCCCTATCTAATATTTGATTTACGAATTATATAATAAGTTAAGACTTGAAATTCAAGTCCTTGTATACTGGAACATATCTAATTGATTACATTTTTTTCCTTAATCTGTAGGATTTGCTCCTTCAATTTTATGTGTACATAAATTATACTAGATATTATCAATATCAAACACATAACCTAATTCTCATTTCATATATCTAAACACCTTTAACATGATGCCATTAAGGATACACTAACACGTGTACTTTAGTGAAATGTATATATCATATACACGTTGAATATGGTAAGAACACATATCTGAGACACTAAAAAGCCAAAAAAATTTTAACAAAAATTAGACATAATTTAAACACGTTAAGGACATGCTGAAGACACGTCTCAGACATGCAGACATAACTTAAAAAAAAATTCTTTTAAAAAAAAACTGAAAAAGGATGGCCCATGGCCTGTGGCCTGTCACATCCCGCCATTCCTTTCTTGGTTTTTTTTGTTTATTTGAAATTCAAATGAAGGAGAGAGGGGAAGCTCGAAATTTTTTTTTAAGTTCATGTTTTTGTTGTTGGTATTTACTACTTATTATAAAATCTTAGATATATATAAAAATATATTTTATAAGATTTATTTTAATAACAAAAATTAAATTTATATATGTTATATTTTAAATTATAATTTATATTTTATTTTGAATAATCTATATATATGTTTGTGTGTATATGTGTTCATATCATATTTGTGTTTTAATTCTTTTTTAAGATTGATGTATCGTCGTATTTATATCTGTCGTACCTATGTCACTGTGTCCTTATCTGTGTAACTTGGGATGCCATGAATTATTAGAGCACAATTAGCAATTAGTTTTAGTATCAATTGGTAATGAATCAAATCATGTAATACTTGAATAACATTAAATTTTATTAATCTCAAAATCTCTCACATAATTAACTGAGAAGCATACTAACAATATGAACATTTTGTCACTCTAATAACATCTATAAACAAGTCATATTTATAATATATATTGACAATAATACTATAAATTAAAACATTCAAATCCTTATATACTTGGAACAAATCTATTCCTAATTGACATGTGATAACATATACAAATAAGACTCAATTATTTAATTTCTACTTTAATATTTTTTTTTTGGCTCCAAGGTCAATCCATAATCTTTTGACTTTTCTTAAATTCAAACTAGAACTTTCTTTTTTAAATTTAGTTCTTAACGGTACTTTTGTTAGTTGAATTCGACCTTCCTATTAATTTTTCCATTAATTACAGTTATGTGGCACCCAATAGCATAATACGTCATTTTTGTCCGACTAGTTAGCATGCCACGTGAATACAAATTATTGAGGTGGTATTTTGTCCAAATTATTTGTAAATCTTTGAAAAAAATTTAAAATTTCTTTTACCATCATCTTTCAAGTCAATCGCACACATGAGCAACATCAGTCCTCTCTTTTGTAAAAAATGATCAGAATGCTGAATACCCCAAGGTTTAGTAAGATTCTTTTTAAAACAAAAGAAATTTTTTTTTTTAAAAAAAAACTAAACAAATTCGTTTCTTTTTTTAATAATAAGACAAAATTTGTGTCTTAGAATGTCAGAAAGGAACTTTTCTAGAAAATAAACATAAATTTTTTTTTTTCTTTTCCTCATCAAAAATAGAAGGTGAACACAAAATTTATCACAATAAAAAAAGATCAACACAATTAGCCCCCACGCTTAGCCATAGAAGCCCAAATCTTTGCTTAGATCAAACAAGCTCGAGGGCCTGTGGTGGTTTGGAGTTGCCGAGAATGGATGAATTGGGAAGTGGGTATCCATTTGGGAAGTGGGTAGCAAAAGTACGGTGGCGAAAGAAAGGGTGGTGATGGCGGTGGTGGTTGGTGTTGGACTTTTTTATCAAAAGGCTTCTATAAAGGCTAGGAGGTGGTGGCGAAGGGTACAAATGGGTGGGATCCCAGTGAACTGAACCATAGCTTGGAAATTGGTGCTATTAGTGGTCAAGACAGTCGTTGGTGTATGCCTGGAAGCTCTGGATCTCTTCTTTGGTCGTCTCCAGAGAAGAAGCCACCATATAGGGCTCCGACGGGAGTAAGGTGGTGGAAAGGACGTTGACGGTGATGGAGGCGGTAGTGGTGGTCGCGACGGTGTATTGTCAGTGATTGTGTTTAAACCACATTATTTTATTTAGGCCTCAATATAAGAGGCTCCAGTCTAACAATACTTTTATAAGCAAATTGCTATACAACTTTGTTTGGCTGTAATATGTTTTGATAAACAAATCAACAAATTGATAAACATCTTGTTCTAATATGTCCGACTCGTTAAAACCATATCGATGAATTTTATACATTACAAATTCAATTCCGCATCATATACCCTTTTGAGGGCCGTGATAGTTATATCCTGCAATTTCCTTATAGTACCAACACTCAATTGAATCCATCCCACAGAGAGGCTGTCGAGCACATTAAAATTGTGACATCAAAGCTACATAAAGAAAATATTAGTGACTCAAAATCCCTCAAAGCCCCCTATGTTGATACACATCCAAAGGCAATTGAAGTACTTCTGCATTGTTATCACCAACAGAATTTTCTCTCCAAATTTGATCAGCAAAATTCAGACCCAACTCTTTTACACTCCTTGAAGTACCAAAAAGGACAAATTTGCCTCCAACAAGTATCTCGCAACACCAGATGAGATCACAATTAATGTATTAGCCATGGGTCCAATCATATGCGACAGTTCATTTAATGAAAGCTGACCATTGAAGAGGTTCAGATTGATAGGATGACTTTCTTCCAACATTTGATCGATCAACTCCAGCACTAGCATGTATGGGCAACATTGATTTATCTTCAGCTAACAGATCCTGAAATTTGTCGAGTGCTTGGGATGGTGGCATGTTAGAAGTAGATGGATCCACCAGGCTCTGAAAATGATTCCTACCATGAAACTGAACATCAGGTGGAGTTACTATGTTCTGAACTGTTTGATGATTGACACTACTTGCTCCAGACTCCTCCCAATAAGTGGCTCCTGGGGAGGTATTGGAGGTGATATCATTGACTTGATCTTTCATTTTGACGAAGAGAATGAGGAAGTCACTGGATTCCTGAAAATTTCAGCTTTAATTTTAATGCATGGATGTACAGGCATATGTTGGTTGGGTACTAAAATGATAACAATATATAGAACAAATTCACAAACTTCCAATCAAATAAAAGAAAATAGAGCTAATTTAAATTTTTCTTTAACAATTTTAATTTTTACCGTAATTTTTATACAATGCGTCGTCATTTAAAGATGAGGCCTTTCCCCTCTCCAACCCACCAAGACCACCGTTAACCTCTCCCTGAATTGAATTGGACATGGCTTTCTTCATTTTGGTAATCTGTCTCCCTGGTTTTCTTTTTTTTTTTTGAAGCTGGCTTTTCCTCGTGGTGTCGCTATAGAAATTAAGGCATGATGAACCTTATTTTTTGTCATGATCACGAGTCACTCACATATTCTCTCTGTTTTTTTTTTCCTGGAGTTTGGATGATCCAATGAATCAGTACTCATGTTCTATATCTGAGACGAGATGGGGTTTATATAAAGGGATAAGATTATCTTGGATCAGTATGAATTGAATAGTCTAAATTTGGGTCGATAAGAAAAAAATAATCCAAATAAAGTTACCAACTTTAAACAAAGTATATGGATGGGTCATTAACACCAAATCGCTGTTCAGCGCAAAGTTGTTAATTGATGCGCCAAAATTTACTTATCCTTATTAGCATTTTATGTTTATGTGGCAAAATTTAATCAGGTTTAAACAACATTTAAAGTCTACCAAATAAAGATAGGAAATAATTTTAACGCTCGCGCACGAAAACCACTCATCACTCAACAACGATTTAATATTAGTGATTCATTCTTGTACTTCTTTTTTAGAAGATGGTGACCTTATTTGAATGATTTTGTTTTTATTTGAATCAGATTTAAACTTTCCAATAATTACTGACCAAATAATAAACTTATCCCTATGTAAGAGAAGACAAGGGAAATAACAATACATATATAAAATTAATTTCTAGAGCAAAATTAGAGATTGGAAAAGAAGTAATCAGATTTCATATGGAAGGTAATCTAAATTAGTACAAAACTTTCAAATTATCCTGTTTTGGTTAATGAAGAGGATTTAGTTTCTTATTAAAACTTTTTATGAATTAATAACAATTAGATTTATTTTCCTAATCCATAGGATTTGTCGGCTCAGTTTTATCTATACAACAATTGTACTACATGTTGTTAATATCAAACACATCACATAACGTTAATTTATGTGCTTACACTAACAGTTGTAACATTGGAATGGACTACTTGAGAGCAATTAACAATTAGTTCTAATACCATTGTTCACAAATGATATCAATTATATTGGTGCAATACGCAATTATATTAAACTCAAAATGGCATAAAAAATTAACTCAGAATCACACTAATTACACTCATTGTATCATTGATGATGTTGCTTTTCTTGCAGTATCATTGGCAATCCATAATAGCTACACTAATTAGCCACAAAAATTTATGAGAAAAAAAAAAAAGCAAAAACCCTCCAGAGACTTTTTCTCATTTCTTAGATCAATAGAGTTTGTGTCGGCGTTCTAAAGTACCACCAATGATACATATTTATAGTAGAAAATCGGAAGATCAAAAAATGTTGAGTAAGCCCTTCTATTCCTTTGATATTGGAGTACAAGTCATGACTCCAAGTTTGAATCGATGGGGGCAACTAGGCCAGATCCCACATAAGTTGATGCACCTGTGGCCTCCACTTGAAAGCGGGACCTCTTTGGCAATAATCTTGGACCCGCTTCAAATTTTCTTTAACTGACACTGGGGTCCATATGCCAATCAGGACCCGAACTCAGCGGTTTCATTTTTTTTTTTTTTGGGTCTCAATAGTAGTCAGGAGCCCAGTGAACTCAGCGGGTTCTTATTATCCTGAACTGACTTTGGGGCACCCATATGGCCAGATTCCATATGGCTTTGGGGGAGATGAGCCCAATGACTTGGGCCTTGACTTAACATGAAGGCTCTGAAATGTTAAATCAAGGCCCGATCACTACACGAAGATCACAGTGTTGAATCAGGGCTCTGAAATGTTAAACGACACAGAGACAGAGAGATGGTTTGCATATAATTCCCGCTTACTATGGTACCAATTTAATTCTTGTGGACTGTAATGCGTGAAGTCATCTTCTCCATCAACGTGTCTCTATGTCGGGAAGATCCAAAAACCTTTCATTTGGGTTATTGGTCTTTCTTTTTTGAAGCTGGCTTTTTCTTGTGATGTCACTATAGCAATCAAGACATAATTGTTACAGTGGAAATTATAGAATTTATAGAATGTGGAATTTCTTTGTTTCAAAGCCATAAGAATCTGAAGATTTTCTTATTTGGTTTGCATTTTCAATTTCTTTTAGAATTGTAAATGAAGTTTCAAACTTGCTAAAGGTAATAAATTAATCTTTGAAAGTTAAAGGACAATATTGTACAGATTAAATTGTTAATATGTCTCCAACAACGATTTGAATTAATAAACTAACCTTTCAAAGTTAAAGAGCAATATTGTACAGATTAAATTGTTAAAATTTCTCCAACATCATTTGAGTAAAACTCACTTCTCCTATGAGATTTAAAATCCCTCTTTCTCAAGAGAGGGAAAGTCATAGAAACTTTTTTTTTTTTTTTAATCTAAAATTGCCTAGTATCTAGTTTAATGAGCTGACTAATCTGGACCGATCCGAACAGGACTCCGAAGGACGCGGCAAAAGTCTCCCAACAGGTATTTAACGCTGCTGCATCTTTAAGTACTCAAACGCGAGACCTTTAGTTGAACAGTGATGAACCCTTACCATCTGCACTAGTGTCTACTGGTTAGTCATAGAAAATTGTTAGATAACATCTTCAGTTCTTTTATTGTGAATAAATTCATCGGGTCCACAACATAATTGGACTCTCCCATCTCAAATTCTCCATATCAATGGCCTATGACTTTGTTTTAACACTAGAGGGTTCTATAACAATTTGTTGGGTTAGTATCTAAAAGAATTAGAGCCTTTGCACAAAATAACAATCATGTCATTACCTTCAAATTTTCATAATTTAGATTTCATAGAATTTTTCATAACAAATTTACTGTATCATTAAGTTCAATATACAAAAACCGTTAAAATTAATGATGTCGCACAATAACATGGGTTGATGATGACATGCATTAAATTAACATGCTCAGTAAGATCTACCTCGCGTTGAAATGTTAATGGGCTAAGTGGACTTATGCTCTACCACCTGATGTGGTAACCTATTAATAATCTTTCTCTGCCCGTAACTTGGGTTCAAATCTTAGTATCAACTTTTAGAAACTATTTAACTGTTAACTGCGCGCTGCTAGTTCCAAACTCAACAATCACTATAGTCAGTTTAAGAAAATCTCGTTCGGATCTAATAATACTCGAGTGATGAGTCCCTTCCTGTTAGTTAGGTTGAACGAGGCTTTTAAATAGGGATACTCTGCCCTCAACCGCAGATTCGTTGACTGACATACCAATAATGAATTTTTCTTCTTCGTAAAAAAAAAAAAAAAAAAGTGGACCTATGGTCCAACCCAATTCACTTATCTAAATTAAAATTTTCAAAATCAAACTTTTTGTGGACAGAAGAAAATATTTATCGTAGGTATGATAATTATCAGATTTATAGGTCGAGATCGAAATAATTTTCGTTTGAATACCTCATTCAATCATCATTATAGGGACAAACCTTCCACTTAAACACTGTTAGACCCGAGTAGGTCTTTCTCATACCTGACCGCAGTATTAATAAATTTAGAACCAGCGCTGTACACTAGGCATAAATCCCCACTTTTCACTGGAGGTAAGCATTAGTGCTGAAACTTGAACCTAAATCAGTATAGGAGAAGACATACTAAGTTACTAACAGTTTACTAGCTCACGTGATGGTTCAAAATCAAACTCAAAAGTAAGACGATTCATTGGAGACCTACAAACCCAGAGGAAACCGGTGGAAAAGAAGCCAACGGCGGACAAAACCCCAACAGCGGCGGTGAAGAGAGTGAAGACCTAGAAGAAGATATCTAAGGATGGCGGAGAGAAGAAAAAGAAGATCAAAAAGAGCAGCGACATCTACAAGATCTACGACTTTGAGGTCTTGAAGTAGGTCCATCTTAATATCGGCTTCTCTAGCAAGGCCATGGACATTATGAATAGTTTCATCAACGATATCTTCAAGAAGCTTGCTGAGGAGGCATCGCGATTGGCCAGATTCAACAAGAAGCTGACTATCACGTCCAGGGAGATCAAATCTTTTGTTTTGAAATCAGAAACCTTTAGTTTGAGTTTCTATTGGTTTGAATCTGAATCAATGAGAACACTCGTGGTTTTGCAATCAATACTTTCACATAACAGGTGTTGCAATTGAATGAAAATGGTTTATTACAGCAAATTCGCAATGGTTACCTTTGATGGATGAACTGAAACACTGGGTAGAAAATGCAGTCGAGGTTGAATTAATCAAAATCAGTTGGTTTCAGTTTTAAGTAATTTTGTGCGCAATTAAAATTTTCCATAAAAACTTCCTCAAAAAAAAAAAAAAATCCATAAGCACATTTTCCTTGGTGAAGAGATTCATTAGAAGAAAATATGATGTAGCAAGGACCAGGCCAAGCATGTTGTCTTCTGTAATTTTGATAAGAAAATGATTTTTTTTTCTTAATTTTGGAATTTTTTTTTAAATTTTATTTAAATAAATTAGTTGGGTTAAGCCCATATGTCCACTTAGCCGATTAATCCTTCAATCTGAGGCGGATCTTGCATGGCATGTTATTTTTATACATGTCAGAATCCACGACATGACATTGCGCCAACTCATTAGTTTTAAGAGCTTTTGTCTATTTAATTTAATGACGTGTTAAATTTGTTATAAAAACTTCTTATAGAACTTAAATTATGAGTTTTTAAAGGTCACGAAGGTTGTGATTTTTTTATTTATTAACCTTAATGTTTTTGTTCAATTTTGATACGCCAAAAATTGGATGTTTTTATTTTTTATTTTATTATTATTTTGATTCTGGAGAGAAGAAAAATGAAAAATTTTTACATGATAAGAACAGTTAGCCACTTCGAGGGCGGCTCACACCAACTGTGTCAGCTTGCAAAAGAGGCCATATCCCTTGCGGAGGTATCTCCCAAAGTATGAGAGTGGAGCTTGCAGTACAAGCTATGTTTGCCATGAAGTCTGCACAATAATTGCCTTCACGCAACGTATGTTGAAGTTGACAGCGCCATAGTAAATTTAACAATTGCTTGCATTCGCTAATAATAGCTTTGTAATAATCTAAGTCCCAATCAGCCTTGATAAGCTTTTGGAGAGCTAACATTGAGTCAGTTTCCACAATAATGTCTCGGAATCCTTTGTCCCATGCTGTTTTCAGAGCAGAATAAATTGCATGTAATTCAGCTTGAATGGCGAGGACTTGGCAGCAGAATCCCGAGAAACCATATAACCAGCAGCCGTCATTGTTTCTTGCACAACCTTCGAAGCCTCCGGGGCCTGGCGCACCTTTGGCAGCACCATCCACATTTATCTTGACAATTGTGCCTGGGGGTGGAGTCCAACAAATGAGTCTTTCAACAGTAGCATTCCACAGTAGGTTCGAATGTGTGCTAGCTGTTTTCAGGAGATTATAGATCTCTAGCGCCTTGCGTCTAATAAGACAAACAAGATTTGCAGGAGAAAAGGATTCATTCTCGAAAACAAACATGTTCCTTGCATACCAGAGATTCCAAAGAGTTACCAGAAATGTAAGCTGGATGGTACAACCCCACATGCACATATTCTTATCCAAGCTGAACGTCTTTATTAATTGGTAGAAAGCCATGGTTCCGTCAATATGGATGCCAAGCTGTCGGCCAATGCATTCCCAAGTATTCTTTGCAAAAAGGGCAGCCGAAAAAAACATGAACAATATCCTCCCAAGTGTATCCACAGCTTTCACAGTTGCCCACATCTGCAAGATGACAATGAAAACGGTATGCATTAGTTAGCAATCGTTGGCGCCACACTAGCCATAGGAAGGTTTTGATGTGGGGTGGTATCGAGAGGTCCCAAATCCAAGCCCAATTCTCTCCGTCAGCTAGGTCCATGTGGCAGAGGAGGTTGTAAGCGCTAGATACAGTGAAGCAACCAGAATCGTGCTTCCATAATTGCTTGTCGGAGATCTCCCCTGTTGAGGCAATGAAAGTGCTTTGCAGCTTTAACTTCAAATGGCCCGGTATTTTTCCTTCAAGCATGCTCCAATTCCAGCTTTTGTCCATTAGAATATATTCCGAAACTGTGTAGTTTATTTCATCCAAGCTCGGGTAAACATAAGCTAAGTCCACTATGGGTGTATCCAAGAGCCAGCTATCTGTCCAGAAATGAATTTGCTCTCCATTTCCTAAGGACCAACGGATACCCTGGTGGAAAAGGTCCCGTCCTTGCAGGATACCATTCCATACTGGGGAGCAGCGGCCACGTTTCTGTACCTGCAGAAAATTTGTTGATGGAAAATATTTAGCTTTAAGGACTTCAACCCATGGCTTCCTTTGGTTTTTCAAAATTTCCCAACTTAGCTTTGAGAGGAGGGCTAGATTCATGTCTCTTGCTTTACGAAGTCCTAGCCCTCCGAATTTTTTGGGTTGACACACATCATCCCAAGCCACTAAGCTAATTTTACGGTGATTGGATCCATTACCCCAAAGGAAGAGTCTGTTGTAGCGATCAATCTCATCACATATAGTCCGGGGTATGTAGGCAGTCTGCATGAGATAGTAGGGTATCGTCTGTGTGGCAGATTGTATGAGGACTATACGGCCAGCAAGAGATAGGGAGCTAGCCTTCCAGCCACTAAGTTTGGCTTGAACTTTACCCAAGAGATCTCTGTAGCATGTCCTTGATCTGTGATCTATAGATATAGGGACTCCTAAATATTTACCAAGATCCAGCACAGAAGAGAATCCCAGTTTATTGCTTATTGAAGATCTATTTGATTTATCCTTATTCACTCTCTGTCCCGATAGTTGACAAAAAGTAGTCAAGATGTCATCAATGGCCCTTGCCGTGGCCAATGTTGCAGTTCCAAAAAGCAGTAGATCATCAGCAAAAAAAAGGTGGGAGATTGGTGGTCCATTCCAAGATACGCGAATGGGTTGCTATTTAATTTGTGTCCCCTGTAGGATAGAGTGAGACAAGCGCTCTATGCAGAGCATGAATAAATATGGCGACATAGGATCGCCTTGTCGCAGACCACATTGGGGTTTGAAAGCATGTGTTCTTTCGCCATTCCAAAGAACGGCTATGGAGGTCGTTGAAACACAGTTCATTATTAAAGAGACTAAGGAGACTGGCAGCCTGAGAGATATTAAAGTTTCCCTAAGAAACACCCAGATAACTCTATCAAAAGCTTTCTCCAAGTCTATTTTAATGGCCATACACCCCCGCTTTCCTCTCTTTTTCTTCCTCATATAAGACATTACTTCTTGAGCAAGAAGAATGTTATCATGCGTGGATCATCCAGGCATGAAGGAGGCTTGAAGTGGGCTGATCCATTCACACATCAAGGGCCTTAGTCTCAATACTATTCTCTTAGTGATCAGTTTGTAGAGAACATTGCATAAAGCAATGGGTCGAATTTGTGACATTCTCTCTGGCTGGTCTATCTTTGGTGTAAGAGCAACCAGTGTCTCGTTTAAGCCTTCAGGTAGCTGACCAGTAATGAAGCTTTTTTGCACAAGTGCGACAATATCCCCTCCGACTATATGCCAAAATTTTTGGAAGAAGAGAGCATGGAAGCCATCTGGCCCGGGAGCCTTCAGTGGTTTCATAGAATGAAGTGCTTCGTAGATTTTACCTGTAGATGGAATATCATTGAGATGTGACAATGAAGATGCCGAGACCTGCGGCCATGAAGTAGGGTCGTAGTTTGGACTTGAAGCTCCCGAGTCAGAGAAGAGCTTTATGAAATGCTCTCTTGCCATACTCTGTAATTGCTGTTGATCATATACCCACTGCCCCTGATCCGTCTTCAAGGCTCGGATGTGGCTATTCCTTCTTCGTTTAAGTGTAGAAGTATGGAAGTATGAGGTGTTTCTATCACCGAGCACAAGCTTATCACGGCGAGATTTTTGGCACCAGAATAATCCTTCTTCATCTAGAATTTTGTTATATTCATGAGTTAAGGATATCTCATGTTGCCGCAAGGATATGGAATCCCAAAGCTCAAGCTGACGCTGCACTCTTTCCAGTTGTCGCAGAAGGCTCCTTTTCCTCCGGAATAGGTTACCAAATACTGTAGCATTCCAGGTCTGTAGCTCTTGTTGGAGGGAAAGGATATTTCCCATGACAGAGTCCGAGCCCGAAGTTCAGTGCTGGCGAATAAAAGCCTCAAATTCTGCATGGGAGGTCCACATAGCCTCAAATCTAAAGGGTCTTCGATGCTTAGCAATCTGTACATTATCAAAGAGAGATAGAAGAATGGGACAGTGGTCAGAATTAATGCGAGGGAGGTGGTAGAGTCGAGCCTGAGAGAATTTTTGTTGCCAACTCTGAGAAACAAAGCAGCGGTCGATACGTTCTCTAATGATGCGATTTCCTTTGCTACTGTTCCACCATGTGTACGTGGTATAGCCAAGGTCAATAAGGCCACAGTTATTCACATGTTCTGTATAGATGCGACATCGCCGAGCAGTCTTGAGTGAACCCCCCAATTTCTCAGACAATGATAACATATCATTAAAGTCTCCAATCAATGCCCAAGGTAACGAGAGAGTATCGGCTATTCCCTTCAGGCAGTGCCACATTTTATCTCTGACCAAATCATTTGGATGTGCGTAGACGCATGACAAGATCCAAGAAGATTGGTTATCTTCAATGACAACGGTGTGAACGGCTTGTGGTGTGGAGTATAGAATTTCCAAGCTGACTCTGGATTTGTCCCATAAAGCCAAACTCCCCCTGAATAGCCAATAGGATCCATGCGGTGAACACCATCAAACCCAAACTGCATGCTAACATCACTGGCCCTCTGCAATTTAATTCGGGGCTCCATGATTGATAAAATACAAGGCTTATGATATGAAAGCAAGTCTATCAAGGTGCGTGACAGTTTGCTTTTGCTCGCTCCTCTCACGCTCCATGCTAGGACACTCATTGTGAGTTTGACACAAAAGATGGGGAAGCATCAGATAAGACCATAGTCTCTGGACTGTGGATGAGCGAGGTAGTGTTCGCAGCCTCATACTGTTCCTGCAGATTGTTATTGTTTTCGAAAAGAACAATAGAAGTACTCCTGGATAAGGTATGATTTTTTGGACCTTTTTTCTTAAAACCTCTGCCACCTGAAATTGCGAGACTGCGACTATGGGAATCTGGAGGCTTTGGTGGCGGAGCTATCTGGTCCACCGTGGGCCCCTGGAAGGCATCCGCAAATATGGACGCAAGTTTAGAAACATCGCTGATGGCTTGTTGTTGTAGTTGGATCAAAGGTGGGCACCCAGGTTGATTGTTTTCTTGAGCCGGCAGAGTAGCAGCTTGCTGTCCACGGGAAGCATTATCAACTGAGGTAGAAATCAGTCCCTTTTTTTGGGAGATTTTAGAGCAGGCAAGTTAATATCAATATTCTCCTTGTAAGCAGGAGATATTGATGCCGTAGATTTTTGAGAGTCAGAAGATTTTTGGGCTGGAATTTCTTCTCCCAATTTAGTCTGCTTGGGAGGATTTGTCGCAATAATATCTCCTGCTTCTGCGCTGGCTATAATCGTATTATTTTCCGCTTCTTGCTCTTCATCTGCAAGGACATCAAATCTAGACCGTTCCACTAAGGTGGGGTTATTTTGATTTCTTTCCTTACGCGTTGGTCTGGTTCCCTGATTCCTCGGGATAGGTTTGCGAACCCGCTTTTGCGCGTGCATCCACAGGCCATATGGGTCGGGTCTTGGGTTGTGATCATGGCCTTGAGCGCTATGTTCAACGGCGTCTGTATTGCTTATGACTGGTGCTGGAACAGCTTGGATGGATTGTTGTGGACACGCCTCTTTCAAGTGAGTGGCTTTGCCACAGATGTAGCAAATATGTGGCAAGCCCTCATATTCAATCTTTACTTCTAATCCATCAATCAAAATCTTACTTAACAGTGTCCTATTGAGATTAATTTGAACGCACAGCCAGGAAAACTTTTCGCGTGAAACTAATCGTGTTGAGGGATCGACCCTAATTGGCCTTCCAATTTCATTGCCAATTGCTGTT
The DNA here is from genome assembly GCA_037832335.1 of Carallia pectinifolia. NCBI lineage: Eukaryota > Viridiplantae > Streptophyta > Magnoliopsida > Malpighiales > Rhizophoraceae > Carallia > Carallia pectinifolia. Next base: position 33,310,207 of record CM075453.1, read on the forward strand.
AAGACCTCTTCGTCATAGTATTCCACAGGCATGTTCGGGAAGCGCGCCCAGATTATGGCCGAATTAATCTTCGCTACACATGGGTTGAATTGAGGCTCCCACTCGGTGACCACTAGGTAGTGTCCAAGAATAACCCATGGTCCCCCACACAGGGCAGTGAAATAATCATCTGCACATGTAAACTTAACATTAAAATACTCGTTTTCAAGGTCCATGATTTGTATATCACCTTTGGGTTTCCATAAGACATTCAATCTGTTGCGGAGATGAGTATAGCTGATGCTGCGTCCCCATAACTTGACGTTGAGAGTACCCCGCCATGATTGCCTAACCTCCGCCTGCTTGGGTTTTAAAAGCCGAAAGTGTGGAACAGAATTTTCATACTCCACATTAATGCTTCGAGCCTCTTGTTGATCCGCCCTCGGGGAGATTAATGGCTTCGTGTGTGCTTCAACCATGCGAGATCTTTGGACCTTGTCTTTGTACGTGCTCTTTTGCTGCTCATTCATATTCATCCAGTCTTCCATGGCCACTTCAGGAGGTTGAAGCGTATCTATAGATTTATTCTTTTTGTGGAACGGTCAAGAAGGTCAGCTTCCTCACTAGATAGTTGGCTCATTCGATTGTCTTCCATCGAGGGGGGAGGGGATTTCAGTCGAGGGAGAGAGAATCTCAAAAATTCGCAAAGAGTAGGTATGAGTCCAATTATTTAAACATCTTGTTCGCATATGTCCAATTATTTAATATCATATCGATGAAATTTATACAACATTTTCCTTTTTGAGGGCCTTTATGGATATGTCCTGCAATTTCCTTTTAGTAACAATGCTCAATTGCATCTACCTTAAAGAAAGGCCCTTGAGCACATTAACATTGGTGAACTTGGAGACTTCATAGCTGCATGAATACGACTTCATTGACTCAAAGCTCCTATGTTGATATACATCCAAAGGCCATTGAAATACTGCTGCATGGTGATTACCAATGGAATTTTCTTCCAAATTGGATCAGCAAAACCCAAACCTAACTCTTTCACATTCTTTGAAGTATGAAACACGACAAATTTTTGCATGTCTGAGAGAAACTCTTGCGGATTTGAAAATGGAAGGCTTTGTTTGGATGTGTGACTTTTTTTAATTTCTCAGATCAAGAGAGTTGTTGGGGTTCTAATGTAGCACAAAGAACGAATGTTAAGCGAGCCCTTCCATTCCTTTGGTATTGGCGTCAAAGAGTCATGACTCCAAGTCAAGAAGCTCGAAAAACCCTTTATTTTTGCGCCTCTCTCTTTTTTTGAAGCTAGCTTTTCCTTGTGGTGTCACTATAGTAATCAAGACATGATTAATCTTATATTCTGTCATGATCACCAGTCACTCACATATTTTCTTTCTCTTTTTTTTTTTTTTTTTTTTGACTTTGGATGGTCAAGTGAATCACTCATTTTCTTCATGCGAGCCAAGATGGGGTTTACATAATACATATGACAAGAAAATGCAGATAACACCACATATATAACATTCAATTCTCAAAGCAAAATTAGAGTTTGAGAAAGGTGCAATCCGAATTTATTTGGAAGCTAATTAAGGTTAATACAAAAACTTTTGAACATTTCCAATTATCTTATTTTGTTTTAGGAAGGGATTCAATTTCTTACTAAAAATTTTGTGAATTGATATCTATTGCACTTTTTTTCCTCATCAATAGAATTTGTCCGATCAATTTTATGAGTACGACAATTGTACTATACACTATCAATATCAAACACATCGTGTAACTCTAATTTTATGATTCTGCATACATGTAACATCATAATGGACCGTTTGATTGCAATCAACAATTGGTTTTAATACCATTGCTCACAATTATATTTGAATAACACTCAATTATATTAATTTCAAAATGCTATATGGAATTAATTGACAGGCACACTAAGTAGTCAAGGGACATATTGGCAGTGAGAAAATATGATAGGGTTCGACGCCCGTGTTCGTCAACAACCTTCCGGTAGCCGCTGATGTAAAGGGACTATGGAGTATTTTCCAGCGTTGGGGCCGGGTAATGGATGTCTTTATTTCCAACAAGCGTACCAAGGTAGGTTGGCGTTTTGGCTTTGTGAAGTTCAAGAAACAGCAGGATGCGATCGATGCGGCTCAACGATTAAACGGAGAAAGGTTACTGGGTAACCGTATCTGGGTCAAGTTAGCTAGTTATGCTGATCCTAAGACGTACAAAGGATCAGCGAGGGACAGTAGTGGGCATGTTCAGCCTGTGATACAAAAGGTGACTACAGTCAAACGAAGGATAGGGAATGGTCTAGTTAGAGGCCAAACCTTCAAATAAATAGTGATAGAGAAGCAAAGAGTAGGAGTCATTGGTGCGGAAATCAAGTCAGGGGCAGGGGGTTTTTGTCTTCAAAAACAGGGGAGGCAATATTGTCCTATTCGACCAAGGAGGCGGATACTGAATGGTTATCCAGAAGCGCAGTCGGGGTCGTCAAAAATCCAAAATCCATTGAGGCTATTCAAAGTCATATCCAATTTGGTGGCTTTTTTCCTTTTAGGGTCACGATTATGGGTGGATCTGAGGTTCTCCTTACTTTTGATTCCAAAGAGGATATGTTGACATCAATTGGTAGTGATACGAGTCTGCTCCTTGATCAGTTTTAGAGTTTAAGTCCCTGGACCCTAGAGCTAGAAGGTCCTAATCGGCGTGTTTGGATCTCTATAGAGGGTCTACCTCTTCATGCTTGGAATACTGATTTTCTGACTTTGCTTGGTGGTCAATGGGGAATCTTCTTGGGTTTAGATGTCCAATCTAATATGAAATGGAGGCTAGATGTCTGTCGATTCATGGTTCTTTTGAAGAGAGAAACTATTGTTCCGTCGTTTATTGTTGTTAGCATCAATGGTAAATTGTTTCCTTTGAGTTTGAGTTCCGAGCTTGCGATAGCTACTAGAGACCCAACGACAAGAGTGGAACCTGGGTTAACTACTTTTTCCGGTGAGAGCTCAGTGATGAAATCGTTGAGTAATGCCACGACCAACCCAAAGTTTGGTGAAAGGAACATGAACCTCTCGAAAAGCCTTGATCACGTTGCTAATAGTCCTAATCCACTGGTGATGCCTATGGATACTTCACCGGTGTTCCAAGAGCTAGCAAACAAGGACAAATGGGGTAATCATGAAGGAGTTTTGATGTGCGACACGTGTATGGTTTCAAGAGAGGTTAGTAGTAACGGGATAGAAACTAAGAAAGTCTTTGTCAGGCCGGTATCTTGTGATATTCAAATTCAAAATGAGTGGGAGCTTAATCAAGGTCTTGGAAAGTGGGTTGAACAGATAGATCTAGCTCATCCAAATTGGGCTTTGAATATTGAGACCGGTGGAACTAGGTTGGACCTTGTGGAGTTGACTGGGGCTATAGCGGGTACTAAAGACCAATTGAAAAAGGATGGTTTTGGCCCCGTAAACAATGAGATGTGTAATGATACCACAGTGGGTTTGAATGCTGATAATCAGTCCACTAATGAGTTCCATGGGCATATTAATGATCACCAGCAACCATTAGAGAGTAATTGTGAGAGCTTAATTCAAGACAAGGCTGATCATGAGGGCTCCCAAGGTGTCCACAATCCTTTTAATATGGTGGCTTCGAGAAGGGCATCTTCTATTGCAAAATATCGCACTTTGGCAGATATTACTCCAACCTTCAAGCATCATACAGTGACGATTGGCAAGATGAAGAGGGGTAGAAAGCGCAGGGCAGGGGTCAGCTGTAAAACACTTCCAAAGGTTCTTTCCTCTTTCAAATCTCTAGCCAAAGAGGTTCTCTCTGAGGATGGTTAACTCTCTAATGGACATATTCACTTCCGTAACAAAGTGGTGATGCGCACAGAAGCTACCAAAGTCTTGGAAATTGGGAAATTATTGGGTTTACAGGTAGTGGGGGAAGAAGAAGATGTTCTGAATCGACTAACAAAATTAGAAGAAGAGACATAGAGCTAGTATTTCGCGATGTCTCAGGTATGGATTTTGTCTAATTATTATGCTGATAGCTACTATAAATGTCCGGGGTCTGGGGAAGTCCACTAAGCAGAGGGCTGTTCACAAATGGGTCTCCTCTCATAGGCCAGGGATTTTGTTTATCCAGGAAATTAAGCTTGAAACCATTTCTAATGCTATTTTCAGACAAGTTTGGGGTGGACAGGGGGTGCAATTTTTGGCTTCTGAGGCTAATGGGGCAGCAGGTGGGCTAGTTACTTATTGGGATCTCTCAATTTTTCAACTTCATAACCAGTTAATTACTAGTAGATTTATAGTCTTGGAAGGTCTTATTATACCTCTCAACAAAGAAGCGGTGCTTGTTAACGTTTATGCACCAAACAGCTTCTCTGACCAAATTGGTTTTTGGGATGAATTAAAAAGTCTTAAGGATAAATTTAAAGGTTGGTGGTGCCTAGGAGGGGACTTCAATACGGTGTTGTCCGAAGATCAAAGGGTGCGGGCTACTGATGATAGGTTGGCCATTCAATGCTTCAATGATTTTGTTTATGATATGGGGTTGATCGATCTTCCGATGCAGGGTAGAAGATACACTTGGAGCAGTTTTAGGGCTCTTCCTTCCTTGAGTCGATTGGATCGTTTTTTAATCGACGCGGACTGGTTAAGTTCAATTCCAGGATTAAAATAGTGGGGAGTTCATTGCTCGTTCTCTGACCATTCTGGGGTATGCCTAGGGGTTGATAAAGTCGATTGGGGCCCAATCCCATTCCGATTTTTTAACCACTGGCTTTCTGATAAGGAGGCATGCGGGAAAATAGAGGAGAGTTGGGTAAACTCAATTGGCCAAGGGTCTCCAGGGAGATTGTTATGTTTTAAGCTTAAAAGGGTCAAGTCATCCTTAAAATCTTGGAGTCAGGAGGAAAGGAAACAGAGGTCTGAGGGGTTGCAGAATGCTTCTTTAAGAATTGAGCACTTGACCTTGAAACAGGAATCTCTTCCATTATCTGAGGCTGAGAGAGCAGAGCTATTTCAAAATAGAGCCACATATTGGCAACTTCTTAAGAAAGAAGAGCTTGAATGGTTCCAAAAATCTAGGCTTAACTGGCTAGTTGATGGGGACAAGAATTCCAAATATTTTCATATTTTGGCTTCGAACAGGAGTAGTAAAAATTTGATTGATCGCCTTAATGTGGGAGGTGTTACCACCTCTGACCCAAAGCAAATTAAAGAAGCCATTTTCACTCATTTCAAAAATCAACTGGGTTCTTGTATTCAACCTTGCTTGAAAATGAATGAATCTTTTTTCCACATTATCTCAGGTTCAGATAATTTGATGTTAGAGAGTCCCTTTTTAGAAACGAAAGTATGGGAAGCAATCCGAGATTGTGATGGAAATAAGATGCCAGGCTCGGATGGTTTCAATTTGAGCTTCATCAAACGACATTGGGAATTGATCAAAAAGGACCTAATGAATTTCTTCTTGGATTTCTTCAATAATGGGAAACTTCATCAGTCTTTAAATTCTTCCTTCATAGTCTTGATCCCCAAGGTAAACGGGGCTGTCTCTTTAAATCAGTTCCGTCCAATATCTTTGGTGGGTTGCATATATAAAATATTGGCAAAGGTTTTGGCTAATAGACTCCGAATGGTGATTGGAAAGGTAATTGGAGAGCATCAATCAGCTTTTTTGAAGGGACGTTACATCCTTGACAGTGAATTAATCACAAATGAAGTGATAGAAGAAATGAAGAAGATGAGAGAAGGGGGTGCCATCATCAAAATTGACTTTGAAAACGCCTATGATACAGTGGAATGGGCTTTTATAGAAGATGTGATGAAGAGCATGGGTTTTGGGGACAAATAAAGGCGTTGGATATGGGAATGTATTTTCACTCCAGATATGTCTATTTTGGTTAATGGGATTCCTACACTGCAATTCAAAATGGCAAGAGGTTTGCGTCAAGGGGATCCTCTTTCCCCATTCCTATTTTTGATAGCTGCAGAAGGATTAAATGCTCTCTTCAATAAGGGATTGAATCAAGTATTAATCAAGGGCTTTAGTATCGGTGGCAGAATACATCTATCACACCTGCAGTTCGCCGACGACACCATCCTTTTCAGTGAAGCTAATGATGAGTCTATCATGAATTGCAAGAGGATTTTGAGGTGTTTTCAATGTTGTGCTGGACTGAAAATTAATTTTTCCAAAACCATGATTTTTGGTGTAAGAGATTGCGCTGCCAAGGTTGAGAGATGGGCTGAGTTTTGGAGATATGGGGTTGGTTCCTTTCCCATGATTTATCTTGGCTTGCCGCTTGGCATCAACCCCAGGGCTAAAAGTCTTTGGCAGCCTATTATTCGCAAGATAGAAGCACGATTGGCTAAATGGAAGACTAGATATCTATCCAAAGCAGGGAGATTAGTTCTACTTAAATCATGTCTTCAATCACTTCCTGGGTATTTTATGTCCTTATTCAGAATTCCGAAGAGCGTGGAAGCAAAAATAGAACATATTCAACGCTCTTTCTTTTGGGGTGACGAAGAGGGTAATAAGAAGATTCATCATGTCTCTTGGGGCCAAATGTGCAGAAGAAAGTTAAGGGGTGGTTTGGGTATTGGCAAAATTGGAGACAGCAACTTAGGCCTCCTAACTAAGTGGTTGTGGAAAGTTGAAAATAACAGCAACGCATTATGGGTGAAGGTTCTCAAAGCCAGGTATGGGGCTGTATGACTTTGGCCATGGGAGTGGTCCATTGTTCATTCCAAAATGTCACCTGTTTGGAGAGGAATATGCTCTATTCCTTCTAAGGTGGGTAATACTTCAGAGATTGTTAAGTCTCATTTCAGATTTCTTCCTTGTGATTGCAAAAGAGTTGATTTTTGGCATCACATTTGGATTGGCAATGCTACTCTCTGAGCTAGTTTTCCTCGCATATTTGCCTAGGCTGTCGTTAAGGAGGGCACTATTGAGAACTTTGGTACGTGGGTGGATGGAAGATGGGAGTGGAGCATTTTATGGAGAAGAGATTTCTTTGATTGGGAATTAGAACGAGGGTTTTAGGAAGGCAATTGACGGTTATTGCCTTTCTCAAGGAGAACACGATCGATTCATTTGGCAACTTGAGAACAGTGGCAAATTCACGGTTACATCCTTCTGTGATGTCCTAGATAGTAGTCGAGGCGCTCCACGTAACACAGGTCCATGCAATTGGATAGATCTAGCACCCCCAAAAGTGGAGATTTTTGAATGACAACTTCTCTTGGGAAGATTACCAGTAAAAGAACGTTTGCAATCATTAACTGGTGGTCCCCTCACCCATGCCACCTGTCAGTTATGCTCCTCTGCGTTTGAATCAGTTAACCACTTGTTTTTGCACTGTATAGTTGTTTGGCAGATATGGACAAGGTGTTTAGGGTGGTGGGGGGTTCATTGGTGGCCCCATTGTCGATTAATATGGTCTGGCATAGGTCATGTTCATAAGTCTAAAGAACTATGGGGCATGGCTTTTTATGCGATAGTTTGGTTTATATGGTTAGCGAGGAATGAAGCTATTTTTGAAGGGAAGCCTTTTCTCGTGGAAAAGATTTGTGACTTGATTTGTGTTAGATTGATGTGGTGGTTTAAAACTAAACAAAGCAACTGCACATATTTTATGAATGACTTTATGTTAAATATCTCCAATATTGCTTCTCCCGTAAAGGTTGTTGCTAACAGAGAAAAGATAGTTTGGGAAGCTCCTCCGAGGGGCTGCTATAAGTTCAACACTGATGCCTCCATCATTGGCTCTGCTGGGGTGGCGTATATAAGAGGGGTTCTTAGGGACCACGATGAGAAGTTAATATGCATTTTTTCCAAATCCGTGGGGGTTGCAAGCATAAATGAGGCAGAATTATTATCTATTAAAGAAGCTGTGAGATTGTGGGGACAAAGGGAAGGTGTTGAGCTTACAACTTTGATAGTTGAAAGTGACTCTAGAGTAGCTGTGGCTTGGTTGAATAGCCTGGAGGCTAGGCCTTGGCGCTATGCTTCTGTTTTTCATGAGATAGAACAACAAATAAAGGGCCAGATATCTTTTGTTTATAAACCTCGGGAAAGCAACACCTTTGTTGATGCCATGGCCAAATTGGGAACCTCAAGGACTCAGGCTTTTGTGGCATGGCTTTGAGGGCCATCACTAGTTGTTTGGGGATTCTTTTGTGAGGATAGCTGGTTGTTATATGTTGGGTTTTTGACTTTGTGGGGCTTGTCACGTTGCTTTTTATGGGTGGATCTCGACTTGAGATCATTATACTTTTTGTTTACTTTGGGTTGGGAGACCTTGTATGGGTGTAGAGTGTTTTTATTTGGCATCAGTTGAGGTTTTTGGCCACTGATGGTGTTGGTTTTGATGCAGTACTTAGCTCGTTTTTTTGCAGCTCTGGCATCCTGTAGGTTTTGTATATTCTTGTTTTTGGGCGTCCTTGATTTTTTCAGATGTCTTGAATGAAATTATATATTTGTGCTGTTCAAAAAAAAAAAAAAAATTGACAGGCACACTAACAATCACACTCATAGTATTTATTGACCAATTACACAATAACTTAAGACATTCAAATTCTTATATATTAGAACATATCTAGTTAATTGGATTTCTTTTTCCTAATCTTTAGGATTTTTCCAATCATTTTTATGTGCATAAAAATTTTACTATATATTGTCAATATCAAACACATCATATAACTCTCATTTTATGTACCTGGACAATCCTGACAAGATGGTATGAACTATTAAAGCACATTTAGCAATTAGTTTTGATATTACTGTTAAGTATCAATTGAATTAAATCAAATTATATTGAGCAACACTCAATTATATTGATCTCAAAACCCCACACACATTTAATTGAGAGAGAAGTATACTAACAATATGAACATCAAGCCACACTAATAACGTCTCTTAACAATTCATATTCATAGTATGTATTGACCAACAACACAATAAAATGAGACGATCAAGTGCTTATATACTTGAACACATATAGTCCTGATTGACCTCTGATAACATATACGAATAAAACTCGATTATTTGATTTCTACTTTACTATTAATTTTTATTCTATAACAAATTAGGTTTAACTTCAACTGTCTCCCTTGATCCTTATACGGAAATGCACTCATTAATAGCATCTTTAGCTTGACAAAATGTCCTTGTTTCACTAGTTTATGCTTCTCAACCTTGTCAAGTGACATTATTATCTTCAAAAATCACTTCACATCAATAATTTTGTGACTTCATACACCACATTCACTCATCTAAAACATTGAGTTGTTTCATCACAAGTTCATGATCTGCAAGCATTGCTGATTCTCTTATTGCATTAATTATCTTAACGAATTTTCCTTGACTTACCTCCGTTGAATTCTGTTTGGCCTATGAGTCTCGAAGGGACGTTTTTATGTATATAAGAAATTGAGTTACGTGAGAATTTGAAGATTGGGAATTCCACTTATACCCTAATAGAATTTCATAAATTTATAGAATGTGGAAATTCTTTTTTTCAAAGTCATGAGAATTTGAAGTTTCTTGTTTGGTTTGCATTTTCAGTTTCTTTTAGAATTGTAAATGAAATTTCAAACTTGCTTACTGCAATAAACTAATCTCTGAAAGTTAAAGGACAATATAGTACAGATTAAATTATTAAGATGTTCCCAACAACGATTTGAGTAAATCTCACTTCTCTTATGAGATTTATAATCTCTCTTTCTTATGGGAGGCAAAGTCATAGAAAATTGCTAAAAAACATCTTCTGTCCTTCCATTGTGAATAACTTCAGCGAGCCCCACAAAATATTTGGACTCCCTTATTTTAAATTCTGCATATCAACATGGCCTACGACTTTGTTTTGGGACTAAGGGGGTCTTGTAATAATTTGTTTAGTTTAATTATGCTATACCAAAATTTTTTTTAATTTTTACTACAATTATTTAATAAGAAAATTGGTTTACAATTCGTAACAGAAAGACCAATACTAAAAATTGCATCCACCCCAAAAAGAGGCTCTTGAGCACATTAAAATTGGTCATGAACTTAGAGACATCAAAGCTGTATGAAAACAACTTTAGTGCCTCAAGACCCCTAAGTTGACACACCTCCAAAGGCAAGAAAAATACTGCTGCATGGTTATCACCAACAGAATTTTCTCCCCAAATTGGACCATCTTTTCCAAATCCAACTCTTTCACATTCCTTGAAGTATCAAAAACGACGAATTTTTGTATGTTTGAAAGAAACGCTTGCAGCTTTGAAAAATGCAAGACTGAGTCTTTAAATAGTCATTGTTGGATAGTTATCAATAAACTTTTTGGAAAAAATGAGAAAAGCAATTCTATGAACACTTTGATTCTCTTCGGATTCTTAGCATTTGACAAGGAAGTTGTCATTGAACTCGATGTATATTGTTTCTTTCCAAAGATCACCCCATCGAAAGGACAAGACACCGGTTCTGGCAGCCTCACGGAAGGGCAAGAAACTAATGGTAATGAGTTGGAGAGAGTTTGTGAGGTTTGTGAACATGTCCATGTTGTTATTATTGTCCATGACAATGTTAAGACAATAGGAAGAACAGTGGTGGAGGAGGCCTTCCACTCCTTTGATATTGGCGTCAAAAAGTCACGACTCCAAGTCAAGAAGATGGAAAAACCAATCCTCTCTTTTTATGAAGCTGGCTTTCCTTTGTAATGTCACTATAGCAATCAAGACATGATTAACCTTATATTTTGTCATGATCACCAGTGAGTCGCATATTCTCCCTGTATTTTTTTTTTCCGACGTTGGATGATCAAATGAATCACTCATGTTCTACATGTGAGCCAAGAAGGGATTTATTCGATACATAAGAGAAGAAAATAGACATAACATCGCATATACAACATTAATTTTCTGAGCAAAATTAGAGATTGAGAAAGTTGCAATTCGAATTTATTTGGAAGCTAATTAGGGTTAATAAAAAAAAATTTGAACTTTTCCAATTATGTTGTTTTATTTTTGGGGGGAAGATTTAGTTTCTTACTAAAACATTTTGTGAATTGATATCTGTTAGATTTTTTTTGCCTAATCATTAAGATTTGTCCGGTCAAATTTAAGTGTACGACAATTGTACTATACATTGTCAATATCAAACACATCACGTAACTCTCATTTTATGTGCCTAGACAAATGTAACGTAAGAATAGACTGTTTGAGTGTAATAAGCAGTTAGTGTTGATATTATTGTTTACAAATTATATCAATTACAATTTTGTAATACTTAATTATATTAATCTCAAAATGCCACACAGAATTAATTGACATGCACACTGACAATTACACTCATAGTATTGATTGAAGAATTATATAATAAGTTAAGACATTCAAGTTTTTATGTACAAGAACAAGAACATATCTAGCGAGTTATATTATTTTTCCTTAATCTATAGAATTTCTCTACTCAATTTCATTTGTATAGAAATTGTACTAGATGTTCACAATATTAAACACATCATATAACTTATTTTATGTGTCTGCACACTTTTGATGTGATGGCACGAAGTAATAGAGCACAATTATCAAGTAGTACCAGCACACTTCTATTCAAAATTAAATCAAATTATACTTGAGCGACACTCGATTTTATTGATCTCCAAAACCCTATGCACATTTAACTGAGAAGCATACTAAAAATATGAACGTTAGGCCACATTAATAACATCTCTTAACCAGTCACATTCACAGTATTTACCAACCAATAACTCAATAAAGTGAGACATTCTAGTTTGTATGTGCTTGAACAAATCTAGTCCTAATTGACCTTTGATAACATATAAGAATAAGACTCGATTATTTGATGTGTACTTTAATATTTATTTCTATTATATAACTAACTATGATTAATTTCAATAATCCCCCTTAATCCTTCTCTGATAATGCAGTTATTCATAGCATCTGCTTTAGCTCGACAAAATGTTATCATTTCAATAGTTTATGCATCTCAACATTGTCAATTGACATCATTATTTTCAAAAATCATGTTGCATCAGTAACTTTGTGACTTCATATATGACATTCACTCATGTCGGATATTGGGTTATCTCACCACAAAATCATGATCTACAAACATTGCAAATTATCTCATCATTGTAAAAAATTATTTTAACACATTTTCCTTGACATTCCTTTGTGGAATTCAACTCTCCAAAGGAAGTTGTTTTATAAGAACTCGAAAAAAAAAAAAAAGTCTTGACATTCATTTCCACAACACTTAACAATTCGTGATCTTCATAGGTTACTCATTGATAAATATATTATGTCCTGATTTTTCATTGACCAAATTTCTTTGAATTTTAAGTCTCTATCTTCTATTAACTTCAAGTCTTCTTCCCTTTATTGACTTATTATAGTTGTCCCCTGTATACTAGCTTGCTATCTCTATTTTTTTTTTCTTTTTTCTCACACCTATAATTACTAGATCAACCAATCTAGACATGTCAATTGGGCCGAGCAGCTTATGGGCGGGTCCAGCCCAACCTGAGATGTGTTGTTTCAAGCACGGCCCTCATTATATAGCATTGGGTTTGGGTTAAACACGACTAATGTTAGGGTCTGAACTGAGTTTATATTTCCTGGCCTATGGACTTGGTCAAGCACAACCCATGATTGGTCTGAGTTCAAGCACGAAATGAGCCTGTGCACGGCCCATAAACGAGTCCAGTACAAACCCTTTTAAAAATGAATCTAAAATCAAAATGAGAAGAGTAGGCAATAAACCTTGAATATCATGATTCAAAAGAATAAAAGTATTAACATCTTCCACCAGGTTATGTGTAACGTTTATATTTTTTTATTGTTAACTTTTATTTAACGTAATAGAATATATCATCATTTCATAAGAGTTATTTATTTATTTTTTTGTTAAATCATGAATTACAAAAGTAAGAGGCAATATTTATATGATATACTTATTTAAATTTCAAAATAAAATTGTATGTAATATAATATTTTGTTTGTATTTTTTTCGTTAAAATTTAATATTTCACTTTTGTAATTAGTTATTTTAAATTTTAAGTTTAAATGTTTAATAATAAAAAATTAATGTTTTTTGATTTATCACTTAAATTTTATATTCATTTATTTATAAAAATGCATGACACTATTTCAAAATGATGAATGACATAAGCGCAACTCAATTTCAGCATGATCAATCACCTAGGGACATTATAGCTTAGGAAAGATGAATGACTTAGATACAATAAGGTGAGTAGCTCAATTATGGTACGATCAGCAACTCAATTACGACACGGTGAATGGTCTAGGCACAGTACAGTGAGCGGCCCAAATACGGTACAACACGAGTTCATAATATTTAGACTTATAAGCCGTGCTGGGCTCATTATCTAAATTTTTAACTACGGCACGGCATGGTACGAAGAAACAAATAAGCCATGTTAAGGCAAGATACAAAATAAGTGGGTTTCAAAAAAATTGGACTGTGCCTAGCATGGCACGGCCCATTTCACATATCTAATTGACAGTTGAGTGGATGGTGGATTGCATACAAATAGCAAGTCCGATGTTGACAAATTGAGGGCTAGCAATTTCATTCATTTCTTGATGTGTTTCTGGAACTTCGGTGGCAATAGATGGTAAATTGGCGACCTGCCATGCGGGAGGATGTGGTTCAATGAACCACTGGTCAACGGAGGCAATGTGTGGTGGCCAGAGCTAGCAGACGATACTTTGGTTCTTTTTAGATCTGGTGCTTCTAGTGGGTCTAATGTTGCTATTCAAACGTAATTAGCTATTAGTTCTAAAACCACTATTAACAAAATATATTAAATTATACTTGAGCAACACACAATTATATTAATTGCCATCTACCGTATTGAGTGGTCGGCCAAATTGACCCGCGCGTATACTGCTGGAGAGGGACTGAACTGAGGCTACCCTTGGCACATGTATGTTTTATATGGGTACTAGTGAAAGAATCCCCAAAATTATTGTGAGATTTAATTCAATAGAATATTGGAAATCACGGGTAGGAAATCAACTTAGTATATATCTGCATTTTGGTTATCACAAGAGCATTTTAAATTACCCTTACCGGGGGGGATCGAAATCAATTTCTTTCAGCTCAGTCGAAAGTAACCAGGTATAATTCTGGTGTTCTCCTGCTTGCACATTATACAAAATTTGAGAAGGATAGGCGGACGTGAAGCTGGCTAGTAGCGCGATTTAAGAGATTTTCAATTTGAAGTTGAGGAGCGGAAGCACTACAACACAAAATATTTATTGCAGCGATTTAATGGCTACAGTTATAAACCGTTGTGTAAAACACCTAATGTAGCGATTTTAACTGTTGCCTAAGAAGTTTGAAAAAAGGGATTGCAATAGGGAAAAACATGCAGTAGTTTCTATTTAGCGATTTTAGATCGTCGCTGTTATAAACTTTTTAGCAGCGGTCACGTGCATAAGCAGTAATGATAAGTGTTGAATTTTTTATGTAAGTTTTCCAATAACTATGTAGCAGTTTTGACGAAGGAAAGATTGTTGCGATGACAACAGAAGGAGAGGTGAGATCATGATCTATTCAGCTTGAAAATGATCTAGTTCTGGAGCGTAAAAAATATGATAAGGCAAGAGAAGAACAAGAGTTGAAAATTTAGGTTTCAAGTGACAAGAGATATGATATGATTTGCGACACTTTGAGACGAAAAAGGACTTATAACAATTTTTTCGAGATTTGGGTGTCAAATTTAATGGGGAGAAGAATAGTGCACAAACGACGCCGTTTTATTCGATAATAATGCTCCCCTATACTATTTCATGACAATGCAATACTGCTACCTATTTTCAAAATTCACCTAATCCGTAAAATTTTTGGATTCCGTCACCTCAAACTCATCTTATTAAAATTGCCTATGACTTTCTACTGCGCATTCAACCCTGAATAACTTGAATGCTTTGTAAGGGACTCGCGAGTCCTCCAATGTTCAGTTTAGTTCGGTTTTGATGTACCAAAGTAAAGGGAATGCTTTTCTTACTATTATTTAACACTTTAGATGAGCAAAATGGTAGACAATTTTGTCTAGCATAGATAGCTTGAAATTTTTGTACTATCAAATTGAAGCTGGCTTTTCCTCATTGTGTCACAATAGCAATCAAAGCATGATTAGCATTGTTTCTTGTCATGATCACATATTTTCTCATTTTTTTTCCCTGCTTTTGTAAAGTTAAATGAATCACTCGTGTTCTACATTTAAGCCAAGATGGGGTTTATATAATACATAAGATAAGAACAGGGACATAACACCACGCACATAACTTTAGTTCTTAGAGGAAAAATTATAGATTGAGAAAGATGCAATCCGTATGCATTTGGAAACTAATTAAGGTTAATAACATGCTTGTGAACATTCCAATTATCTTGTCTTGTTTTAGAAAGAGGATTTAATTTCTTATTAAAACATTTTGTGAATTGATATCAATTAGATTCTTTTTCCTAATTTGTAAGATATGGCCACTTAATTTTATTTGTACGACAAGTGTACTATATTTTGTCAATATCAAACAGTCCTGCACTTGTAAAATAATAATATGGATTGTTAGAGCACAATCAACAATTAATTTTATACCACAATAAGGCATATTTATATATATTATTATATGGTTATGATATGATAGAAGTATTTGTCCTAGTTTCCTTTGTTATCCCTCTATGTTGGGGTTTTGCATATTACATATATACGTATAAATATGGTTAGTATCTGATTGTATTTCTAATTGTTACATTTTGCATTTCGCTACATAAATTTTCGTACGGTGGAACATCATATTTTATGTTGTTATTCTTATTTTATGTTGTGTATATTGTGGTTGCTCACTATGTGGATGTAGTCATCCCATAATTTTTAACATTTTTCAGTGAGTTTGTGATTGATGTAGTCATCCTTCGACGTCCTTAGATTCCCAGTTAATATTTTTCAGTTAAAACCTATCGATGAATTTCGTACATTAAGAAATCCAACTCCATGACGTTTTCTTTTTGAGGGACTTTATAGGTTGATAATTGTTGCACTTCTAGCTATGACAGACCCAGATAATAGTTTGTCTTTGCCTTCACCTTGAAATTTCGTTAATAATTGTTGCACTTCTAGCTATGACAGACACCTCGTTTATGTGTTCGCTTGCAGACCGTACACAAAAATAAAGGGCATTGCTCCACAAAGTGTGCAAGGTACTCTTTTTATTACTTAGGATCTCCTTTTCTCGAGCATGTACTCCTGGTGGACAAAAAAGGTGAGTATTCGTGCACATACATATTTTTACAAGCAAAACTAGAATGGCATGAAATCATTTTGCTTTTTGATCTCTCTTTTTTTGAAGCTAGCTTTTCCAAGCGGTAGTCTTATCACAATCAAGACAGGATTAACCATTTTTCCCGTCATGATCTCCATTTACCAATCAACTCATTATTTTCTCACTTTTCTTTCCAAACTTTTGGTTGTCAAGTCTATCACTCGAATTTTATAACTGAGCCAAGGTAGGATTTATATTTATAATACGTAAGATAGGAGAAGGGGCTAAGAGAAATAATTCAAAATTGAGAAATGTACAACCCAAACACATTTAGTTTAATAAAAATTTATGAACTTTCCCATTAATCTTGTTTTATTTTAGAAAAGAGTGTTTGGGTTTCTTACCAAAAAATTTTGCCAATTTAAGTCCATTAAATTTGCCGAAATTGTGTAGGATTTGTTTCTCAATTTTATGGTACGACGACTGCACTACCTTTTAAGAAGGGTACTACAACTGTACTATATTTTTTTAATAAGTAGGTTACGACAATTATACTATACATTGTTGGTGCCAAATACACTGCTAACTCTCATTTTATGTGCATTGCACGCTTGTAAAGCAACGGGAAGGACACTGAGTTAACAAATTCTAGTTCAAAGTTTGAACTTGAAAATTTGTCATATTTCATGCCATAGAGTGCTTCGGAATAAAAAGTTGTTGCATCAACTTTGCTAATTTGCCCCAGTATACATTATATTTCTTATTAGCATCAACTTTGTTCTTACTTATAATACTATTTCCTAATATTTTCTAGCTATAAAAATAGAATAATCCAAATTCTATGAAAACTGCCCAAGTTTACCGACAGGGTCAGGAGTTCAACTCCTTGGTCCCCTCCAAAAAAACCTCAAATGTGAGATGGGGGCTTTGCTCCCTTTGTACTCTTGCGATATCTTCAAACCTGTTACTTGCCATCTTCACTTGCACTTAACAAGTTAACCGCTAACTATTATTGTGATAAAAAAAAATGGTCCTTATATATTCCTCTAATTTATGAAGAATAACAAAGTATCGGAGAAATAGTTGAATTTTCACTTAATGCAGATTTCTCTAGTTTTTGCTTTTGTTTCTCCTAGAATCATATTGTTATAACTTCATTGTTATGAAATCAAAAATTTTCATACCAAATGACTTTTAATTAGGGTTAATATACAAAAATATCATCAACATTATCTAAAGTAACAAATCTAGTATTAACTTTAAAAAGTGACAGATATAACACCAACTTTACTTAAAATACGAATCTAGCACACAATAATTTTATATAAATAGAATCTCTTAGTTTCAATGATATATTTATAGAAATATATTTGTTTCGATGGCATGATCATTATATAAGTTAATGTCACATTATCGAAACAAATATATTTTGTTTAAAAAATTTCACAATGTGCTAAATTTGTTATGTTCTGCAAAATCGGTATTAGATTTGTTATCTTTTAAAATTGGTGCTAGATTTATTATTTTAAGTAAAGTTAGTGATATTTTTGTATATTAGCCCTTTTAATTATTAAAGTGGCATTTGTGAATTACACATGTAGACTATGAATCCTCATAGGTCAAATCTATGTTATTTGAGAAAGAGAATGTAATATGAGAAAAATGACATTGTTAGACGATTGGGCTGGTTCCAAGCTCTCTAACTTTGCTAATTTTGATTTTTGCATCAAAAAATTATTGGTGTTTTTGTTAAAATGAAACAATGCTGATTAAAGCTTTAAAAACCCCATTTTTTTGCCTTTCTTTTTTGTTTGGCAACTTTGTATTTCTTTTTTTTTTTTTTTTTTTTTTTGGCTACAAGGGAGCCAAATGGTCAAAAAATTTAAAACAATGTTATTAAGACTTGACCTATGGCTTAGAGGTCTCAAGAAAGTGTCTCAAGCAGTTATTTTGTTTTTAATTGCCAAATTTACTGCAGTCTGGTTACCCTACCATTTGGTGTAACTATCTTGACGAATTGAACAAGAAAATGTAACGAGAATGTACTTAAAGAACATAATTAGACAGTGGCAAAAATCTTAAATTGGTCCCTATGGTTTAGGCTAGTTCAATTGTTTGTCAAAATTTATCCTAACGTTTTCGCCATTGTATAATTCGGCCATTTTTCTTAACATAAACGTTAACCTTGTTGAGGTGTGCTTCATCCACCCGCCATATAAGCATATCTCATTCCAATTGCATGTCACATAGTTAAAAATATGATGACATAGTAACTCTAAATTTCATTTCAATTTATTAAAATTTATTTTTTCTATTTAAAAAATATTTTAAAAAAGAAAAATTCTAACTAGGCGGCCACGTGATTGTCATGTGGAATAGATGTATCTTCGACAAAAAAAAGGAAAGAAGTAAACAAACATGTAGAGAGTAAATTACTTACCTACTTACTGGTAAATAGACACTCAATTTATTTGTACAAATTTCATGACATACCAAATAGATAAAAGTACGAGACTTTATATAAGAATGGGTGATAAAAGCCTCTTTTTCTCTTGATATATTTCTCACAAACTCATATGCATATGGTAGCAAACCAACATAGAATATCATAACAAACATATGTCTGTAACATATAAATGACATCATTAAACTAGTGTTTCTTGATATCACAAAATGTTACAACTCTCCCTGCCAATAAAACCCACATTTATATACATGAAAGAGCTATACAAAAAAAAAAAAAAGGCAAATAAATATATGAGTAGGTTTCCACCATTAATGAATAATTTTTTTCTTTTTAAGTTATTTATTTCTCTCCCTCTATGCTTTCTTTGTCCCTACTCCACAAAAAGATCCAGTGACTCACATAAAAACCCAATTTGAATTTGACCCTAACAATTCTCTTCCTCAAACCCAAATGGAGAAATTTTATAACCTCCAAGTGAGAGTCAGGTGATGTGATAACAAAATGTAAAATTCATTTAAAATTGTCATCTCCAAGTGAGATGGAATATTGTAGACTCCAAATGAAGAAATAATTTTTTTAAAATGTCAAAGCTGTCTAAATTTTTTTTCTTGATCTGCTATTAGGAACTAAAACATTTTTACTTTCCAAAGGACACATTGACTACAACAAAAACTGATTTTGCATCTGAATTTCTTGATAACAAAATTTATAGATGTCATATTTGAATCCCTTAAATATAAAACCTTAACTCTGAATTATTTTGTCGAACTATTGACTTTGATACCACTATTAGGAAATTCTCTATTACTCACCAAAAGCTCTGATGTCATTGTTGGGTCATGGAAGCGTGGAAACAAATACCAATGAAAATATAGAAGTGTAAGGAAAAGAAAAATGGACATATAGATATAACGTAATTCGGCTCAAAGCCTACATCCACAGGTGAAAACAGATCAAAATTATTTATTGACGAAACAAACAAAGAAATTACAGTATCTCATGAAAGACTTACTATATCCAAAAATCAATTACACCGAAATAAACACTCACTTCATTTGCATAAACTTCATGACACACTAAATACACAAGAGTACAAGACTTGATATAAGAATGGGTGACAAAAATCTCTCTTTCTCTCTTGATATATTTCTTACAAACCCATCCACACCCAGTATCAAACCAACATAGGATATCACAATAACATATGCCTATAACACATAAATGTCATCTTCAAGTTGATACCTTTCAATACCATAAAATGATACAACTCTCGTCATGAACAAAACTCATATTTATATATTTGGAAGAGCTAAAGAAAAAAATGAGACAAATAAATACATAAGCAGAATGCTAACATTAATGAATCATTTTTCCTTTTCAGTCATTTCCTTTTTTTTTGTTTTTTGAATAACAAGAGATTTTTATTCATGGTATCCAATCAACAAAATGGGAATATCAAATAGCCGCATACTTTCAATAGAAGGGTTCCATAAGCAACAAAGCTTGTCGCTGCTGTGACTATTGGTCTAATGGGTCATGGAAGTGGAACTTGAGTTGGAGGCGTGAATTATTTCAAAGAGAGACATCAATAGTTGCTGAGTTAATGACATTTATTGGCTCAGTCCCTCTACAATGGATACTTTGGTCTGGAACTTTAGCAAATCTAATGCTTACACTATTAAATCTTTTTATGATGAGTATTCTAAACTCTACTATCAAGGAGGGAACAGCAACTTGCCCAAGATTTGGCTTGGAGTGGCCCCACCGAAAGTTGAAATTTTCACATGGATGGCATTTTTGGGGAAAATCTGCAATAAGGAGGCCTTGCTCAACCGCTCATAACGTCTGCTGTTGCTTAAAGAAGCTGAATTCATGTTTAGAGCAATGTATTCCTAGCTTCATAGCTGTCAACTTCTTGTGGGGCCTTTAAACTGATCTCTAGTTTTGGGTTCCCTTTTGTTGTACATTTTTATTTCTTAATAAAATTAGTTTCAACTCGCTTATCAAAAATAAAAAAGTCATGGATGGGCCCGAGGATCATAAAGAACCTGAATGGGAAAACGGATAGTATGATAACCGTCCAAAGATTGGGGGTCAAAATGGGAATACAAGACTCGCTTTCTCTAGGTGAATGAGTAGTGATGGACGAAGATAGAAGGCTGAGATCTTGAAGATGAAGAAGAAGTGAAGAAAGAGAGAGGTGGGTGGAGATGAAATTTGGGGTTTTGATTATAGAGTACCATTGTTTACAGATGGAGGTGCAGTGGATGACATATACTACTGGGAGTTTCACCAAAATCTCGAATACTATGATCTCTATCAGAAGAAGATGGCAATCTCCCAGAATTCCCCTGCCTATGCTCTTCTCTTTTACTCTAATGCAACCTAGTTTTTGGAGTTTCAAGAGTCAAGTGATCAGTATCGGTCATTTTTCTTGTCGGATCTATCTCTGCCTTAACCTGAAATTCCATCAATTGTTGATGCACTTCTAGCTATGAGAACACACCATTGATGTATTCTCTTGTAGGCAATACACGAAAATAAAGTGCATTGCACCGTAAAGTGTGGAAAGTGCTCTTTTTATTAGGCAGGCTCTCCTTTTCTCGATCATGTTTTCCTGGTGGAAAAAAGAAAAGGTGATGGTTCATTTTGTTTTTGAATCTCTCTTTTTTCTGAAGCTGGCTTTTCCTGGTGGTAGCATTGTTGCAATCAAGACAGGATTAAACTTTTTTCCTGTCATGATCACCATTTACCAATAACTCACTTATTCTCTCATTTTGTTTCCCAACTTTTTGATTGTCAAGTCTATCACTCCTATTTTATAAGTGAGCCAATATGGGGTTTATATAATACATAAGATTAGTAGAAGGGACTTCAAGGAAAAAACTAGATGTTGAGAAATGTACAATCTGAACACGTTTGGAAGCTAATTTAGTGTCATAACAAATTTGTGAACATTCCCATTAATCTTGTTTTATTTTAGAAAGAGTATTTGGTATTCTTACCAAAACATTTTGTGCATTTATGTACATTAAATTTGTCTTAATCTTAGGATTTGTTTCTCATTTTTATGGGTACGACATCTGCACTGTTTTTTTATAAGCAGGGTACTACAATTGTACTTTTTTTTTTGAAATAAATTCAGTTGAACAATTGATGTCAAACAGATTGCATAACTCTTATTTTATGTCTAATTCAAAGCCTAAATCTTGAAAATTTGTCATGTTTCATACCATAAAGTGAATTGGAATAAAAGTTTGTTGCGTAAGCTTTACTCGTGTGCCTTAGCATCCATTAAATTTCTTATTAGTATAAACTTTTTTCTTATTAAAAATATTGTGTCTTAATATTTTGAACTTATATGTTGGGAAATTCACACCCCATGCATACATTAAGAAATTGTTACTAAGTGTGAATTCATATTTTGATGATGAGTGTTTTGATAATGAGCTATGAACCAATCTAACATAAGTACAAGTGAATTTCATTTGTATGTTCTTCAAGTATACAATTCAGGTTTAAGAAGTCTAAAAAGGTATACATATATCATCTTACATGTGCATGGAAGAGAAAGATCACATTGGGCCTTATTAAGCTACTATCTTAGAAAGACAGAACAAGAGCAAATCTGTTTGGGCAGATTCCAGGTATCAAACTCATGCACTTGAGATATATTTTGGGCCTAAAATATATATAGTTTTACAGGACTATCAGTCTAGTTTCAAATGAGCTTGGTCGTGAAATTTTTGAAGTCCTAGAGAAAAACTTATGAATTTTATACCAAGAGGGTGCAAGCTGTCAGGAATCTTCAGTGCATATAGAGTGAATTGCAACGGCTGCCTAGAAGAGTATACAACCAATTTGAATCCTAAATTTTGTGTGCAGATTCCCTGTTCTGTCTATCAATAAATGCAAAAAAAATTACATCAAAATTCAAAGCCATTTGCAAGATATTAACGTTCTACTAAAAGTGTGTAGACTGTCTGAACTTTAATGTTTGTATTCCAACATTTATTTGACTATGCTAAACTCATTCACAAATAGTCCAATTTGCTGGGTAGAGAGATCTGACAGTCTACTAAATAACAAAAAAGGAATCACAATTTTTCAAGCTTTCTGCGCCAAGTTATAGCCGTTCTACCAAAAGGTATCAGACAAGGGAATCAATGCAAAGTTGTCAAGAGGAAAACAACAAAGTATGCATGTGCAACCCATGGCAACGGCTCTAACAAGTTGCTAACCTATCTTACAGCTACTTAAACATCACTTGAAGATGTTTTACATGTGAAGAAAGTTGTATTCAAGGATTGTACAATCTGTCTCAAGGTAAAAAGGCTTTCTTTGCTCTAAGTGCTTTCATTGTAAAACTAGCATTCAAGCTAGTAAGTTTCATTTGTATTGTAATACATTGTGAGAATAGGTGAGAGCTCTTAAGTGGGACTTGTGAGGATCATCTTGTAAGGAGTTAGGTTTGAACTCTAAGAAGGAAAACTTAAAAGAAAAGGGAAAGTGGTGTTGGCAAGTGGGGTTTGTGCAACAACCGATTTGGAGACAGATGTAAGGGTGTTTACGGAGTCTTCTTATAAACTGTACGGTGGTGATTTGTGCGCCCAAAGACACCTCTATAGTTGAACTCTAAAAAATCTCCAAGAGAGGGATTATTGAGAAGACCAATGACGTAGCCATTTGGTGAACCTTGTAAAAATCGGTATTGTATTTCTTTCAATCTCTTGTTTACATTTATTTGCAAAGTTTTATTTGAAGATTTCTATTTGTGAAGCCTATTCATCCCCCTCTAGGCTTCACCGAAGGGACCAACATTTGGTATTAAAGTTTAACCTTACTTGTAAGGCTTAACATCCTTGAGGGATCCCCACGGGATCCTCATCCATTGAAAACAAGAGACCTTTCTTTGATGGTAATGATTTTCAATACTATAAAGATCATATGGAAAGTTATCTTAAATCTAAGGGGATGAAAGTTTGGTTAAGTGTTGAAGAGGGACCTTATGTGCCTAAGGAAGAAGTTGTTGATGATAAGGGAGTGAAAACCTTGAGAGAAAAAAAAAATAGGAAAATGGGATAAAGAGGACCATAAGAAAAACCAAATAGATGAAAGAGCATATTATTATTTGACAATGTCCATAGCTAGAACTGAATATAACACCATCAAACATTGTAAAAATGTTAAGGAAATTTGGAATACATTGTGTCTCTCAAATGAAGGCACATTAAAAGTTAGGAAAGTTAAACTTGGCATGCTTATGAAAGAATTTGAACTTTTCACTATGAGATCAAATGAATCGGTTAAAAGTGTGCATGATAGACTTATGATTATTGCTAATGGACTAACCGATCTTGGCAAAGTGTTCGGAAAAGGTGAACTTGTGCAGAAATTAATGAATTCGATGAATGAGGAATACGAAATAAAGATTAATTCCATTGAAGAAACTCACAATGTGGAGGAGCTAACTATGGAAGAGTTGCTTGGGTCCTTGATGACTCATCAGATCAAACTCAAAAGGAGAAGTGCATTACCACAAGTAGAATCATCTTCAAAAAATGTAGCACTCAAAGCTGTTGGTCCCTTGGGTGAAGCCTAGAGGGGGGGTGAATAGGCTTTACCAATAAAATCTTCAAATAAAAATTTATGCAAATGAATGTAAACAAGAGATTGAAAGAAATACAATACCGATTTTTAAAAGGTTCACCAAATGGCTACGTCCTTGATCTTCTCAACAATCCCTCTCTTGGAGATTCTTGAGAGTTCAATTATGGGGTGCCTTTGGGCGCACCAATCACCACCGTACAGTTTAGAAGAAGACTCTGCAAACACCCTTGCGTCTGCCTTCGAAACGCTTGTTGCACAAGTCTCACTTGCCAACACCACTTTCCTTTTTCTTTTAGGTTTTCCTTCTTGGAGTTCATCCCTAACTCCTTACAAGATGATCCTCACAAGTCCCACTTGAGAGCTCTCACCTTTTCTCACAATGTATTACAATACAAATAAAACTTACTAGCTTGAATGCTAGTTTTACAATGAAAGCAGTTAGAGCAAATAAAGCCTTTTTTTTGCCTTTAGAGAGATTGTACAGTGGTTGAATATAACTTTCTTCACAAGTAAAACATCTTCAAGTGATGTTTTTGTAGCTGCAAGATAGGTTAGCAACTTATTAGAACCGTTGCCATGGGTTGCACACACATACTTTGTCGTTTTACTGTTGACAGCTTTGTATTGATTCTCTTGTCTGACACCTTCTAGTAGAATGACTATAACTTGGTATAGACAGTTTGAAAAATTGTGATTCCTTATTTGTTATTTATTAGACTGTCAGAGCTCTCTACCCACCAAATTTGACTATTTTTGAATGAGTATAGCATAGTCAAATAAATGTTGGAATACAGACGTTAAAGTTCCGTTAGACAGTTTGCACATTTTTAGTAGAACAGTAATATCTTGCAAGTAGCTTTGAATTTTGATGTGATTCATTTTGTATTGATTAATAGACAGAACATGAAATCTACACACAAAATTTCACATTCAAATTCGTCGTGTGCTCTTCTAGGCAATCGTTGCAATTCACTCCATGTGCATTTAGGTTCCTGACAGCTTGCACCCTCTTGGTATAAAATTCATAAGTTTTTCTCTAGGGCTCCAAAGATTGTACGAGCAAGCTTATTTGAAACTAGACTTATAGTCCTGCAAAAATATATATATTTTAGGCCCAAAATATATCTCAAGTGAGTGAGTTTAGTACCTGGAATCTGTCCAAACAGATTTGCTCTTATGCTGTCTTTATAAGAAAGTAGTTTAATAAGGCCCAATGTGATCTTTCTCTTCCATGCACGTGTAAGATGACATATGTACACCTCTTTGGATTTCTTGAACCTGAATTGTATACTTGAAGAACATACAAATGAAATTCGCTTGTACTTATGTTAGATTGGTTCATAGCTCATTATCAAAACACTCATCATCAAAACATGAATTCACACTTAATAACAATTTCCTAATGTATGCATGGGGTGTGAATTTTCCGACAAAAGCTAAAGTCAAAACTCATTTGAAACATCAAAAGGATGATGAAAGTGATGTTGAAAGTGATTCAAGCATTGTTGATGAGAACTTACTCTCTTTGTCAAACGGTTCAAAAAGATGATGAAATATCCCAAAAAAGAAGGAACCTCAAGAAACAAGTGTCCAACAAAAGTGAAGAGGAAGAAGGGCCTCTTTGTTTCGAATGCAATCAACTCGACCACTTCAATGTAGATTGTCCCAATCTCAAGAAAAAGAAAGGTAAAAAAGGTAATAAAGCATTTCTTGTAGGATGGGGTGAAAGTGATGATGAAGATGAGAAAGAGCAAGAATCATACATGATATTCATGGCCCTAGATGATGACGATGAAAGTGATAATGAGGTAATGAATCTTCCCTCTTATGAAGAACTTAGAGAAGCTTTTGATGAGTTATTGATCACATTTAAAAGGAAATGTAAACAATATAAAGAGCAAAAGAAGCATGTGAAAAACTTTTGTTAGAGAAAGATGAAATTGTCTTGAAAAATAGTCTTTTAAAAGAAGAACTTGAAAAGGCTAAATTTGATCATAAATCAACTTGTTGTGAGTTAAATTTTGTTAAAAAAGAGCTTGCAATATCTAAAGAGGCCCCTAACATAAAAGACAATTTACATCATGTTTTGGAAAAAGAAGTTGAGGACTTTAAAGAAAAGAATTCAAATTTAGAAAAGTTTTTTTCAAAATTCACATTAAGTAGCAATAAGTTAGATGAGATGTTATCTTTTCAAAAGAAATTTTTTGACAAATCCGGTTTGGGCTACCTCACTAAAAACAAGACTAATCCCATAAAAGAGAAAAAAAAAATATTGTATCATGTTTTATTGTCATAAAAAAGGACAAAAATTTTATGATTGTAGATTTAGAAAACCTAGTGATCCCAACAAGTCCTACATCAAAAATTATATGTCATCTTCTAAAGTTTGGACAAAACCTAGTAAATTCAAACAAGTATGGATGGTAAAAGATTCAATGAAGAAGAATAATTGTTATAACATTGAAGGACCCAAAAAGATATGGGTACTAAAATATTCCACATCTTGTTTTGTAGGTGCAAAAGTGCCTTAAGGCAATATATTTTAAAGAAGATGCCATTTGGTACCTTGATAGTGGATGTGCTTGCTAAGACCCTAAGGTTTCATTATTCAGTTTTGATGATTGCTAAACGTTGAGAGTTACTAATATGTTTATTCAAATGTGTAGTTAAATGTTTAAATCAAACAAACATCATTTGGAATAGAAGCAATGCAAGCATAAGACAACTATTGATATTGGCTCCATTCAGTGCAAATACTATCCAATATGGTCAACTTTAAAAGGCTCGTTTATTCACATGGAAATGAACTAGATAATGTGCTATATACGGTCAGAAAGCTCAGAATGTCTAGTTTCCAACGCTTCTACAATTAAATTGTTTGGAGGTCTTTACAGCAAGATACGACCAAATGACTAAAGGGTGCTCAACCTCTCAAGCAGACAGAATCAGTCCAATTTTAGAGGTTGCTGCAAACAAATGGGAAAGAATCAGTTGTTGAATTATATACAGACAGAAAGATAATTCTGTCTAGTTTCTGAATTCTCAAGAATCATCTCAATTGGATATTTTTGAAGGAAGTTATAGTCTATGAACTGAAAGGTGTTCAATCTATCAAGGCAGACCGGATCAGTCGACTTTAAGAGATGATTGCGACCAAATGGGAAATAATTAGCTGTTGAGTCTTATATGCATACAAATATAATTCTGTCTAGTTTTTAATTGACCAAAATCGCACAAATTGGATTTCTGTAGAAGCAGATATTGACAAAATACTAAAGGATGTACAGCTTGTCCTGACCAACAGGATCAGTCAACTTCTAGAAGGCATCATGGCTAACTGGAGTGGAATCAGACTATAATCTATACATGTATGAAAAGCTCTATGAGTCTACTTTCAAATGGAAGAAACAAGATATGATTTGGAGTTATACAGGAAGACTTATGATTGATTCTTTAAGAAGTAGCAAATCTATCCCATTGAGAAAGGAAACAAGCTTAAATTGAGTCTTGGTGATGCTGCTTGAAAGAGAATCCATTTGTATAAGATTATAAGCTAAAAGAGAAACTTTTCAGACATTGCAAAGCTACTGATAGCAAAAATATGAAAGCTCTACAAGGAGACAATACCATTGGGGCAAGAACACAAGACCTACATCTTACACACTTTAACAAGGTTCTACATTTTGCCTCACTTCTCTATCTCGGTTTGTTCTGCCTTCATATAATAGTACAAGCTGACTTACCAAATTGATGAGTACACACTTATGCACTAATGGATAAACAATGCCAACCACTTATCACATACATTCATATACCAAACATGACTCATGCATATACTATGCACTACAAGATAAACCAACATTCCTACACATCCATTTTCCCACACTAGAAAAAGTCTTCTTATCTTGTCCTTGTCAGTCCTTCCTGTAAGGCACGAGGTGTAGCTCTAGATCCACAGAGTCCTCATTGTTCAACGAGATAGCAACGCTACCATATTTTCTTGCTGATTGACATTGCCTGGATAAACAGAAAAGAGAGTGAGTGTTCTTCCTCATGAGAAAAGTCGACTGATCTGGTGCTTACTGGACCAATGCTACCTACTAGTTGAAAATGCCTGTGGGAGTTTGATCTCTTACTCACATCAAAGATTTCAAATGACAAAGAGGAAATACCTGGTGGTTGGTAATGCTAGTTGGGATTTTCTTGAGAAACAGTTGTTGTACTGAAGCTTGCGTCAAGATTATTTGTGTGAGAACCTGTGCTGGTGAGATCAACAGCAGAAGGTTGTTTGACTCTTCTCATATCGCGCCTTTGATTCTGGATCCAGACTCTAATATTACTTGACTGAACTAGACCATATTGTCTCAACAATGAGGCAAGTTGAGCAAGTTTTTTTGGTGTGGGACAGGCTTCTTCAATGCCACGAAAAACATCTTCTAAGATTTGCAACTGCCTTGGGTCTGGTCTCCATCTAGAATTAGATGAGTCTCCAATTTCCATATTCTGATGGCTTGATGGTGGTCTCATCTTGTTGATTTGAAAGGTGAGTGAAAATTTGAGACTCTGGAAACAACAATGATGAAGTGAGATTAAGATAATGCATATCTCCATCGATCCTCAATTTATGCCTGACGATCCATAATTTATGCATAACTGTCTGCCGCAATAATTGTCTGACTGTCCTCCATTTTTGCTTAACTGTCAGCAACTTGCATTTGATTGTCTGCAATTTACATCTGACTGTGTGCCATGTCTGCACCGTTTTTGATTGTATGCCATGTCAGCTTCCACGTAAGCAATTTCACTGCGGTAATATTTTTGACTTACTCATGAAGTATTTTTGAAAGTAGTGATCCACATTGGAGTTTTGGTAACTTAGTGACCCAAATTTGAACTGAGCTAAGTATGGATTCTTCTTCCAAAACCTCTTGATAGATCAATTTTATAATCTAAGAAGAGAATTAGGTATGTCACACCCCATGCATTAGCATATGCTTGAATGTCTTCATTTGCTTAATCTTGTATAAATGTTTGTAATTTTGTCTTGCCATCCTATGACATAACAAAGTGGCCAAACTTTCAATGAAATTAATTCAGATTAATGAAACAAATACATTGAAAATCATTTTCTATGAACATTGCACATGATACACTCTATTTTTGTTCTAGTGAAACCTTTTTGGAATTGAAGCATTATTTTCTAAGTTCACATAATCCACTCTTTGCTCTAATTTAATGTTTGTATTTGAACTCTACAAGGCCTATATTTCAAAGTTATGATAACTTATATGTCTAATTGTAAATGTGAATTTGTGATACAAGCATATATTAAGGGGGAGTCTCAATTTCTTAACCAAGTTAGCATTCACATGCTAGTTTCAATCGTTTTTATTAATGACAAAAATGGGAAGAAAATTAAGAGAGAGTCATAAAAAAAAAGCATTTATAGAGGAAGCTTAGATTAAGGGGGAGTATCTATTTAAAGGTTTTGTCACCATCAAAAAGGGAGAGATTGTTGGAAAATTCACACCTCATGCATACATTAAGAAATTGTTACTAAGTGTGAATTCATGTTTTGATGATGAGTGTTTTGACAATGAGATATGAACCAATCTAACATAAGTACAAGCGAATATCATTTGTATGTTCTTCAAGTATACAATTCAGGTTCAAGAAATCCAAAGAGGTATACATATGTCATCTTACACGTGCATGGAAGAGAAAGATCACATTGGGCCTTATTAAGCTACTATCTTAGAAAGACAGCACAAGAACAAATCTGTTTGGGCAGATTCCAGGTAGCAAACTCATTCACTTGAGATATATTTTGGGCCTACAATATATATAGTTTTGCAGGACTATAAGTCTAGTTTCAAATTAAATTGGTCGTGCAATTTTTGGAGCCCTAGAGAAAAACTTATAAATTTTATACCAAGAGGGTGCAAGCTGTCAGGAACCTTCAGTGCACATAGAGTGAATTGCAACGGCTGCCTAGAAGAGTACACGATGAATTTGAATGCAAACTTTTGTGAGTAGATTATCTGTTCTGTCTATTAATCAATGCAAAATGAATCACGTCAAAATTCAAAGCCATCTGCAAGATATTAACGTTCTACTAAAAGTGTGCAGACTGTTTGACGGAACTTTAAAGTTTGTATTCCAACATTTCTTTGACTATGCTAAACTCATTCGAAAATAGTCAAATTTGGTAGGTAGAGAGATCTGACAGTCTACTAAATAACAAAAAAGGAATCATAATTTTTCAAACTATCTGCGCCAAGTTATAGTCGTTTTACAAAAAGGTTTTAGACAAGGGAATCAATGCAAAGCTGTCAAGAGGAAAACAACAAAGTATGCATGTGCAACCCATGGCAACGGCTCTAACAAGTCGCTAACCTATCTTGCAGCTACTTAAACATCACTTGAAGATGTTTTACATGTGAAGAAAGTTATATTCAAGCATGTACAATCCGTCTCAGGGCAAAAAGACTTTCTTTGCTCTAAGTGCTTTTATTGTAAAACTAGCATTCAAGCTAGTAAGTTTCATTTGTATTGTAAAACATTGTGAGAATAGGTGAGAGCTCTCAAGTGGGACTTGTGATGATCATCTTGTAAGGAGTTAGGGTTGAACTCCAAGAAGGAAAACATAAAAGAAAAGGGAAAGTGGTGTTGGAAAGTGGAGCTTGTGCAACAACCGATTTGGAGGCAGACACAAGGGTGTTTGCAGAGTCTTCTTGTAAACTGTACGGTGGTGATTGGTGCGCCCAAAGGCACCCCTATAATTGAAATCTCAAAAATCTCCAAGAGAGGAATTATTGAGAAGATCAAGGACGTAGTCATTTGGTGAACCTTGTAAAAATCGGTATTGTATTTCTTTCAATCTCTTGTTTACATTCATTTGCAAAGTTTTATTTGAGGATTTTTATTTGTGAAGTCTGAGAGTATGACTTCCTTGCTCTTTTCTTTTAGATCTTCTCGTCAAAATTGGCTTCCAAGTTGGCACAAACAGGATACGTACAAGAATCACTTTCTTCACTGCTACTATAAATACAAAGAATATATATTGTATTAAATATAACTAATTTCATAAGTAACCGAGCAGCAAAAAGGTTGAATTCCAATTGCATAAAAGAAAAATTGAGAATAACTCATCACTCTCATGAGATAAACTCATTCCAATTGAGTTTAGCATCAATTTATCATCCCTATATAAGAGCTTAGCTTTTCAACTATTTCAAACTTGTAGTTAACTTATTGAAATCCACCAAAAAATAAGTTCAATCACAAGGATACACACAGAAATATAAGGAAACCAAATCCTCACCCCACATAATTGCAGTTACTCTTTCCAAAACTAGCATTAACACCATCTCCTAGCAATTAACATGATCAGTTTCAAACACCACTATGGAACAACCAAACTATATCTTATAGTACCCATCTAAATTCAAATCCTAGAAATCAACTAAAACAAAAAAAGCCCCAGCTCAAAAGCCCACTTGGGATACTTGGCTTCTCCAAAATAGATTCAAACAACTCAAAAGAACAAAAAGAATGAAAAAAAAAAAAAAAGACATCCATAGCAACAATCAACAAAAACACATTAAAAAAACAGAACAAAAACTAGTTCCCAACAAAATACTTCAAGACAAAATCAGTAGCCCCAAACCCAGAACCACACAGAATCGGCAACCTCAAACACGGATTTGATTGACCAAAAGCAAACCAAATATCAGGCACAAAATAACTTTAAACCAAATCCTCACTCTCTCTCGCTTGGGTCAGGGAGAGAGAGAGATAGCAAAGTTGAACAGGAAACCCAGAGAAGTATAGAATCTGAATAGGAAAAAGAGCACCCAATATAAAAACAGAAAAACCAAAAGAAGAGTATAATCTTACTGTGAGAGACAAGAAGCCATGAAGGGTGGTGGTGGATTCATTGGATTGAGGGCAGGGAGGGCAGGTTTAGGAATAGAAGAACAAAAACGAAGGGCAAAGTTGTAGATGCGATTAGGCAAAGCTGCGCATGAGCTGTGAAGGACTAAAGTCTGAAGGGTAATGAGGGATAGCCTAGAACGACGTCGCACATCTGAAAAGTGTGAAGCTTATATGTTTTTAGATGAAACGACGTCGTTTTATTTTATATATCTATATTAAGTATGATGGATTGAGTCAATTAACCGCGGTTTTTAAATTGTGAAACCGCCGCCAATCTGCTTTTGGCAGTTTTGAAAATTTGAAAATCGCAGATAATTTTTTTTTCAAGCAGTTTTGGAGGATGCATATAGGTTCGATGCGGGTTGGGCGGTTTTTGGCTAGTTGGGTGGTTTATAAATAGCCCTACCCAACATTATTGATAGTTGGTGGTACAGTAATATGGTTTGGCTTATAAATAGATCATTGTTTTACCTTTCAAAGACACACGGAAGGGAGTAAAGCAAGTCATTTTCTAAGGCTTTGCTCCTTAATCTCTTTTTTTTTTTTTTGGTATTTTGGACGTATGCTCTTTGGTCGCTGGTAAAGCAGATTTTACAGAGCAAAAGTCTAAAGTACAAAGTACTAAAAAACCCTTAAAATGCCCGAAATAAATCCAAACTTGTACAATTTATACTCAAATTTTTGAAACTCAATATACAAAGAAATTACGCCATTCGTAGGCTATCAATATGACTCTTTAATTTATTTCTCTGCAATTTAATAATATATAAATATAATTATTATTATTACTATTATTTTTATTATTGTCGATATTTGTTGCACTGTTATTATTGTTGTTGTTGTTGTTGTCATTATTATTATTATTATTATTATTATTGTTACCACTACTACTACTAATGTTATTGTTATTGTGTAATTTATATTTCTACACCTCACATTTCAATCATTTAATTTTCTATTTAATGTTTATTTGCTTAATTATGTTATTTTGCTCTAACATTTAAATTTATTATGTCATACATTCAACTCCAGCATACACGCACAAAGCTTTGGTGCCTGGCTTATCCTTTTAGGTTAGGGGAAAGATAGTAGGTGGTCCCTTGTATAGCCTTTGGCTTTTGTATGGGATGCCTAGGATCCTCGAACTAGTAGCATAATCTAGATCCTTCAACTATATTCCCTTATTGTACAACCACAAAGTTGTCCACCCATTAAATCCAACCATTAGGATAGGAACCGTAGAATGGTCCCACCTAAACCATGCATATTATAAATATGTTCACTATTTACTACATGCAAAGTTTGGTGCGTACGTGGGACCCTCTACCGTCTTGAAAGATTGAAATTCTCTCTACTTGAAATCAAACCCATATAGCTATCTTTGGACTCAAGTCATTCCAACTAAAATCAAGTTTTTATGTCCCTCACTGGAGTTAAGGCATCCGCCTGAGATTAAGTCTCGACTCTCAGTGGAATTTTATTTCTTTGGTTCAAGATCCAACCCACATGACTCTTGAAGAAATCACAAAAGAGCAATAATTGGAAGATTTACATAAAAATTGACCCCACAAAATTTAAAATTAGTAATTGTATTTTTGAAACCTAACGTTTGAAGACTCAAAACATATATAGTCTCAACACCATAATAATTTGTTCGGTAATTATTTATTATTGAAAAAATTGGAATGTTTTAGTTAAAAATTTTGCTTTTTGAGTAAAAAAAAAGAATGGAAACATTTTATACTATATATGACCTATTTTACTAATTTTATTCCCTTTACTCACTTTTTTTTACCATATTTTTATGTTTTTTAAATTTTATTCTATACTGATATCTTGCATTTAATATAAAGAAAGATACCTGGTGGATGCAGTTTAGTTGAGATT
This sequence comes from Carallia pectinifolia, assembly GCA_037832335.1. Lineage (NCBI taxonomy): Eukaryota > Viridiplantae > Streptophyta > Magnoliopsida > Malpighiales > Rhizophoraceae > Carallia > Carallia pectinifolia. The sequence continues at coordinate 33,344,416 of CM075453.1, forward strand.
AAAATTAAATTAAAATAATATGAATTGTTTGATAGTTGAATTTAAAAAAATAAAAAAAAGAATTAAATTATTAGATATCATTAAATAAATTAAATATTTATTTGTGTGTTTGTAACTTACATACACATAATGATATTTCAATATAAAATATTTTCTATGTAATACAAAAATTATTTCTATTTTCTTGAGTCCAATTTTTTTGTGTTCACTAGTAGTCCAGTAGGTAAATTTGATGGCACATGACCCACCTATTCTTAGCAGCGACCAATCTTTTCTTTTGAGATTCTATAGTTGTCGGATATAATTTGCTGGTGGTAGGTCAAGTGATTGATACAAAAGAATGAGCCAATTACACAAGGCGTGGAAATAAATGGATGATAGAGTAAGTTGCAGGTTTTTCAGCCTCACAAAAATTGGACGGTTTTTCGATTTTATATGACTAGAAAAGTTGCTTGTACCTATGCATTTATGTCATTAGATGTTTCTTTTTTTTTTTTTTTTTTGATCAAAACATTAGATGTTGCTTTCGGATTTGTTGTGGTGGGCAGCTTATGACATTAAAGTCATTATCTGTAAGTGCACTCACCTGCCCATTGGGGTTATGTATTTTTCGTTCAATCAATTAAAGTGCCAACCAGGGCAGGCATAGCCTGGTTGGCAAGGAAACAAAGGAAACCAATTAGATTAGTTGGGGTTCCATTTCTGTCAGTGTCACTTTAGGGCATTTGTCCTTCCAAAAGTGTAATATACTTCTGTAGTATTTGTAAAACTCGCTTTTTCTTCTCCTCATTCGCTAACACTTAACAGTTAACTATTAACCTTATACTTAAAAGAGAAATTAAAGTTATTATTATTATTATTTTTTGGGAAAACAATCAAATAAAATTATGGTTACTTGTCCAATCAACTTTGTTTTGAGCGGAAAAAAAATCTCAATACAAATTCATCATTCTTATGATTAGGTGGTGAATGCATGGCAATTTTTCTTCCTCTTCTTTTTTTTTATTTTTTATTTTTTATCTTGATAATAACATCTACGTTTTCCTTTTGATTAAATATAAATTTGGATCTCAAAATTTGATATTTGATCGTTTAAAGTAACATGCTTCCATTTTGATTTGTTGAGATTTCGAATCTTGAAAATTTAGTCAATCAAAATCGCGGGTATCTTGATTTTTGATTTTTTTTTCTTTTTTTTCCCTTTTTGAGAGATTAGTTTTTGGTCAATTTGCGATTTTTATAAATCTGTCAATTTGGGTGAATTGATAACCAAAGCTACTTCCATTTTTTTTTTTTTTTGTAATTCATTAAGAGATCTATTTAACGATGAGTTATATAATGATGGTAGCTTTTTCCTTTCCATAATCCCACACTCTCCCTTTTTAAAATTAAAACTCAAGATCTCTATAAGAGAAATCTAAGTTTTACTCACTAAGATGTCTCTTGATGGACCAAAGTTACTACTCTTCTATGAATACTGACATGAAAAATGTGAGATAATTCAAATTAATACTTAAATCCCCAACCTACCCCAAAAAAAAAAAAATTGTTCTAGACCCAAAAATAATCTAAAGTTAAAATGATTTAAAACTTTTGAGTCAAACTCGACCAGATCAGCAAGACCCAAATTTCATTTTTTTTCCTCAAAAGAACTAAAAAAAATAGATATTATAATATATAATCTATAGATTTTATGTAAAAAAAAAAGTTTCTTTTATTTATAAATGATTTAATGATCATCTTTACTTAAAATATTTTTTGATTTATAACTTATTTCTCAAAATCTTTTTTATTTAATTATGCCCGACGTGTTATTTCCGTTAGACTAATTATACCCATTTGTCACTTTTTTTTGTTAACTATGCAGATGTGGCAATTAACAGAGTGCCACATCAGAGTGAGCTTGCTATTTCGGCATGCCTCGTGTTTCCCAGTCCTTTTCTGAGTCTCCACTCATGTGTCGTTCTTGTCGATTAAGTAAACTATCTTCTCACCTTCAAGATTTTGTTGTTTATCGCACCGTTGCTTCCTTATATGAACCTCAAACCTATCGAGCAGCCAATATCAACCCTCTATGGTAGCAAGCAATGGTAGAAAAATTGCAGGATTTATCAAAAATTTACACTAGGATTTGGTTGAGCTATCTCATAGTAAATCAGTTGTGGGATGCAAGTGGATTTACAAGATCAAGACAAAATCAGATAGATATGTTGAGCGGTACCAAGCTCGATTGGTGGCCAAACTTAGGATTATGGGATAGACTACAAGGTGACTTTTGCTCTTGTAGCACAAATCACTTCAATCAGGAATTTGCTGGCAGTGGCTGCTGTTCAACACTAGAACCTCTTTTAGATGGACGTTAAGAATGCTTTTCTTAATGGTGATCTTACTGAGGAGGTCTACATGCAACCTCCACTGGATATGACCATCCACCCAACTTAATCTGTCATCTGTGTTGAGCACTCTATGGTCTCAAACAGGCTTCTTAGCAATAGTTTTCAAAATTCAATATTGCTATGCAACAGTTTGGCTTTTCTTACAGTCCTTATGATACTGCTTTATTTGTTCACAAAAGTGCTCAGGGAATCATTTTGCTCTTACTCTATGTTAGTGATATGATTATCATAGGAGATTATTTGCAGAGCATTAATGATCACAAGTAGTATCTCAGTCAGCAACTTCAAATGAAACACCTTGGTTTACTCAATTATTTTATGGGACTCAAAGTTTCTTCTGATGCTACAGGATATTATCTATCTCAAGCCGAATATGCCTTAGATTTGCTAACTCGAGCAGTAACCAATGACATCAAAATTGTCTCCACTTCTCTCGGATACAATGTCCAATTTTCTCCTACTGAAGGCATAGTATTGAAAGATCCTACTCTTTATCGACAACTAGTTTGGGAGTCTAATATATTTTACTATTACTCAAACCGACATTGCATATGTTGTTCATATGGTCAGCCAGTTCATGGCAGCACCTCGATTTATTCACTATGCTACTGTTGTTCATATTCTTTTCGATGTCAACAGAACTATTTTTCATGGACTTCATTTCTCTTCTCACTCATCACTTGAGTTGCAGGATTATTTTGATGCTGATTGGCAAGAGATTCTACAAACTAGTGCTCTACTACATGATATTATTTCTTCTTGGGGGATTCTCTAATTTCCCGGCAAAGCAAAAATAAACAATCACCACTCGATCTAGTACCAAGGTTGATTATCAGGCTCTCGTCGATGCTGCACCTGAGTTGTTATAGTTCAAATTGCTCCTACATGACATGGGAATTACACACTCCTTTACCACACCTATTCTTTGTGGCAATCGTAGTGTCATCCAGATTGCTCATAATGATGTTTTTCATAAGTGGACCAAGCAAATTGAGAATAACTGTCACTTTGTTTGCCAGCACATCCTGCAGAATACTATTTGCTTTATCTCTATTTCTTTAGCTGATCAAACTGCTGATATATTCACCAAAGCTCACTACCAGGGTAGTTCTGTGATCTGATTTTCAAACTCATGTTGGTAGTATTACGATTTTGAGTTTGAGGGGGTGTGTTTCTTCATGATTTTGGTATATAATCCTATATAAAGTCTCAATTTATTGTACAGATATTCCACAATAATATCAAACATTTCCATAATCTCCATTGATATTATTCTGCGAATATTACATTAATTATCTTATTTGATTTTCTTATTTTGTATGTTTCTTCGTGTATAAATTAGTGTGGCCTCCTACAGTTCAATACACATAATAATTCAATCTATTTCAATATCTCCCTTTTATAGTTTTATTAACATCGATAAAATTTCTCAATTGTAATTCTCGTGTGACAAAATAGGTGAACAATGTTCCCACTTGTTATTCTACAAAACCGTGGCAATAGTGTTTTTTAATCTCATGGAATTGTCAGCAAGAATGACACTATTAAATCATAGCTATATTCATAGAACAAATGCATAATATATCAACAATAGTCAAATTTTGACATACATGGACAAATATTAAAAATACAAATAGCATGCAGGTGCAGAGAAATTAGAAACCCAGCAAATTCATCGCCCTTTTTTGGCAGAAAAATATTCAGCCAAGTCAACTAATACAAAATCACTTAGCATTATTGATGGAAAATGCTAGGCCCAAATGTAGAATAAACCATCTGGATTAGGAGGGGAAATTGCAAGAACACAAACAATGTCAATGGAACACATGCCAGCACGACGATTGGAGCTGCAACCCAACTTAATCGATGAAAAAGAACAATGCGAAGAGCCGCGCTGAATGCCGCCAACATAAAGGCCATTGATAGGAAGAGAGTGACAAGGCCAATGCACAACCTTGTTGGCAATTTTTTAAGAAAATCTTCTTCAGAATAGCGCGATGTGAGTATCCGCAAAAACATCAGCACTGAAGTAGAAGACGCGAAAAGGGCCAATGCGTTTGAGACTGAATAGATTAGAAAAGACAAGTCGTTCAAGAAAATTGGATATCCCTCGCTATCATTTCCGCCTGGTAAGGTGAAAGCAGCCGCAAAAACAACGGTTATAATGAGGGCAGCAACAACAGTGCATGAACCAGCTGTGGTCTTCATCCATTCCTCCCCCTTCTTCACTAAATCCTTGTGCTCTTCAGTAAACACCTCCCTTGGATTTTTTAGGTCACTGTTTCTTTGTATTTTGAATGATGGCGGGACAACATTTTCTACTTCCTGTAGAATGAAATATAATCTTGTAATGACAAGTGAGAATATGATATATAATGTCCAAGAGATGGAGATAGATAAAAATCATGAAATATAATATTGTTCATTCTTGAGTAACCATAACCAATTATCTAGGAGTTGCAGCAGTTGCTGCAATGCTGGGAGATTTGTTAGCAATGTATAGCAAAAACTTTCAAACTTGGCGCCTTATCCCAGGTCTAGATTGGAACCCCAAACCTGGCGCCTTATCCTCTCCTCCCCTTATTGCTGGGTTACTAGTTCTAATGGACTAAAAATTAATAAATAATTCATTATCTCAATCACACCTAGATATCCAATAGGCTATAATAGTACAAAATCACATCAAATTTCATTGAAAATCGTCATCCTAGACATCAGTAATCTATTGATGACAATAACTAAGAAATTAAATTTAAAAAGTTAGACAATTAAGTTTGTCAAGAATGTCAATTTTTGAGTTAATAACGAAAAAGAAAAAAAATACCTTGAACCATTGCAACTCTCGTTGCATTTGAAGTGCTGCGCCAGAAATCCTATCTTCTGGCCCCAACATTCCTGCTAGATGCAAGATGTTGTTTCTAAACTTGTCTGTTTGTGTCATCATGTAATGCTTTTGCAGACTCGTTCGAAACACTAGATTGTAAACCTTCTCATTGCGGTTCAGAACTGCTAGGTGTAATATGTGACGCTGATTCTCATCCTGGTACCATATTGTATCAGGAAAGGTTTTGACAATCTCCCAGACCAATTCATGAGTCCCCAGTATAGCACCCGTTAGGATTGGAGTTGCAAATAACAGATCATTCAAAGTTTTTGTTTTTTCAATTTCTGCACATAACATTTTGGTAAGCTGAAGAGCTTGTCGGCGCATCCGCATTGTGTCATGTATATTTTGCAAGAATTTAAAGCTTCTACGTGATTCTCTTGGTTCATGAGATGGATACTCAGTTTCTGCCTCAGGATTCTCTACATCTTCTCTGCGATGATGGACAATAACTTTTTCCGCATAAATACCTATGAAAATCAAGATACATGTAGGAAGCTTGTCTCAAAAAAAAAAAAACAAAAGAAAAAAGAAAAAGATACATGTAGGAAGCTCAATGAAAGATCACATATGTAGAAATCATGTAGAAAATGAATAAATGTAGAATCCTATATGTTGTTTATGGTAGGAAATTTTCTCCTCGATAAGGCATTTGAAATGATAGTTATGACAATAATGGGGCCGTTGGTTAATTTAGTTAGCCCTTAGTACGAGAATGCTAAGATGGAGGTGCGGCTATTCGGTCAAATACAAAATTAGAATATCCATTGTAGGATAAAAAAAATGTAGGCAATAAGCAACATAAGAGAATGCCATTATTTAAGATAGTTAGCCATACAGCTAAACTTTCAAATGCATTCAGGTCTCCTTTTTTTTTTTTTTTTTGGAACGGCAATGAATTTTATTCATAACATCCTTTAAAAGGATATCCAAAAGCATGTATACTGGCATTCAGGTCTCCTTTTTAGGAACGGCATGTAACTTATCCATCAATTAAGAGCAGATACAAAGTTTTCTTTTCTTTTTTTCTTTTTTTTTTTTGACTAATAGATGATGAGATTTTGAGACATACATTTGTAAAACAAGCGTTGAAGAGAGTTGAGTCGGTTTCCGCCTAAAAATGTATGAGGCTTTAGTGCCAACATGTGTAAGGCAGTGTTTCCATCGCCATCCTTCTCAATTGCTAAGTTGGGATAACACTTCAGCAAATAAATAGCTATGTCTGCTCACAAAGGAAAATAAAAAAATAAAAAAAGAAGATAGAATCAATAAGAAAGTATAGTGATGACCAAACGATGAGCATGAGCCGATTAGGCTCTAATAAATTAATCTTTATGTCAGTGAGCTCACAAGTTTATGTCCCTAAACTTTACATGATATGCTCTTAAATTTGAATGGCATTTTGAAATAGAAAACCAACGGGAAAAAGAAAATGAAAAAATGCTACATGTCAACATGCTGCTGCTGCTGCAATGTGAACAATTTGGTAACAGTATGTCTTGCAGCAGTAAAAAAGTTAGTTGCAAGACCGTTTATTTTAGGATTTGTTTGGTTTGGCTAACGTTCAAAAAAATTCATTTAATTTTTCACTAAAATTGTTAGGTTTATGTTCGAAAAATGAGAGCATCTAAAAATAAACACCAATCATGAGTGAGTTATATTTTTAAAAAAAAACTGAGTAAAATAGCAAGCAACTAAAATTAAATTAAACAAGACAATACCAACCATAGAACTCAGCAATAATGAGAAAATTGAGAATGAAGGAGCCACTTTCTCCAGTAAACACACTTGGATCCTCTTGGCGGGTCACCCGCAAAAGAAAGCAAACTGTGTTCCTATGGGCAAGTAGCGCAGCCATTTCAACTGGGGTTTTATTTTCATTGTTCCGAAACTTGGCCAAGCTCGGGTTCTTGTCTACCAGGACTTTTGCAGCCTCTGTATAACCCACAGTAGCAGCACAATGGAGAGCTGTGTCCTTGCGCACGTCCAGGTTTTCGAGATCAGTTCTAGACATCAAGCCAACGAGATTTTTAATGAACTGTATGGGGACACCTCCTCTGACTGCAATGTGAAGTGCGGTGCCCTTGAAGTAATTTATGGGGCCATTTATTGCAGATGGGTCACTGTCAAAAACACTCTTTGTATTTTCCCAATCGTTATGTATGATATATTTGTATAGTTTGTTGTACAATGTAAAGCGCTTCTTCTTCTCGTCCTCTTCTTCCTTCTTTTTCTTCTCCTCCTCCATTTTTTTCTTCTCCTCCTCTTCCCTCTTTTTCTCCATCTCTTCCCCCTGCTTCTTCTTATCACCATCTTCTTTTATTATATCCCTGTACAATTGCATATAGTATATAATGCGCTTCTTCTCCTCCTCTTCCTTCTTTTTCTCCTCTTCCTCCTTCCTTTTATTTTCCACTTCCTTCTCCTTCTTCTTACCCTCCTTGTCCTTGTCTTTCTTCTCCAACACCACTACCACCTCTTCCTCCTCCAATTCTGATAAGAAAAAAAATCACTTAGAAAATGCTCAATAATGCATTTGAGAAGCATCATAATAATAATAATAATAATTAACTGTTTAGAGCAATTAATTTATTTACAGTATACTAAGAAAGTAATTGAGGGGTTTGACTCCCACTTTTGACAAATATCTCATTCCTTAGTTATAATATGGACTTTAACCTTCCCTTAACAACAACAGTAATAATTATTATTATTATAATTATAATAAGTATTTTTAGAATTGATCATAACAAACATAACACACTGACTTGTAAAAAAAATGAGTATAGCTTACTTATCTCCTGTAGACGAGCTCCTATGACTTGCACATGGTCACTGTGATTTGATATGAGTTCTCCCTCTGTATGCTTGGGTGAGCCAGGAATATGGGACACTAGTGTTTGCATGTTCTTGGATTGTCCAGGATCTTGATCATAGTCCATGTGTTGGTTTTGGGTGCTGAGTTATTGGTTGCTTGTGCGTTTAGTTTGCTAGAACTTGTATAAATTTGGGAGAGAGAGAGAGAGAGAGAGAGATTTGGAAAAGTTTATCTCAAAATGCTTCTTGATAGCTTCGGTTAACTTGCTTGCTTGGCGCTTTTGGCCTTCGTTTGCACTTAGATTTATGGAAACGAAAAAGTTCCATGTGGCGAGTCTAAAATATATATATATATATATCAATGTGAATTTCCGTCAAAAATAATTTTCTGCCCAATCAGGTCGGTGAAATGTGTGATCGACTAATTGTAACATGGAACATAACTGGTTACACAATTCTATTGATTTTGTTCTATATTAAATTAGTGTTACGACACATTTAGAATTATTTTCAACAAAAAATTCAAATTTCAAATATAAATATAATTTTTTTTGTTACACTCGGTGCATGCACTAAGCTTTTGCAAGTCTATGTTCGCCAACTAGCATTGCCACAAATGCTTTAGATGTCCTTAACTTTGGAGGATTTTTTCAATTGAATCCTAACTTCTTTTGAATTTCAAATTAATTTTAAACTTTTAATTTTTATTCCATATGAGTTCTTTTTTGAACAAGGATCTATCAAATTGTTAGAAACATAATTTGAACTAAACGAGATTGTATAAAAATATTTAAATATATAATAAAAATACATAAATAGCTTACGCATGCATTTTATGTATTTTTCATCTCTCTCACATCTAAAAGGAAAAATCATAAATTTTCATGTCCAAAAAATTGAAAAAAAAAAAAGTGAAACACTTATGAAGATATATATATTTCTCTATTTTTTAAATGTATTTGTGTTTTTGATACTATTTTTTGATTAGATCAAACTACTAATTATCTATCGATTGAATCAGTTTCTGTCTAAAAAATGACTCATATGGAATAAAAACTAAATGTTTAGGACTTTTGAAAACATTATCCCTATAGAAAGGACATTACAGAAAATCTTGATAGATCTCTGTGTCTCAACACACAATTTTGAGTAATCTATAAATAACATAAGACATAAGTTATTTGTCACATCAAAGGCATTATGGGAGCTTTGAACTCAGTTTTATGGTTTTCTTACAAGGACTTATGTTCGTAAGGTTTTTATATTCATGATTTTTGGTTCAATAATATGAAGCTACGCCGTTAAAAAAAAAAAAAAAAAATCAAAGACATTCTTCCTGATTGTTTCTGGATCTTACAGTTACAATTTCAGTCCCTTGAATTTTATATATGCTGAGATTATCAAAAAGAGCTCCATTATATGTCCGGACGAATTTGCGAGAGATATTTTCTGTAACACAACTGTATGAATTCTTTGTGCAACCATATTGATTACAAGTGCATAAAAAAAATGAAAAAACAAATCACTACTATTTTCATTGTACAATAAATTCATGTAGTTGTAAAAGCTTTTTAACTCATTGCATTATAAAAATTCTTCCCACAATTTTTATTCCGAATATGTACTTTTTCCTATCAAAAATTGTTTGCTAACTAGTTTTTAACTCGGTTACAATTGATACACTGTTCTGGCATAATATTTTGCCTGCTTGGATTGGTTGACAGATCTTGATTGGAATCTAATTTCCGAACGGGAACTTCACAAGTTCAACATCACCGTTCAAAACCACACCATAGCACAATGTATGTTGAGAAATTTCAAAAAGAGAAATTCTAAGTAATAATATTTAAATAACAATAAAATAATATGAATTATTAGATAATTAAAATTTAAAAAAATTAAAAATATATAAACTATTAAATGTAGTTGAATGAATTACATGATTATTTTGTTTCTACACAAAATTAAGCTGTATGGCAAAGCTTTTGCAAAATAACAGTTTATGGGCAACAGCTAGTATTGTTTGATGTACATTGGTTCTGTTGGTTACGTTCTTCGGAGTGTTGTGTTTCCGGGTCAAAGCCAAATTCGTTTGTGTGGACTGTGTTGTGAATGTGTGTGTGACGAGTATGTGTGTCTTGTAATGTGGCCAGCAAACAAGACGATGCATTTTATCAACAAGACCGTCCGAATTAAAGCTATGGATCAAGTCTTAAAGGTTTCAGTAACTGAGGAACCAAATAATGCTTCTTTCATCCAGAATTGTAAATCAATCTCTTGCCAATGATATCTTGGACGTTTCAACAGATTTCTCTATCTCAGATAGTAACTTTCAGCAGAGGAACAAGCTGATTTGTGCGGCACTAGATGTGGCTAATGATGAGCCCAACGAGGAAACATTGAGAAGGACAGAGGCAGTAAGCACGTGGGCGGTGGGTCAACAGCTGGGCCTTTGTTTCGAAGGGAATTCTTCCATTTTGGTTGACAGAATAATTGAGCAAGACAAAATGGAGGAAGCTCAGTGGAGTTCCCAACAGGAGTCTAATACTGTATTTGAGAGAGGGGACAGTGGGGGGAGAAAGAGAAAAGTGAGAGAATTAAGGTAAGTTATTGTATTTGAAAATTGTTTGAAAAGTGAAAGAGAGGAAAATTTGTAATTCCTCTAATCCTCCATACTCCACCAAAACCAATCGTCTCAAAAATGAGACGAAAGTTGTTAGTTATCATACTAAATTTATTAAATGACTCAATTACTCCTCATATAATTTAAAAATTATAATTTTATCTGAATAAAATATTTTAATAGAATTGATTATGAGGGATAAAATTGTTATTTAAATATATTTTATATTCTTCTCCCTCATTTTCTACTCTTTCCCAAATAAAAAAATTTATAGTTTTCCTCCCTTCCATCACCTCTTTCCAAACACAAAAAAAAAAAAGAAAATATTCTTCTCCTCTAATGATCCTCTCCTTCACTTTCTGTTCCCTCACTTTCTTCTCTTTCAAGAATTTTATCCAAACACAATATAAAGGTCAGGATGCTATGTAAGTGTTCTGCCTTCTATAAGGTGTCTATTAATTATCAATGATTAGATCTCTTTACTGGAATGTGAGGGGCCTTTCATAGGGCTATAAAAAGAAAGCTGTGTGAGCCTTAATACAAAAAACAAAAGCTTGTTTTGTTATGCTCCAAGAAACAAAGATGCAAGAAATAATCGAGAGGAATATCAAATCTATATGGGGTTCAAACTCTTGTGATTGGCTCGATATTGCTGCCTTTGGTAACTCAGGAGGTATATTATCTATATGGGATACCTCCCAATTTCAAGTTGAATGCACTCTCAAAGGAGCACGTTGGATCGCAGTTCATGGTACCTTTTTAGTCTCAAAAATAAATTGTGTTGTAGTTAATGTTTATGCTTACAATGAGGATGTTAGTAGACGAGCAATGTGGTTGGAGATTATGGATTTGCTCAACAAGTTCAATACTCCTTTTTTTATTGGGGGAGATTTTAACACTACTCTAAATATAGGGGAGCGAAATAACTGCAATGGTGTTTATAGTGTAGGGATGAAAGATTTTGCTGATTTCATAGAGGCAATGGAAGTGATTGACTTACCGGCCTTAAACAGAAGATTTACTTGGGGCAACTCCACTTCCACGAGCTGGTTGGATAGGTTCCTTATTAGCCCTTCTCTTCTGTCTTCATTTCCAAATCTGAAGCAATGGGTTTTGAATAGGGGTCTTTCAGATCATTGTTCAATATTGTTGGAGTCTAATGAGGTCAATTGGGGGCCCAAACCTTTTCGCTTCCTTAACTGTTGGTTATCTTTTCCAAGATTTTTGGACATGATAGGTATCGTTTGGACAAGGATAGATAGTGAAGCAAAAGGACCAAGCAAGGTAATTACGAAGCTAAAGCTCCTCAAGGCTCATCTCAAAAAATAGAATATCGATACCTTTGGAAATGTTGAAGCTGAAATTAAAAAGTTAGACCATGAATTGGCTGAGCTAGACAGAGAGCAGGAAAGCGGACCTCTTAGCACTGCTCAGTTGTCACTAAGGAAATCCCTTTGGATAAAACTACGTGACAAATGCAAAATGCAGGAATCCATATGGCATCAAAAATCTCGTGTAAGATGGATCAAGAAAGGGGATTGCAATACGCGATTTTTTCATATAACTGCCTCTGCTAAGGCAAGAAGGAATTATATTGGAAGTATACGATCAAACGAGCTGTTACTTAATGATGTAAAGGACATTTGGAGTGAGGCTATTTATTCTGAGCAATTTTTTGATAGGCCTATTATGGGAGATGTGGGGTTCAAAAAGCTCAAAGCCTCATCAGCCAACTGGCTCGAGTCTACTATTTCAGAAGGCGAAATAAAAAATGCTGTTTGGGACTGTGATGGAAACAAAGCTCTCAGCCTTGATGGTTTTAATTTTGCTTTCATAAAAGCGGCTTGGGTGCATTTGAAAGCAGATATTTTCGCATTGGCTTTTCACTTTTTCAAAACATCTCAGCTCCCCCAAGTGCATAAACTCTTCCTTTGTCACTCTTGTAGCTAAGATCAATGGTGCTTCTATGCTTGCTGATTTCCGGCCTATAAGTTTGATTGGGTGTTTATACAAAATAATCTCAAAAATCTTGGTGAATAGACTAAAAATTGTGATTGGTGAAGTCATCAGTGAAAACCAAACTGGTTTTATTTAAGGAAGACAAATTCTCGATGGAGTTTTGATGGCCACGGAATTGATTCATAGCTTGGCAAAAAATAAACAACCTGCGGTGATATTTAAGGTTGATTTTCATAAGGCTTTTGATTCTGTGTCTTGGAGCTATTGAGATAATGTCCTACATCACATGGGTTTCGGTGAAAAATGGTGTCTTTGGATCCGTTAATGTATCTCAACAGCCCGCATTTCTGTGTTGGTTAATGGATCTCCAACTCCTGAAATACATCTTCAGCGAGGAGTAAGACAAGGAGTTCCGCTCTCCCCTTTTCTGTTCATCTTAGCTGTAGAGGGGCTCTCTCGATTGCTACATAATGGTTGTGAGCAGAATCTCTTTCGGGGAATCGCTATCCATGGATCAAACTCTACCTTTTCTTTGACTCATCTCCAATTTGCAGATGACACAATTATTTTTGTTAAACCAGAGAGGGCAGTCTTATGAATTTGAAAAGGATCCTCCGTTGCTTTGAGCTAGCATCTGGCTTAAAAGTAAATTTCATTAAGGGCTCAATTGTGAGAATCAATGTTGATACTCATTGGCTTGCATCAGTTGCTGCTGCACTTAGAACTAAAGTCAAGAACCTACCCATCAAAAAACTTGGACTCCCTCTCAGAGCCAATCCAACGAAAGAAAGCCACTTGGGATCCCATCATTGCAAAAATCAGAAGCAGGTTGGCTGCTTGGAAAGGAAAACTGCTGTCCACTGCAGAAAGGCTCACACTCATCAAAACGGTACTCTCCTCTCTTCCCCTATACTATCTCTCAATTTTTAGAGTTCCGCATTCAGTGGCAAAGAAAATTACATTCTTACAACAACATTTATTTTGGAGTGGTGATGTAGAAAAACAAAAATTGTGCACTATTAGTTGGGATGTTATTTGTAAGCCAAAGAAAGAAGGGGGCCTTGGGGTGGGTTCCTTATTTCCTAAAAATTAAGCATTGCTCTTTAAATGGATGTGAAGATATGCAAAAGAGAAAGACTCTCCATGGAGGCAGATTATTGATTCAAAATACAAAAATTCGCCCTATTGGTGGCCAAAGTTTGATGTTAATAATACTTCTAGAGTGTGGGGAGATATTATTAAATCAGCCAACTCTGATGCAGTCACCAAAAGGGTTGTGGAATGTGGAGTTCAAACCTCACTTGGCAATGGAAAGCTTATTAAATTCTGGCTGGATCTTTGGGTAGGTGACTATGGTCTTGGTTCTAGATTTCCACGACTCTTGGCACTATCAATGAATAAGGAAATCACTGTTTCGGAGTGTGGTCGATGGTCTAATGGAAAATGGCTTTGGGATTTAAAATGGCGACGTGGTCTTATAGATTGGGAAACTTCTGTGGTGAACAAGTTGCTAGCTGATATTGATTCAATCCACCTTGTTCCTCATGTTGAAGATTCTTTGATTTGGTTTTTAAATAAATCTGGAGACTATAGTGTTAAATCATTCTATGCAGAACTCTTAAAGCCTTTTTCGCAGCCTGGTGAAGGCTTCGTTCCAAAGGTTGAAATCTTTGCTTGGATGGCATTTTGGATAGAATTTTGCACTAGAAGTGCATTACTCAAAAGAGGAATCATTATGGATCACCAGAGTTTTTGTTGTTTCTGTGCTGAGGATATTGAAACATGCTCCCATCTTTTTATTCATTGCAAAATCTCTTAGAGACTTTGGTGTTCTATTCTTAACTGGTGGGGCTTAAGTTAGTGTGTCCCTAAATCTCTCACAGACCTATTTTTACAATGGAATGGCTCAGTAACTGGAAAAGACTCCAAGAAAGTGTGGACAACTCTGTTTTTTGCTTTGCTTTGGAGCACATGGTTAAAGAGAAACAAGAAGATTTTTCAGGCTGCTGAAATAAAGTGGTCTGTTCTCCAAGATGTTATATTTGCTCGAGTGTACTCTTGGCTCAAAGCAGTGGACATTGATCTTCCCTTTCATGCCCAGCTCCTTCTCATTTCGGTTGATGCTTTGCAATGAGGAGTATCTTATTCTAAAATGGCTTCTTTATGTTGATGATTTCCTTTTTGTAATTGTTTCTCATGTGTCAATCTGGGGTAATTTGATTATAAACCCATGATTGTTTTCTGCACCACCAGCCCTTAACTGGGTCGTGAAGGACTCATGTACAAATTTTTATATTCAATGGAATATACACATTTGACTTATCAAAAAAAAATGTGGCTTGCAAACGAAAAAAAGAAAAAAAGCAAATGAAAAAAGTAAAAGAAAAGTTGAAAAAGAAAGGAAAAAGAAAAAGTAAAAGAAAATAAAAGTTAAAAAGTAACCAAAAAAATAAAAACATTGTGGCCACCCCACCACTCATTATTTTGGCCTGTTCCGTTCGGTGCGCACACACGTGTATATACTAGATAAAAAAGTTAAAATAAGAAAATTTAAGTTACACTGTAAGGGGTAAATTTCGAGTTTGAAACAATTAGACTCAAAAATACAAACAACAAATTACAAATAAAAATTTAAAAATAAAAGAAAATTTACGTGGGGTCGATCTCCATATATCCTCCGATTAGTGTTTCTTTTTTGACTCCGTCAGAAAGCACGCGTGCAAAAGGAATAAGTCTACTTTTCCGTGTGAAAACACTCGTGCGAAAGGAATAAGTCGACTTTTCCATGTGAAAGCACACATGCGAAAGGAATAAATCAACTATTGACTCTCTTTCTTTTTCTTTTTTTTTTTTTATATTTACATACACTTCTAATGACAAATGATTAAACTGATTTAAATTTAATTTAGATTTGAGAAAAATTAGTTGAATAAAAATAAAATTAATCTTTTATTGGCCATGATTATTATCCTAATTAATTTGAACAGTTTTTAAGTTTAAATTTGTGTTGAAAGAATTGAATGAAATTAAAATTGAGTAATGAATTAAATTTAAATTTTTAACTATCATTGTTATTGAACTTAATTTAAAAGATTTTAAAGAAATTAAAATTTATTTATATTATTATAATAAATAATTTGTTTTTATATTATTAAAATTAAAAAGATAAAATAAGAAAATAATGAACTATCCAAATTTTTAGTCTAAGGAGAGGTGAGAGTTCAAATTTTACCTCCTCATCTCCTCTCTTATAAGCATAAGTCATCTAATAAATAAAATAATAATAATAATAATAATAATAAATTATTAATGAAGAGATAAATTATTAATATTTAAAAAATTTTAATAGGAGAATTCAGAAAAAAAATGTGACAGACAATTTATCCCACTTTAATTGAGAAAGTGAAGTGACTAGCCCGAGTCAAGTCCTATACAAAAATGAATGAATGATGTGGTAGGCACAATGTCTTTGAGGATATGCAAAATAATGGTTGATAGCCAGCTGGCATCAATTGCTGGATGGAATGTTGGCTCTCCATGTTGGCTCCTTTGAAGTGGGGTGTGCCCGGAATCAAAGTACTTACAAACAAACAAAATAAATTAGAACAACATGGATACTGCTTAGTGGTATTGATTGGTATAAAATCATACTACTAATTTTATTTTTATTATTTTATTATCTATTAGAAATTTTATTTGATCGTGAACTATAAATTCTTGAATATTAAGTACCTCTAAAAAGACCTACAAATATTATTTTTGTTAATTTGTAATTGTTTTGTTAGAATGTTTTCTTTATTGAACTTTTTTTCCCCCCTAATTTGCGGCAATATGCATGATATATTAGACAATCTTTGTATTTCACCATTGGTTAATTTTATATTTGTTGTTACTATTAAATAACTAAATGATTGATTTAGACATTTAATTTATATTAATATACTATATTAACAAAATTATCTTTATATTTTGTAATTTTTATTTTTAGAATAAATATTTTATAAATAATATTAAGAATTTTTTCACTTAATTTTTATTTTTTCAAAAAAATATTAATGTTTACTAGATAACAAAAATATAATTTTGAAATATATTTTAAATATCAATATTAATGAAAATTTGAAGTAAAAAATATTTACGAATTATTAAAAAATAAAAGTGTTACGTTTATATAAATATTAATAAAGTTTAATAACTACTAACAAATTATAATCAAACGGTAAGTAAAAAAATTATAAATTTATATAAATATTATTCGAGAGTATTTTAGTCTATATAAATTATTATTAATATCAAAAACTGAAAAACAACTTAAAAAGTAGTAAAAAGTAACCTTGAGTTACTTTTCAATCAATTGCTTTTTTAATGTCATATAAAGAAATAAGTAAAATTAAACAGCAGTTCAAAAAAATTAACCAAACACTCATCTCCCTATTTTTTGAAAATGAAATACAAATGTACATTTATAAAAACTAACCCAAACACCCCCTTAACCTGTTGCGAAGTACTAATTTGCTTTTGATCAAGACAAATGTATTTACTTTTCAGTTGAGTTTCTGCTTACATGTAGAGGAGGGTCTGATGGGTTTTAATTGTGTATTTTGAATGTAAATGTTCTTCACAATTTGGATGGTTAAGCCATTTCTCTTGCTTATTTTTCTCACAGAAAGATATAATTTCTATTTGCTAGACTCCTAGTATGATATGGGAAGTCAATACATATGATTTTGTAGCTATTTTTGCAGATTGCATGTGATCATCTTGCTGAACTTACCTTCTTTGATTAGGCGAACAAGAAAGAAATTTGTTTGGCTAGGAAGTAGTTTATAGTATGATACTAATTTCTTCCCAGTGATGCGCCCTTTGTGGCCTACTTCACTCCCCGCTCTTCGTTAGACTTTCCTCTAATGTTGATTTTATCTTACTAGCTTGTTGGGATCAAATTTACTGAGTTGGTGAAGCCATTACGGCGTTTAGCTTGCTTGCGTTTGTTGCTTATTGTCAAACAGGGTGTCAAAGACAATGAAATAACTGATAAATTGAATACTGGACGCCTTGCTTTTTTTCTTTATTTACTTTCTTTGATTCATAGTAAAAGTAGAATTGCTTCAGTTTATGGATAGGGGGGCAGTGCCAAAAATGAAAAGAAATTACTAGCCAATTTCCTGCAGTAATATCGTCCTTTTGATTTGAAATTAAAGGATTGAAAGGAAAAGAAAATTATTATTTATTTATTTAAATAATTAATTTTTATTTTTTTAAAAAAATTATTATTCGTATTCTCGCATGTTATTCTCGCATGATCAACTACTTTCGTAACACAAAATTGAATTATTGCTGACGAGTAGGTAAATTTTCAAATAAAAAGCTAATGTAGAAGGTACGACATGACATTTATTTTTGTTGGACTATTCAAGACATTTCAAAATTATCAATACCGTCGTACTATTCAAGACATTTCTCAAATTGAGAAAAATTCGACTGCGTAAACACGTGACGAGGGCGAAAACGAAGCCCTTCGGCTCTGTTTGGGAATCAAAGAAAAAGAAAAAAAAACAGTTTCTTTTTATTATTTTTATTTTTTATTAATTTAATGTAAACAAAGAAAAAAAAATAGAAGTCAATAGCCGGCGTTGCCAACCTTAAAATCGGCAACACCGGCCAAAGAAAAATATTTCAAAAAAAATTCCTTTCCCATGTGATGTTCACATGGGAAATGAGCCCTATAAATAGGCTCATGCCCCTCAATTCAAAATATATTCAGCAAATCTGTAAACATAAAAATTTAGAGAATTTGAGAGAAAAAAAAATTTTGAAAATCTCTCAACAAAATTTCTCCTTTTCTTACGTACTTTTACTCTGCAGTATACTCTCCTAACTCCTTTTTTAGAGATATTTCAGGGGTAAACCCCAAAAAATTTGTTGTTTCCATTTCTAAAATTATTTTTAGGTTTATATTCTCGGATCGCCCTAAATCTGAATTTATGAGAATATAGATCTAAAAATATCAAATTATTACAAATCCGGCTGAGATCAAGTCTCATACGGCCCTCAGCAAAATTCAGACAACAAATCCGAGAACAAGTCCCTTCGACCCTCAGTGAAATCAAGCCAGATCGACTCAAATCAAATCTCTGTGGTTCTTAAACGTAGCCCAAACGTCTACCTCAGATCCAATTTCAATCTACCCAGTTCAAGAAAAAGTTGTGGAATTTACTGCTGTCAAGATCAAGTTCGTACAGCCCTTGACGGAGTCAAAAGAAAGGAACACTAATCGGAGGAATTACGGAGATCGACCCCACGTAAATTTTCTTTTTATTTTACAATTTTTTATTGTAACTTATTTTTGTATTTTCGAGTTTAATTATTTTAGACTCGAAATTTACCCGTTACAAATTTTTGGCACGCTCGGTGGGACGACTTCACCTCCCATCTCTTGTTCCTTAAAAAAAAAAAAGAGGTAAAAGGGGAGCCGAGAGAGAAAAAAAAAAGACAAAAAAAACACAAAAAAAAGAGAAAAAGACAAAAAAAGTAAAAAAAAGTAAAAAGTAAAAAAGTAAAAAAAAAAAAATTTACAAGTTTTCAGCATATCCAATGACACCAAAAAGAAGTACAGCTGCCGATACCAACAAAAAGGCAACGGCTCCACTGCCTACATCAACTACCCTACCTGGGTACGCAGGTCCAGAAACCCGGGGACGGACACAATTTCTTGCCGTCCAAACCAAAAAAAATATCGAAATGGAGAGTTCACAGCTCGCACAACAGGATCTCTCCCCTGACTCTCTTGCCGAATGGAGGAGTCGATCACCCACCCCGATCGAAGTTGGGGGCAACACGACGAAGCCTGCTCAACAGAATCCAACACATTCTGTAGAGATCCACACAGAGGAAGTAGAAGAATTCTCTCCCCCAGTCTTTCGTGGAGCCTCGTCTGTTGTCGTCATGATGACCAATACAACCAGTACTGAGGAAAGAATTTCAAAATTGGAGAATAAAATTTTGCAGCTGATCAGAGTCGTGGAGGAAAAAGATCAACAGATCGCCGCTCTCAAAGGAAAAGCCCCGATCCAAATTGATCCCGAGATCCGCGATGAGCAACCATATCCACCCGGTTTCACTCCAGAAGCCACACCAGCCGACGTCTTCACTACAGAAAAGCGACCAGGTAGTTCTACACAACTGCCACCCTCAAATTCTGCAGCTTCGCTATCTGTTCAACAATTGCAGGAAATGATAGCCAATACGATCCGACTGCAACAAGCTACATCCTTCCAAAGATCACAGATGTACGTCAAACCGTACACCAGACGGATCGAAAGTCTCAACATGCCTTTGGGCTACTAGCCGCCCAAATTTCAACAATTCGACGGACGAGGCGATCCCAAACAGCACATCGCCCACTTCGTTGAAACCTGCAACAACGCAGGGACTTACGGAGATCTCTTGGTGAAGCAGTTTGTTCGTTCACTCAGGGAGACCGCTTTCACCTGGTTCATAAATCTTGAACCATAATCGATCGACAGTTGGGAACAGCTACAACGAGAGTTCCTCAACAGATTTTTCAGCACTCAAAGGACGGTAAGTATGATGGAGCTTACCAGCACCAAACAAAAGAAAGGAGAGTCCGTTGTCGAATACATCAACAGATGGCGTGCCCTCAGCTTGGACTGCAAAGATCGCCTGACAGAGACTTCTGCCGTAGAGATGTGCATCCAGGGAATGCATTGGGAGCTGTTATACATCCTACAGGGTGTCAAACCCCGAACTTTCGAAGAACTGGCGACCCGCGCACATGATATGGAGATAAGCATCCAGACTTCCGGAGGCACGGTTCCCATTCAGTTGGACCAGCAAGGGGGCAGAAGGGAGATTAAGAAATCCAACAGTTCCGGAAAAGGAAAGGAAGTGATGACTGTTGAAGCCGCACCAGTAAAAGTGGGCGCCAAAGCTAAGGTAAATCATCCGACCCAAATAACTCAGCCAAAACAACAGGAAAGGCGGAAGGTGACATTGCGAGAGTTGGAGCAAAAGCAGTATCCATTCCCTGACTCAGACGTCCCCGACATTCTTGAACAACTCTTGGAGGCGAAGCTGATCGAACTCCCAGAGTGCAAGCGGCCGAATGAAAAGGATCGAGTCAGCGATCCGAGATTCTGCAAATATCACTGGATAGTAAGTCATCCAACCGAGAAATGTTTCGTCCTGAAGGAGCTAATCATGAAGCTCAAGAGCCAGAATAAAATCATTCTGGACCAGGAAGGCATAACCTCAGCAAATCAGACCACCATCACTTCAAAACCATCAGAAGAAGTGACACACCGTAAGGAGGAGCCACTCGACAACAAAAAGTCGACAACAGAGAAGGTATATGAAGCTCTCCAAACCCTTCTCGCTAACCCTCAGCTGTTTACAGCTTTGCAAACAACAGAAGTGTGGCAAAATCAAGTCGGCAATACTCTTCAGACCTCAGCTGAACCTCTGCCATCAAGTAATTCCAGCTCGACGGAGCATCAAGCGGACCAAAATCACGTCGGATGTTACTCTGTTATCTCATTTTCAGATGAGGATCTCCTGCTGGGGTCCAAACCTCATAATCGACCGCTGTATGTATCAGGCTATGTGAAAGAACAGAAGGTCCGGCGTATTCTGATCGACGATGGTTCGGCAGTCAATATTATCCCAAAATCCACCATAAAGGAGCTCGACATCGGTGTTGATGAGTTATCAGACAGCCGTCTGATGATTCATGGCTTTAATCAAGGAGGACAGAAAGCAATTGGGATGATTTGCTTGGAGCTAACTATCGGTAATTTTACTTCTAGCACTCTATTTCATGTGATCAATGCACGTACCACGTATAAGATGTTGCTAGGACGGCCGTGGATTCATGGAAATGGAGTTGTGCTCTCAAGCCTGCATCAGTGCTTTAAGTACTACAATGGTGGCGTGCAAAAGGTCAATGCTGATTTAAAGCCGTTTGATGATGCTGAATCACATTTGGCAGATGCAGTCTTCTACACCGACACAGACAATCCGGAGATCATTCCATCAAAAGCTACTTGGACTGGGGGCATCCACAAAAAGGGAAAAGCTGTCGAAGAACCTGCCAATGCTCAACCTCAGACTCCAACAAATGAAAAGCTACCACAGCCTGCTGAACTTCGTCCGAAGGATGTTGCATCTTCAAGCTCCACTCCAGTCCTACGCTATGTGCCGAAGCCACGACGCTCAGAAGGTCAACCCCCTTTCTCTTATTGTATTGATTCTAAACAGGAGCAAGGACATAGCCAACCCAAGACAAAAGAGCTGCACAACCTGAAGGGGACTTACACTCTGTCGATACCAAAGATTGAGCCGGTTTTGTCCTCAAAATCATTAAAAGGCTTCGTCAAACCACACACGGGGGCAGTCGAAGGCGGCTCACTTCCAGAAAGAAGAACACATGAAGGATTTGATCATAATGCATACAAACTTTTGGCAAAGGCGGGCTATGACTTCTCAAACCCGAGCACAATGGGTACCCTGCCATCCACACATGGCACTGCTTCTCAAACATCACAGTCCCGACCTGGCTTAGGCTATTAGGAGAAATCACCTGTGTGGATCACACTAAAGAGCCGAAGCCGAGCAGCTGATGCACGTGCCATCACCACCACCACCAAACAAGACAGGTTTATCCAGTCAAACAAAGAAGGTGAAGTCAGAGGCTCTACATTTCATGTCACAATTAGCGAGGAGGCTGAGTCCGACTCATCAGACGGTGAAGTGAAGGAGGCTCCCCCGGAACTTGAAGATGGTGGCCAAGCAACTGTTAATGAACTCAAGGAGGTCAATCTTGGCTCTCCGGAAGATCCCCGACCTACATTTGTAAGTGCTTTACTTACTGCAGAAGAGGAGCAAGAATATGTTTGGGTATTAAGTCAATACAGGGACGTGTTCGCATGGAGTTACAAAGAAATACCTAGACTTGACCCGAAAATTGTGGTGCATCGTCTAGCAATAAAGAAGGGTGTTCGTTCTGTCAAGCCAGCCACAACGACGGTTCCGCCCGGAACTCATTCCACAAATCGAGGAAGAGGTTAACAAGCTGATCAATGTTGGCTTCATCCGAGAGGTCACCTACCCAACGTGGATTGCCAACATTGTCCCAGTAAGAAAGAAGAATGGACAGTTGAGAGTATGTGTTGATTTTCGAGATCTTAACAGGGCCTGTCCGAAAGATGACTTTCCATTGCCCATAACAGAGATCATAGTCGATGCAACAACGGGTCAAGAAGCATTGTCCTTCATGGATGGTTCTTCAGGCTATAACCAAATCAGAATGGCACCAGAAGACGAGGAGTTGACAGCATTCCGCACCCCAAAAGGTATATACTGCTACAAAGTTATGCCGTTTGGATTAAAAAATGCTAGCGCCACTTATCAACATCCTATGCAAAAAATTTTTGATGACATGCTGCACAAGATTGTAGAATGTTATGTTGATGACTTAGTTGTAAAGACTAAGAAGCGCAAAGACCACCTCGAGGATCTCAAGACGGTGTTTGAAAGACTTCGCAGACATCAGCTTAAAATGAACCCTCTCAAGTGCGCATTCGGTGTCACATCAGGAAAGTTTCTTGGGTTCGTGATGCGCCATCGTGGAATCGAAGTTGATCAGTAAAAGGCTGAGGCAATTCAAAAGATGCCTGAACCTAAAAACCTGCACGAACTGCGAAGTCTACAAGGAAAGCTGGCCTACATTCACCGTTTCATCTCCAATTTAGCTGGGAGATGTCAACCTTTCCATCGGTTGATGAAGAAGGATGTCAACTTCGAGTGGGACGAAGCTTGCAGCAAAGCCTTTGAGAGCATAAAGAAGTACCTTTCCAATCCACCGGTCTTAGGAGCTCCAATTCAAGAAAAGTCGTTGATTCTCTATATTGCAGCGCAGGAAAGATCTTTGGGAGCCCTGCTTGCACAGGAAAATGAGCAGGGAAAGAAAGTTGCCCTGTATTACTTGAGCAGAACCCTAAACGGTCCGGAGCTGAGCTATTCGCCCATTGAAAAGACATGTCTAGCACTGTTCTTTGCCATTGATAAGCTGAGGCACTACATGCAAGCTCACACGGTACGTCTCATTGCTAGAGCTGATCTTGTCAAATATATCTTATCTAGACCAATCTTGTCAGGACGACTTGCCAAGTGGGCAGTAATCCTACAAAGCTACGACATTGTCTACGTGCCTCACAAAGCAGTCAAAGGACAAGTTCTAGCAGACTTCCTTGCAGATCACCCTATCCCGTCCGATTGGGAGTTCACAGATGATCTTCCAGATGAAGAAGTCT
Source organism: Carallia pectinifolia (assembly GCA_037832335.1). Classification (NCBI taxonomy): domain Eukaryota; kingdom Viridiplantae; phylum Streptophyta; class Magnoliopsida; order Malpighiales; family Rhizophoraceae; genus Carallia; species Carallia pectinifolia. The sequence goes on from CM075453.1 coordinate 33,368,425, forward strand.
TTTACATTGAGACACTACCACCATGGACAATGTTCTTTGATGGTGCAGCAAGGCGTGATGGGGCTGGTGCCGGCATAGTGTTTGTCACTCCTCAACGACAAATACTACCATATGCTATCATTCTCGGTGAGTTATGTTCAAATAATGTTGCTGAATACCAGGCTTTGATCATTGGTCTTCAAATGGCTGTCGATATGAAGATTCCAACTATAGAAGTCCATGGAGATTCCCAGCTCGTCATCAACCAACTTACAGGATTGTATGATGTCAAGAAAGAGGATCTTGCGCCTTATCATCGACGTGCTCGACAGCTAATGGATGAATTTGAAAGCATCACCTTGGAGCATGTGCCTCGACGAGAAAACACTCAGGCAGATGCGTTGGCTAACCTGGCCACTTCTCTTGCAAAGTCAGAAATCCAGGCTACAGTTGTTGCCGTATGTCAGAAATGGATAGTGCCATAGAAGGATGATGAAGAAACTACAGCAGCCAACGCTGTATCTGTACGTCTCGCAGAGGACGAGGATTGGCGTCAACCAATCATTGACTACCTACAACACGGGAAGCTGCCCGAAGATCGCCGTCATAAGACAGAAATTCAACGACGACCTCCCCGTTTCATATATCTCAAGGATGCTCTGTATCGAAGGTCTTTTGATGGAGTTTTACTTCGTTGCTTAGGCAATGAAGAGGCAAAACAAGCTCTCGCTGAAGCACATTCAGGTGTTTGTGGCGGACATCAATCGGGGCCTAAGTTGCACTTCCAACTCAGAAGGATGGGATACTACTGGCCAACCATAGTACGTGATTCCATTGAGTTTTCTAAAACTTGTCAAGCCTGTCAATTTCATGCCAATTACATACACCAACCACCGGAGCCACTCCATCCAACTGCCTCATCCTGACCCTTTGAAGCTTGGGGTCTTGACTTAGTGGGGCCCTTGCCAAAGTCATCCCTGGGTCACCATTACATCCTCGCAGCAACAGACTATTTCTCAAAATGGGCCGAAGCCATTCCACTTAGAGAGGTAAAGAAGGAGCATGTTGCCAATTTCATCCGGACTCAGCTGATCTATCGCTATGGAGTCCCTCGATTCATCATCACTGATAATGGTAAGCAGTTCTACAACAGCTTAATCGCTCTGCAAGAAGTTCAAGTTCAAGCAGTACAAGTCATCCATGAACAATGCCCCAGCAAATGGCTTGGCTGAAGCATTCAACAAGACCTTATGCAACCTGTTGCGGAAGGTAGTCTCTAAATCCAAAAGAGATTGGCATGACAGAATTTTGGAGGCATTATGGGCGTATCGTACAACTTACCGGACTCCAACACAGGCGACGCCATACTCACTTGTCTACGGTTTCGAAGCAATACTGCCGTTGGAAACACAGATTCCATCTCTGCGCATGGCTGTTCTGGAAGGACTCACACAGGAGGAGAATGCTCGCCTATGTCTGGATGAGTTAGAAGCCCTCGATGAAAAGAGGCTCGAAGCACAACAGCAACTTGAGTGCTACCAAGCCCGGCTTACCAACACGTTCAACCGCGGGGTCCGCCCTCGATCTTTTCAAGTTGGAGACCTTGTTCTTGCGATGCGACGGCCCATCAACATGAAGCATCGGCCTGGTGACAAGCTTACTTCTAAATGGGATGAGCCATACCTAGTGCAAGAGGCTTATACTCACAACGCTTACATGCTGTCAGACCAAGAAGGCATCCGAATCGGCCCAATCAATGGTAAATTTCTGAAACAGTATTACGCGTAAATATATTTAAAAAAAATCAAAAAAAATCAAAAAATCAAAAAAATAGAAAAAAAAGAGAAAAAAAGAGAAAAAAAATCAAAAAAAAAAGAAAATCAAAAAAAAGAAAATCAAAAAAAAAAAAGTTGGGAAGTCCCGATCTGAAAGTCCAAGCAAAAACCCAAATCCAAAAGTCCAAATCCAAACACTCGACCCAAATCCAAAAGTCCAAATCCAAACACTCGACCCAAATCCAAAAGTCCAAACCCAAACACTCGACCCAAATCCAAAAATCCAAAAGTCCAAACCCAAACACTCAATCCAAATCCAAAAATCCAAGTCTAGAAGCTCAAACACTCAACCCAAATCCAATCCAAAGCCCAAAACCCAAAAATTCCAAATTCTAGACACAGTCCAGAACCCAAGTTCAGAATCCAATCCAACTCCTGGCCCGCATGAGTATAAACTGTGAACGGCCCAAAAATATAAAAGCGATGGAGGGTTTGAGTCTGAAACTCAGCATCAGTCTCAACCGATCTTCACCACATACCAAGACCTTTGCTCCTCTGCCACAAGAAAGATGGAACCAGTTGTAGAACCTCAAGACAAGGGAGAAGAAAGGTCACCCTGCGCAAGCTGGCAACCGACCATGGCACAATTGCAAATTTTGGAGGAAGTCTTCCACAACAATGGAGGTATTATTCCTAATGCATCTCAAATTTACCAACTTGTCTCACGATTGCGCCCGCTCGGGGCAATCGAAGGAAAAAATGTGTTTTATTGGTTCCAGAATCGGAGAAGCAGGAAGAAACCAGCACTGAGAACTGCTTTTTCCAAAGAACAGTCTGTCGTTCCGATAGTAAATCCCACCGGTACAGCTTCGCCCTCAAATAAAGCAGGTCTGAGTTCTTCCACTGCAATGGTCTCTCCACGGTATGTTCATCAAAGCCGTAGTCCATGGGAGCATGCATACTGGTCCTGGTGGTCTTACGGAGTCAGCCAAGGGTTCATCCCTCCTAGATACTTAACTCTAGGAGGAATTTCTCTATCAGAAAGGAGTTATTCCGGCGAAACTTTGCCTCTCTTTCCAGAATATTCCGGCAGCATCAACCAGCTGGAAAGCAACGTCGACGTCGACGTCAACATCATCGGCCCACCAGACGAGGTCGAGCTTGACTTGGAGTTGCACCTTGGGCCCCGCTAGGACGACCGACAAGATAAGGTGCAACGACTTTGGTAGCACACGGTAACGACTTCTGCAGTACACGGCAACGACTTCTGCAACACACGGTAACGACTTTCGTGACACGCGTCAGCCGCTGCCTCTTTTGTCTCTTATGCAGGAAAGAGACGTGGATGGCCCTACTCGATTCTGCGTACCTTCTTTTAGACTTTTCAAAAAAAAAAAAATCTTTATTGTATGTATATATATATCTTGCATTTCCGAGTTGTAATACTCACCCTTCAGCTCTTCTTTCTCAAATGAAAATAGCTAGTCTCTGCACTTGTCTCAGGAAGTTCTGCGATCAAGAAGTTGGAGGCGCACGAGCTAAGAAAAGAAGGAGTAGTCTTCTTCGAGGGATCCCTAAAAGCCCTCGAAACTCAGTCTCCAACGCCAGCGGTGTCATGGAGTTCTAACTACTCTCCTTAGTTCACATCTACCACAGAGGGATGAGAAGCTGCAATCATCATAATCCTCCTTTGGATGCGGCGACGTACAGGGAAGTTCCAACTACTCTCCTTACGTCGAAGCAGACTTGGGAATCATCACTACAGTCAGTCTCTCTGTGTGCCGGTTTTGAAGTTCCAAAGTGCTGGGCCTTCCTCTTGAGGAGGTTCAAGTTCTTTACCTACCGGATCATCCTCACTAGAGCTTTGAAACTTCAAAGAACCTTTGTCAGCCTTTGCGAGCCATGGAAACTCGAACTCACCTGGAGCCGAGACTTCAATTTTTATATTGGCTGGGCTGCTAACTTCCTCAAGATCATATCGAGTTCCATTGCGATCCAACAACAGTTGGGTTAGTCGGAGATAGAAGATTTCAACATTCAATGTTCATTAGGACATCTCAAGTTTCAAACTGAACTTCAAGACTCGGTTCGGATCACGCCCGTAAAGTTCTTCCTTACCGACCCTTGAAGTGGGGGCATTTGTAAACAAAGAAAAAAAAACAAAGAAGTCAATGGCCGGCGTTGCCGACCTTGAAATCGGCAACGCCGGCCAAATAAAAATATTTCAAAAAAGATTCATTTCCCATGTGATGTTCACATGGGAAAAGAGCCCTATAAATAGGCCCCTGTCCCTCAGTTCAAAACATATTCAGCAAATCTGTAAACAGAAAAATTCAGAAAATTTGAGAGAAAAAGAAAATTTTGAAAATCTCTCAAGAAAATTTCTCCTTTTCTTACGTGCATTTACTCTGCAGTATACTCTCCTAACTCCTTTTTTAGAGATATTTCAGGGGTAAGCCCCAAAAAATTTGCTGTTTCCATTTCTAAAATTATTTTTAGGTTTATATTCTCGGATCGCCGTAGATTTGAATTTATGAGAATATAGATCTAAAAATATCAAATTATTACAAATCCGGCTGAAATCAAGCCTCATACGGCCCTCAGCAAAATTCAGACAACAAATCCGAGAACAAGTCCCTTCGACCCTCGGTGAAATCAAACCAGATCAACTCAAATCAAATCTCTGTCGTTCTTAAACGTAGCCCAGACGTCTACCTCATATCCAGTTTCAATCTACCCAGTTCAAGAAAAAGTTGTGGAATTTACTGCTTTCAAGATCAAGTTCGTACAGCCCTTAACGGAGTCAAAAAAAAAGGAACACTAATCGGAGGATCTACGGAGATCGACCCCACGTAAATTTTCTTTTTATTTTACAATTTTTTATTGTAATTGGGTTTTGTATTTTCGAGTTTAATTGTTTTAAACTCAAAATTTACCCGTTACATTTAAATAATTAGTTTTTATTTTTTTCTTATAAATTATTATTTATTTTTTATAATTTTATAATTATTATATTTAGTCAATCATAATATTATTATTATTATATTATTTTATTTATTTATTTTCTTTTAATCTAAACAAAACATTGAATCTCAAATCAAAAGGATGATATGGTTGCAGGAAATCGATTATTATAATTAATATATACAATTATGATTTGTCTGTATACTCGCTTGATCAACTACTTCCGTACCACAAAATTGAATTGAAATTGAATGATTGCTGACGAATGGGTGAATTATCAAATGCAAAGCTAATGTAGTGGGTACACGACGTAACATGTTTATTTCTGTCGGATTAGTCAAAGACTTTTGAAAAGGACAAAGTTTTGGCTGATACACCGTCGGATTATGCAATTTCAGAAAAGGAAAAAACTTTTTTACTATGTTTAGATTGAAAGAAAATAAGTAAAAAATAAATAAATAAAAAATAATATAGTGATAATAATATTATAATTAATAAATAATAATAATTAAATAGTTATTAGAAAAAAATAAATAATAATTTATAAGAAAAAAAGTAAAAAATAATTATTTAAATTAATAGAAAATAAATAAAAAAATAGGTAAAAAACATTTTCTTTTTCTTTTTTTTTCTTTTTTCTTTGAAAATTTTCCAAAGAGGCCTTTAGCTGTATCTTAATGTCCTGTTTATTTTATTAAAAAATAAATAGAAAAAAAAATAAATAAAAAATAATACAGTAATGATAATATTATAATTAATAAAAAGTAATAATTATAAAATTGTAAGAAAAAAATAAATAATAATTTATGAGAAAAAAGTAAAATATAATTATGTAGATTAATAGAAAATAAATAAAAAAGAAAATAAATAAAAAATATTTTTTTCTTTTCGTTTTCTTTTCTTTTGAAAAATTGCTAAACATATTGTAAGTGGCTATGTTGGTGGCTGTCAATATTATGAGACAATAGGTAAAATATACGAAATAAAAGAAAAATTAAAAAAATTATACGACATATAAAAATATTTATACAATACATATAATTAATTATTAAAAATTTTTTTATTAAAAATTGATTATACATATTATATAATTTCTTTTCAAATATTATATAATTTACTTTTTTCGTGTTATATTTTAACTATATGTTATTTATGGTAATCACAAAATAATTATTTTAACGACAACTGTATAGTGGTGGTCTTTGAGAAAAGTTCGACTGTGTATACACGTGACAAGCCCTTCAATTTTAAATCAAGAGGCCGATATCACTGCAGGAAATTATTATTATAATTATTATATAGTTATGATTTGTCAGTATCCTGTCTTCTACTTCAGTAACACAGAATTGAATTGACACTGAATTCTTGCCGCAAGTACGTGAATTTTTGAATGAAAAGCTAATTGAGTAGGTGCACGACGTGACATGTTTATTTCTATTATGGTGTGTTTGATGTGAAAAAAAAATAAAAAATTATAATTATAATTTTTTATTTTTCTTTGTATTTTTTTAATTTTTAATTTTTATTTAAATAATTTATTTTTTATATATTTTTTATAAATTATTATTTATTTTTTCACTATATTTTTTTTTCAATTTTTTCATTATTATAAATAATTTTATTTTTTTCTTCATTTTTTTTACTTTTTTAATTATTTTAAACATACATTTGGACTATCCAGACTTTTGAAAAGAAAAAAGTTATCTAATACACCGTCGAATTATACAATTTGAGAAAAATTCGACTGTATAAAAATGTGACAGGCGCCCTTCAATTTCAAATCAAAAGGACGATATCATTGCTGGAAATTTGTTATTATAATTATTATATATTTATGATTTGTCGGTATCCTATCAACAACTTCGGTACCACAGAAATGAATTGACATTGAATTAATGCTGACCAGTACGTGAATTTTCAAATGAAAAGCTAATGTAACAGGTGCACGACGTGACATGTTTATTTTTATTATAGTGTGTTTGATGTGAAAAAAAAATTATAATTATTATTTTTTATTTTTTTTTACATTTTTTAATGTTTTATCTTTATTTAAATAATTTATTTTTTATCATTTTTTTATAAATTATTATTTATTTATTTCATTATACTTTCTTTTTTTTAATTTTTTTATTATTTTAAATAATTTTTTTTTTATTTTCTTTTTTTTTTCTTATCGTTTCTCTTATGCCAAACACACATTTAGATTATTCAGACTTTTGAAAACAAAAAAGTTACCTGATACACCGTCGGATTATACAATTTGAGAAAAATTCAACTGTATAAAAATGTGACAGGCGCCCTTCAATTTCAAATCAAAAGGACGATATTATTGCAGGAAATTTATTATTATAATTATTATATATTTATGATTTGTCGGTAGCCAATCTACTACTTCGGTGCCACAGAAATGAATTGACATTGAATTAATGGTGACTAGTACGTAAATTTTCAAATGAAAAGCTAGTTTAGTAGGTGCACGACGTGACATATTTATTCCTACAATAGTGTGTTTAGTGTGAAAAAAAATTATAATAATTATTATTTTTTTTATCTTTATATATTTTTTGCTTAATTTTTTATCCTCATCTAAACAATTTATTTTTTATTATTTTTTATTTTATAAATTATTATTTATTTTTTCTTTTACCATATATTTTTTTAATTTATTTATCACTTTAAATATTTTTATTTTTTATTTTTTTTCTTTTTACCTTTCTTGTTACCCTAAACACACACTGGGTGTGATTAGATAGTAAGAAATTAAATAGAAAGTGAATGGAAAAGAAAATAAATAAAAAATAGTACAGTAATGATGATGTTATAATTGATAAAAAGTAAGAATTAAAAAGTTGTAAGAAAGAAAATGAATAGTAATATGTGAAAGAAAAAGTAAAAAATAGTTGTTTGGATTGATAGAAAATGAATAAAAAAGAAAAAGAAAATCTTTCTCTTTTCTTTTTCCTTCCTTTTGGAAATTATGCAAACAAGCCCTTATATACTATTTAACATGTAATATTAGAGCAATCATATCAATTTAAAACCCATTTATAATTATGATTTAATGAGTTTTATTTTCTGCGATCTAATATTTGTCTCCGTCGAGATGCCGTCGTTGCTGGGCAAAGTATGTAGCGTTTTGTCTTAAAAAAAAAAAATTGTAGCATGCACTGTAACAGGCGTAAATATCGAGCCTATAACAATTAAACTCGAAAATATAAAAACAAATTACAAATAAAAATTTAAAATAAAAGAAAATTTACGTGGGGTCGCTATTCGTGATTCCTCTGATTAATGTTCCTTTATGACTCCTGTTAAGAGCTGCACGAGTTTGATCTTAACAGAAGTAAATTTTACAACTTTTTCTTGAACTAGATAGACTAAAACTGGATCTGATGTAAACGTTTGGACTACATTAAAGAACCGCAGAGATTCTATCTGAGCCGATCTTGCTTGATTTCACCGAGGGTCGAAGGAACTTGTTCTCGGATGAGCTGCCTGGATTTTACTAAGGGTCGTATGAGGTTTGATATCGGCTGTATGAGGTTTGATCCCAGCCGAATTTGTAATATTTTGATATTTTTAGATCTATATTCTCAAAAATTCAGATCTAGAGCGATCAGAAAATATAAACCCAAAAATAAACTTAGAATGGAAACAACAAATTTTTTGGAGCTTACACCTGATATATCTCTAAAAAAAGAGTTAGTAGAGTATACTGCAGAGTAAAACACGTAAGAAAAGAAGAAATTTTCTTGAGAGATTTTCAAAATTTTCTTTTTCTCTCAAATTCTCTGTATTTTTCTGTTTACAGATTTCTTGAATATGTTTTGAACTAGAAAGCGAGGGCCTATTTATAGGACTCCTTTCTATGTGAAAATCACATGGGAAAGGAAGAAAAAAAAATATTTCCTCGTCGGCGTTGCCAATTTTGAAATTAGCAATGCCGACATTGACTTGACTCTTTTTTTTTTTTTTCCTCTTCTTTTTCTTTGTTTTTTTCTTTTATGCTTACAAATGCCCCCACTTCAAGGGTCGATAAGGAATAATTTTATTGAAGTGATCCGAACCGAGTTTTGAAGTCTAGTTTGAAAATTGAGATGTGCTAATGAACATTGAATGTTGAATTCTTCTATCTCTGACTAGCCCAACTGTTGTTGGATCTCAATAGAAACTGATACGATCTTGAGGAAGTTAGCAGCCCAACCAATATAGAAATTGAAGTCTTGGCTTCAAGTGAGGTCGAACTTCCATAACTCACAAAATATTTTTTATATGTTTTAAAGTTTCATAACTCCGGTGAGGATGATTCGGTAGACAAAGAACTTGAACCTCTCCATAAAGAACGCCCAAGACTACAAAACTTCAAGACCTGCACACCGAAAGACGGGCTGTAGTGATGATTCCCGAGTCTGCTCCGACGTAAGGAGAGTAGTTGGAACTTCCCTGTACGTCGCTGCATCTGTAGATCCAGGAGGACGATCACAACTTCTCGGCTCGCTGCGATAAATGTGAACTAAGGAGATTGGTTGGAACTCCATGACACCGATGACGTTGGAGACTGAGTTTCAAGGGCTTTTAGGGATCTCTCGAGGAGGACTACTCATTCTTTTCTTTGCTCGTGCACCTCCAACCTCTTGATCAAAGAATTTCTTAAGACAAGTGCAGAGACTAGGTTTTTTTTTTTTTTTGAGAAAAAGAAGAGTTGAGGGGTAAGTGTTATAATTTGGGCATGCAGGATATATATACATACACCAAATTTTTTTTTTAAAAAAAATCAAAAGGAAGGTACGTAAAATCGAGTAAGGTCCTCCATGTCCTTTTCCCGCATAAGAAACAAAAGAGGCAGTGGTTGTAGCGTATCACGAAAGTCGTTACCGTGTGCTGTAGAAGTCATTACCGTGTGCCGCCAAAGTCGTTGCCATGTGCTGTCAAAGTCGTTGCACCTTATCTTGTCAGCCGTCCTAGTGGGGCTCGAGGCGCAACTCCAAGTCAAGCCCAGCCTCGTCCAATGGGCTGATGATGTTGACATCGCTGGAGCCTTCCAGCTGGTTGATGTTACTGGAATATTCTGGAAAGAGAGATAAAGTTTTGCCGGAATGACTTCTTTCTGTTAGAAAAGTTCTTCCTGAACTTGAGTACTTAGGAGGGATTAACCCTTGGCTGATTCCGTAAGACCACCAGGACCAGTACGCATGGTCCCACAGGCTACGGCTTTAATCTTTATAGCCTGAAGAGACCATTGCAATGGTAGAACTTGGACTTGCTTCATTTAAGGGCGAAGCTGTACCAGTGGGATCTACTATCGGAACAGCAGACTGTGCTTTGAAAAAAGCAGTTCTCAGTGCTGGTTTCTTCCTGCTTCTCCGATTCTGGAACCAACAAAACACATTTTTTCCTTCGATCGCCCAAGCGGCGCAGTCGTGGGACAAGTTGGTAAATATGAGATGTATTAGGAATAATATCTCTGTTGTTGTGGAAAACTTCCTCCAAAATTTGCAGTTGTGTCATGGTTGGTTGCCACCTTGTGCATGGTGACCTTTCTTCTCCCTTGTCTTGAGGTTCTGCAACTGGTTCCATCTTTCTTGTAACAGAGGAGTAAAGGTCTGGTATGTGGTGAAGATCGGTTGAGATTTCAGACTCAAACCCTCCGTCGCTTTTATATTTTTGGGCTGTTCACAGTTTATACTCATGCGAGTCAGGAGTTGGATTGGATTTTGAACTTGGGTTCTGGACTTGGGTTCTTGACTTGTGTTTGGAACTTGAGATTTTTTGGGATTTGGGTTTTGGATTGGATTTGGGTTTTTGGGCTTAGGTTTTGTGTCTGGGTTTTAAATTGGACTTGAGTTTTTGGGCTTTCTTGATTTGGGCTTTTGGATTTGGGTAGAGTGTTTGGGCTTATTGGACTTTTTGGATTTTGGGTCGAGTGTTTGGGTTTTGGATCTGGACTTGGTTTTCAGGCTTTGGAGTTGGGCTTGAGTTTTCTGATTTGGGCTCAAGTGTTTGAGCTTGGATTTTTGGGTTTAGACTTTTGCTTGGACTTTTAGATTGGGACTTCTGAATTTTTTTTTAATTTTTTCACTTTTTGAATTTTTTTGATTTTTTTTCTTTTTCTTTTTTCTTGGTTTTTTATTTTTTTAACATATTTATACATAATACTGCTTCAAAAATTTACCATTGATTGGGCCAATTCGGACGCCTTCTTGATCTGACAGTATGCAAGCGTTGTGAGTATAGACCTCCTGCACTAAGTATGACCCGTCCCATTTGAAAGTAAGCTTGTCACCAGGCTGATACTTCATGTTGATGGGCTGTCGTACTACAAGAACAAGGTTTCCAACTTGAAAAGATCGAGGGCGGACCCTGCGGTGGAACGTATTGGTGAGCCAGGCTTGGTAGCATTCAAGTTGCTGTTGTGCTTCGAGTCTCCTTTCATCAAGGGCTTGTAACTCATCCAGACGTAAGCGAGCATTCTCCTCCTGTGTGAGTCCTTCTAAAACAGCCATGCGCAGAGATGGAATCTGTGTTTCCAACGGTAGTAGTGCTTCGATACCGTAGACAAGTGAGTATGGCGTCGCCTGTGTTGGAGTCTGGTAAGTTGTACGATACGCCCATACGCCTATAAGTTGTACGATATGCCCATAATTCCTCTTTTCGATTTAGAGACTACCTTCCACAATAGGTTGCATAAGGTCTTGTTGAATGCTTCGGCCAAGCCGTTAGCCGGGGCATTGTACATGGATGACTTGTACTGCTTGAACTTGAACTTCTCACAGAACTTGTCGATCAAGCTGTTGTTAAACTACTTGCCATTATCAGTGATGATGAATCGAGGGACTCCATAACGATATATCAGCTGAGTCCGGATGAAATTGGCAACATGCTTATTTTTTACCTCTCTAAGTGGAATAGCTTCGGCCCATTTTGAGAAGTAGTATGTTGCTGCGAGGATGTAAATGTGATCCAGGGATGACTTTGGCAAGGGCCCCACTAAGTTGAGACCCCAAGCTTCAAAGGGTCAGGACGAGACAGTTGGATGCAGTGGCTCTGGTGGTTGATGTATGTAATTGGCCTGAAATTGACAAGTTTGACAGGTTTTAGGAAACTCAATGGAATCACGTACCATGGTTGGCCAGTAGTATCCCATTCTTGTGAACTGAAAGTGTAACTTAGGCCCTGATTGATGTCCTCCACAAACACTAGAATGTTCTTCAGCGAGAGCTTATTTTGCCTCTTCATTGCCTAGGTAGCGAAGTAAAACTCCATCAAAAGACTTTTGATACAGAGCATCCTTGAGATATATGAAACAGGGAGCTCGTCGTTGAATTTCTATCTTATGACGACGATTTTCGGGCAGCTTCTCGTGCTGTAGGTAGTCAATGATTGGTTGGCGCCAATCCTCATCCTCTGCGAGACGTTTAGATACAGCGTTGGCTGCTGTAGTTTCTTCATCATCCTTCTGCGGCATTATCCATTTCTTGCATACGGCAACAACTGTAGCCTGAATTTCTGACTTTGCAAGAGAAGTGGCCAGGTTAGCCAACACGTCTGCTTGAGTGTTTTCTCGTCGAGGCACATGCTCCAAGGTGATGCTTTCAAATTCATCAATTAGCTATCGAGCACGTTGATGGTAAGGTGCAAGGTTCTCTTTCTTCACATCATATAGTCCTGTAAGTTGGTTGATGACGAGCTGGGAATCTCCATAGACTTCTATAATTGGAATTTTCATATCGACAGCCATTTGAAGACCAATGATTAAAGTCTGGTATTCAGCAACATTATTTGAACATAACTCACCAAGAATTATAGCATATGGTAGTATTTGACGTTGAGGAGTGACAAACACTATGCCGACACTAGCAGCATCGCATGTTGCTGCACCATCAAAGAATATCGTCTATGGTGGCAGTGTATCAATGTAAAAGACCTCTTCATCCGGAAGATCATCTGTGAACTCCCAATCCGACGGGACAGGGTGATCTGCTAGGAAATCTGCTAGGGCTTGTCCCTTTACTGCTTTTTGAGGCACGTGGACAATGTCGTAACTCTGTAGGATTACTGCCCACTTGGCAAGTCGCCCTGACAAGATTGGTCTAGATAATATATATTTGATAGGATCAGCTATGGCAATGAGACGTACCGTGTGAGCTTGCATGTAGTGCCTCAACTTATCAATGGCGAAGAACAGTGCTAGACATGTCTTTTCAATGGGCGAATAGCTTAGTTCTGGACCGTTTAGTGTTCTGCTCAAGTAATACAGGGCAACTTCCTTTCCATGCTCATTTTCCTGTGCAAGCAGGGTTCCCAAAGACCTTTCCTGTGCTACAATATAGAGAATCAATGACTTTCCTTGAATTGGAGCACCCAGAACTAGTGGATTGGAAATGTACTTCTTTATGCTCTCGAAGGCTTTGCTGCAAGCTTCGTCCCACTCAAAGTTGACATCCTTCTTCATCAACCGATTGAAAGGTTGACATCTCCTAGCTAAGTTGGAAATAAAACGGTGAATGTAGGCCAGCTTTCCTTGTAAACTTCACAGTTCGTGCAGGTTTTTAGGTTCAGACATCTTTTGAATTGCCTCAACCTTTGACTGATCAACTTCGATTCCACGATGGCGCACCAAGAACCCAAGAAATTTTCCTGATGTGACACCGAATGCCCACTTGAGAGGGTTCATTTTAAGCTGATGCCTGCGAAGTCTTTCAAACACCGTCTTGAGATCCTCGAGGTGGTCTTTGCGCTTCTTAGTCTTTACTACTAAGTCATCAACATAACATTCTATAATCTTGTGCAGCATGTCATCAAAATTTTTTTGCATAGCACGTTGATAAGTGGCGCCAGCATTTTTTAATCAAAATGGCATAAATTTGTAACAGTATATACCTTTTAGGGTGCGGAATGCTGTCAACTCCTCATCTTCTGGTGTCATTCTGATTTGGTTATAGCCTGAAGAACCATGCATGAAGGACAATGCTTCATGACCCGTTGTTGCATCGATTGTGATCTCCGTTATGGGCAACGAAAAGTCATCTTTCGGACATGGCCTGTTAAGATCTCGAAAAATCAACACATACCCTTAACTGTCCATTCTTCTTTCTTACCGGGACTATGTTGGTAATCCACGTTGGGTAGGTGACTTCTCGGATGAAGCCAACATTGATCAACTTGTTAACCTCCTCCTCGATTTGTGGAATGAGTTCCGGGCAGAACCGTCGTTGTGGCTGCTTCACAGAACGAACACCCTTCTTTATTGCTAGACGATGCACCACAATTTCGGGTCAAGTGCAGACATTTCTTTGTAACTCCATGCGAACACGTCCCTGTATTTACTTAATACTTGAACATATTCTTGCTCTTCTTCTGCAGTAAGTAAAGCAGTTGCAAATGTAGGTCGGGGATCTTACGGAGAGCCAAAATTGACCTCCTTGAGTTCATCAACTGTTGCTTGGCCACCATCTTCAAGTTTCGGGGGAGCCTCCTTCACTTCCCCATCTGATGAGTCGGAATCAGCCTCTTCGCTAATTGTGACATGAAATGTAGAGCCTCTGACTTTATCTTCTTTGTTTGACTGGATAAGCCTATTTTTTTTTGTGGTGATGGTAATGGTACGTGCATCAGCTGCTCGGCTTCAGCTCTTTAGCATGATCCGCACAGGTAACTTCTTCTGATAGCCTAAGCTAGGTCAGGATGTTGAAGATTGAGCAATGGCGTCACTTGTGGAAGGCAGTGCACCCATTGTACTCGGGTTTGAGAAGTCATAGCCCGCCTTGGCCAAGAGCTTGTATGCATTAGGATCAAATCCTTCGTGTGTTCTTCTTTCTGGAAGTGAGCCGCCTTCGACTGCCCCCATGCGTGGTCTGACGAAGCTTTTTAATGGTTTTGAGGACAAGACCGACTCAATCTTTGGTATCGGTAGAGTGTAAGTCTCCTTCAAGTTGTGCAGTTCTTTTGTCTTGGGTTGGCTGTGTCCTTACTCCTGTTTAGGATCAACACAATAAGAGAAAGGGGGTTGACCTTCTAGGCGTCATGACTTCGGCACATAGCGTAGGACTGGAGTGGAGCTTGAAGATGCAACATCTTTCGGACGAAATTCAGCAAGCTGTGGCAGCTTTTCATTTGTCGGAGCCTGAGGTTGATCATTGGCAGGGTCTTCGACAGCTTTTCCCTTTTTATGGATGCCCCCAGTCCAAGTAGCTTTTGATGGAATGATCTCTGGATTGTCTGTGTCGGTGTAGAAGACTGCATCCGGTAAATGTGATTCAACATCATCAAATGGCTTTAAGTCAGCATTGACCTTTTGAACGCCATCCTTGTAGTACTTGAAGCACTGATATAGACTTGATAGCACAACTCCATTTCCATGAATCCGCGGTCGTCCTAGCAACATCTTATATGTGGTACGCGCATCAATCACATGAAATAAAGTGCTATAAGTGAGATTACCGATAATTAGCTCCAAGTGAATCATCCCAATTGCTTTCTGTTATCCTTGATTAAAGCCATAAATCATCAAGCGGCTATTTGATAACTCATCAATGCTGATGTCGAGCTCCTTTATGGTGGATTTTGGGATAATATTAACTGTCGAGCTATCGTTGATCAGAATACGTTGGACCTTCTGTCCTCTCACATAGCTTGATACATACAGTGGCCGATTGTGGGGTTTGGATCCCAGCAGGAGACCCTCATCTAAAAATGAGATAGCGGAGTAACATCCGACGTGATTTTGGGCCGCCTGATGCTCCGTCGAGCTGGAATTATTTGATGGTAGAGATCTAGCTAAGGTATGGAGAGTGTTGCTTACTTCGTTCTGCCACAATTCTATTGATTGCAAAGTTGCAAACAGTTGAGGGTTAGCGAGAAGAGTTTGAAGAGCTTCATATACCTTCTCCATTGTCGACCTTTTGTCATTGAGCGGTTTTTCCTTATGGTGTGTCGCCTCTTCTGATGGATTTGAAGTGATGGTGGTCTGGTTTGCCGAGGTTATGCCTTCTTGGTCCAGAATGATTTTATTTTGGCTCTTGAACTTCATGATTAACTCCTTTAGGACAAAACATTTCTCAGTTGGATGACTTACTATGCGGTGATATTTGCAGAATCTTGAATCGCTGACTCGATCCTTTTCATTGGGGCGCTTGCATTCTAGGAGTTCGATCAGTTTCGCCTCCAAGAGTTGGTCAAGAATGTCTGGGACATCTGAGTCAGGAAATGGGTACTGATTCTGCTCCAACTCTCGCAATGCCACCTTCCGCCTTTCCAATTGTTTCGGCTGAGTTATTTGGGTTGGAGGATTTACCTTAGCTTTAACTCCCACTTTTACTGGTGCGGCTTCAATAATCATCACTTCTTTCCCTTTTCCTGAGCTGTTGGGTTTCTTAATCTCCCTTCTGGCTCCCTGCTGGTCCAACTGGATGGGAACCATGCTCCCGGAAGTCTAAATGCTTATCTCTATATCATGTGCGCGGGTCGCCAGTTCTTCGAAGGTTCGGGGTTTGATGCTCTGCAGGATGTATAACAGCTCCCAATGTATTCCCTGGGTACACATTTCCACAGCAAAAGTCTCCGTCAGACGATCTTTGCAGTCCAAGCTAAGGGCACGCCATCTGTTGATGTATTCGACAACAGACTCTCCTTTTCTTTGTATGGTGCTGGTAAGCTCCATCATACTTACCGTCCTCTAAGTGCTGAAAAATCTGTTGAGGAACTCTCGTTGTAGCTGTTCCCAACTGTCGACTGATTCTGGTTCAAGATTTATGAACCAGGTGAAAGTGGTCTGCCTGAGTGAATGAACAAACTGCTTCACCAAGAGATCTCCGTAAGTCCCTGCATTGTTGCAGGTTTCAACGAAGTAGGCGATATGCTGTTTGGGATCGCCTCGTCCGTCGAATTGTTGAAATTTGGGCGGCTAGTAGCCCAAAGGCATGTTGAGACTTTCGATCCGTCTGGTGTACGGTTTGACGTACATATGTGATCCTTGGAAGGATGTGACTTGTTGCAAGCGTATCGTATTAGCTATCATTTCCAGTAATTGTTGAACAGATAGCGAAGTTACAGAATTTGAGGGTGGCAGCTGTGTAGAACTACCTGGTTGCTTTTCTGCAGTGAAGACGTCTGCTGGTGTGGCTTTTGGAGTGAAATCGGGTGGATATGGTTGCTCATTACAGATTTCGGGATCCACTTGGATCAGGGCTTTTCTTTTGAGAGTGGCAATCTGTTGATCTTTTTCCTCCACGACTCTGATTAGCTGCAAAATCTTGTTCTCCAATTCTGTAATCCTTTCTTCTGTAGTAGTTGTGTTGGTCATCATGATGGCAACAGATGAGGCTCCGCGAAAGACTGGGGGAGAGAGCTTTTCTGATTCCTCTGTGTGGATCTCTAGAGAATGAGTTGGATTCTATTGAGCGGGCTTTGTCGTGTTACTCCCGTCTTCGATCAGGGTGGGTGATCGACTCCTCCATGCAGCAAGAGAGTCAGGGGAGAGATCCTATTACTGTGCGAGTTGTGGATTCTCTGTTTCGATATTCTGTCGAGTTTGGACGACAAGAAATTGTGTCCGTCCCCAGGTTTTTGGACCTGCATACCCGGGTAGGGTGGTTGATGTGGGCAGTGGAGCAGTTGCTTTCTTTTTTGTGGCAGCAGTTGTACTCCTTTTTAGTGCCATTTAATGTGCTGGATACCTACTGGAAATTTTCTTTTCCTTTTTTTTTTCCTTTTTCCTGTTTTGTCTTTTTCTTTTTTTCTTTTTCTTTTTCTTTTTTTCTTTTTCTTTTTTTTCTTCTTTTCTCGATTCTTTCTTTTTCCTTTTTTTTCTTTTCTTCGCTGCTTCTTTTTGCTTTTTTTTGTTTTTTTTTTTTAAAGAACAAGAGATAGGAGGTGAAGAGGTCTCACCTAGCGTGCCAAAAAATTGTAACGGGCGTAAATCTCGAGCTTATAACAATTAGATTCGAAAATACAAAAATAAATTACAAATAAAAATTTTAAATAAAAGAAAATTTACGTGGGGTCACTCTTCGTGATTCCTCCGATTAGTGTTTCTTTGTGACTCCTGTCAAGAGCTGCACGAGCTTGATCTTAGCATCAGTAAATTTCACAACTTTTTGTTGAATTGGGTAGACTGAAACTGGATCTGATGTAGACGTTTGGACTACGTTTAACAACCGCATAGACTTTAGCTGAGCCGATCTTGCTTGATTTCACTGAAGGTCGAAGGGACTTGTTCTCGGATGAGTTGTCTGGATTTTACTGAGGGTCGTATGAGGTTTGATCACAGCGGAATTTGTAATATTTTGATATTTTTAGATCTATATTCTCATAAATTCAAATCTAGAGTGATCGGAGAATATAAATCAAAAAATAAACTTAGAAATGGAAACAACAAATTTTTTGGGGCTTACACCTGCAATATCTCTCAAAAAGAATTTAGGAGAGTATATTGCAGAGTAAAATACATAAGAAAAGAAAAAAAAATTTTGAGAGATTTTTAAAATTTTCTTTTTCTCTCAAATTCTCTATATTTTTTTGTTTACAGATTTGCTGAATATGTTTTGAACTGGGAGGCGATGGCTTATTTAAAGGGCTCCTTTCCCATGTGATATCGCCTTATTTAAAGGGCTCCTTTCCCATGTGAAAATCACATGGGAAAGGTAGAAAAAAAATATTTCAAATTGGCAACGCCGACATTGACTTGACTCTTTTTTTTATTTTTCCTCTTTTTTATCTTTTTTTTTTCTTTTATGTTTACATGCATGTCAAAGCCGAGAGGCACTGTTAGTTACTCGATTTATGGCAATAGCATAAAATTTTCCGTGGGACTCGTTGTCGCCATTTATGGGTTATTATTCCAGAGTTTTGATTTAAGTTTATTTAAAAAAAAAAGGAATTAATTGTGTTTGGGCTTGTAGGCGACAAAGCTGAGGGCACAAAACATGGGCACATGAATTTATATTCACGTGCCACACATGGGCTGTAGTGAAAATAATTAAAAAAACAAAATTGTTGCAATGGCGTGTTGCAAGGTTCGCCATTTATGGCGAACTTGATCTACAATACATGGATATAATTTATCCATGTATTGCGCACTTTAAGTTTTACTGAGTTATTATATCGTGTATACCGGACTGTTATACTGTGGGATAAGTCTTAAATCAGGTCACTAACTTTTTAGTTTAACAAATTTCAGTCAATAACTTTAAAAAGGTTCAATGTATGTCACTTCCGTTAACAAAAGTTCTCGATTAAGTCAATAACTTTGTTTCCATCAAAAATTCCGTTATCTACTAACATATCATGCAACGTGGCATTATGAGTCAGCTAATTTTGCTGACGTGGTTAAAAACTTTTCTCTCTCATAATTACTGTGGCTAAGATGGACCTAAAATATCTCTCTCTACTTCTTTATCTTCTCTCTCGCCGTGTGATTCCACTGGTTCTGGTGGAGTCCCTTCTTCTGGCGACCAGCCTGCTCTTCCTGTCAATTGCAACGTGATAGCAAAAAAAAAGTGAAACCCAATAAAAAAGCAAAAGTAAGCTACTAGTTCCGATGAAGCTAGCATCTCTTTTTCTGGTGAAGCTAGTTAGAACTTTTCGATTTGGATAATTCCTCTCCCAGTTTTGGTAAATCTAGCATCTTGTATTCTAGCAACTAGCTTCCTCCTCCTTTCGAGTCCATCAGGACAGCAAAGAAAAAGCAAAACCCAATGAGGCTCTTAATAAACGAAAGAAAATGAAAAAAAAAACCTTCTGTCAACCACGAGGAAATTGCCCAGAGACACGGGCCTGGAGCCGCCATCCCTACAAAGCCTCCACCATCCTTGTTGTCGTCGTTGCATAATGGCAGTTGGGATTGCTTTCTTTTTCTTCTTGTTATTAGCACTGGTAGAGCCAGGAGGAAGGGCGGACGGGGCGGCGCTAGCCAGATGGGTGTCATGGAGGTGCTGAGGGGGTGCTCTGAAAATGATGACTAGAGGAAAAAAGACCGGGTGGACTGCACCGCCAACCATAAAAATGAAGAAACGAAATTTACAACTCAAAATATTAAAAAAAAAAATGATGATGGTAATCTAATTAGCCTAAAATTGGGTGACGAAATAAAAGGGAAACAAATGGATAATGTGCAAGGAGGGGAAGTAATTAACGGGTACCTCATTGTTGAGATCGGAGGAGAAAATGAATGACTCAGTGGACAAAGACAACAGTGGAATCTTACTTTTTGCTGACTCATAATGCCACGTCACATGATATGTCAGCGGATAACAAAATTTTTGATGGAAACAAAGTTATTGACCTAATCGGGAACATTTGTTAATGGAAGTGACCCACATTGAACCTTTTTAAAGTTACTGACTGGGATTTGTTAAACCAAAAAGTTAGTGACCTGATTTAGGACTTATCCCACTAGACTGTTGTACCAGATTATTTGGGTAACATATTGTATGATATTTAGTTGAATAATAATAATAAAACAAAAGGAAATTTATATGGAGTTGGAATTTTGTTGTGGGCAATTTTATTGTATAATCCTTGTTTGAAATAGAGTTTGGTAATTAAATATTTGTCATCACAGTGGCCGTTTAATTAGCCAATAATATTCTTATGTGTTTTTAGGGATGTTCTTGTTATTTAAATTAGTGCATATAATCGTCTATCCACAGAAGGTTATTATGTGTATTAATTTGAATGAAATAGAGCTATTCTAATAGTGAACGGGTTGAGAATCCTTCAGCCCACAGGTGTTAGATTTTTTGATTATATTTATTATTATTTTAGCTTGTTATTTTAAGATAATTTCAGAGTTTATTACATTCTCAACCCATAGGGGAGTTTGTAAAGATACTTTGAAATTCCTAATGATTACATATGAATAATTGTTTTTGCCCATTATATTTACTGATTTATGCTATCACTGTTTCAGCTCCATGTATTTTTTTTCCTTAAATAATTAGTCCTTTCCAATTGAAACTCTGATTGGTCGAAATTATAAAAGATGGAAAGAGGACGTGGAGATGGTTTTTACTATGATGGATGTGGATATAGCTATTAGAGTTGATAAACCAGCTGATTTGACTAATGAGAGTACCGTTACATAGAAAGCATATTATGAGAAGTGGGATAGAGCTAATCGTTTGGTTCTCATAGTCATGAAAAGATCTGTCTCTGAGGGTTTGGGAATTCTATTCCCAAAACTGATAATGCTAAAACTTTCTTTATATCTCTCGGGAAAAGGTATATAATTTCTGGTAAGGCTAAAGCTGGTCAATTGATGAAAAAATTCATCAATATGAAGTATGATGGGATAGGTGGTGTTAGGGAATATATTCTTAAGATGGTTTCCCTTGCTTCCAGACTTGGTGAGATTGAATGCCTTGTTGCTAATCCCTTTCTTGTTATCCATGCCTTAAACTCTTTACCTCCCAAATTTGATCCATTGAAAACTTCTTACAACACCCAAAAGGAAAGCTGGGATGTAAACACTTTGATATCCATCTGTTCTCAAGAAGAGGATAGAATGAAACGTGAGGTTTCAAGGAGTGTGAATTTAGTTAATTAGTCATGTCCAAAAAAGTCTTTTCATAAGAAAAAATTTAACACCCAGGCAAAGGGTGGTCCTGAAAATAATTCTGATCAGAAGCACATAGGTCCTAAACCTGTGACAATGAAGAGTGAAGGTTGGTTCTGTAAGAAAGTTGGTCACAGGAGAAAAGACACTTTTGCCTATAAGAATTACCTCGAGAAGAAAAATAAAAAAAAGAAATCAGGTTATTCTTTTGCTTTCCTTTGCTTTGAATCCAGTTTGATAGATGTTCCTATTAATTCTTGGTGGATTGACTCTAGGGCATCTGTCTATGTTGCTAATACCTTGCAGGGGTTCAAGAGCAAGCGAAAACCAAGTAAGGATGAAGTCAATCTATTAGTAGGGAATGGAGAATGAGTGACAGTAGACTTCATAGGAGTACTCGAGTTAAAGTTGGATTCCAGATTTGTTTTGATTTTGAAAGACACTCTCTTTGTTTTGATTTTGAAAGACACTCTCTTTGTTTTGACTATGAGACAAAATTTGATTTCTTTGTCTAAACTTCAAAATATTAGTGTTTATTTGAGTTTCAATAAAGGATGTTATATTCTGTTTTATGATTCTGTTGTCATTGGAGATATTTTTAGATCAGACAATTTATATAAATTGAATGTTGATTCTAAATAGTTTGATGTACTTCATGTTGTTAATGTTAGCAATGAAAGGCCTTTGTCTAAATAAACTTCATTCTTTCTTTGGCACAAACGTTTGGGTCACATCTCAAAAGAAAGGATAAACAGACTAGTAAAAGAAAATGTCATCCCATGTCTTGAAACTTCTTATGAGAGTGACTGTGTTGATTGTGTTCGAGGAAAGATGACTAGGAAAACCAATAAAAATTCTACACGTAGTAGAAAGCTCCTAAAAATAATTCACACTGATATAAGTGGTCTTCTTCAGAACACAATATGTGGAAACAAATATTTTATAGCCTTTATAGATTACTTTTCTCATTATGGTTATGTCTACCTCATAAGTGATAAATCACAATCACTTGAGAAATTTAAAATTTTTAAGGATGAGGTAGAAAAGTAATGTGGCAAACAGATTAAAATTTTGTGATCTGACCGTAGTTGTGAGTACTATGGCAGAACTGGCGAAACAGGTCAGTTCATGGGACCTTTTGCCATGTACTTGTGGGACTGTGGGATTGTTTCCCAATTTACTATGCCTGAGACTCTTGAGCAAAATGGGGTGGCTGAGAGATAAAATCGCACTCTGATGGACATGGTTAGGTCTATGATGAGTAGAATCAATTTACCAACCTTTCTTTGGGGTGAAGCCTTGATAACAGCATTGTACATCCTAAATAGAGTTCCCACGAAATCAATGCCCAAACACCTTTTGAGCTCTCCAAAAGTTGGAAGCCTAGTTTAAACCATTTGAGAGTATGAGGGTGCCCTGCCGAGGTAAAAATTTATAATCCAATGACATCCAAGTTAGATCCTAAAACCACTAGGTGTTATTTTATTGGTTATCCCAGTGACTCTAAGGGCTACAGATTCTATTGTCCTACCCAAGGGACAAAGATTGTTGAGGCATTGATAGCGAGGTTCTTTGAAGATGATGTCTATGATCATGATGGCTCGCAAGATAGTGGAACTATTTTAGATGAGGCACCTAGCATTATTCCTATACCTGTTGTGCATGAGAAAGTAGTATATCTACTTATTGATGGAGCAGCTGATGTGCAGCATCATAAGAATATTGCTAATGATTTACCTGAACTAGTGCAGGCTATTATATCTGCTCATGTTCCTGTTAGGCGTTCTGAGAGGATGAGGCGCCCTGCAATTTTAGATGATTTTGTTGTGTACTTGGGTGAAGTAGATTATGATATTGGGCAAATTTTTGATTCACTGACTTATAGTGAGACTATATCTTGTGAGGTTCAATGTGGCAAACGGGTAGCTTGAGTCAAGTAATTTTGAGTTTTGGATCATTAGGATTTTGGGTCCATCAGGTTTCAAATGTTTTGGGATCCAAGATATTTGCTCTTTGATTCATTTGGCATTCGAGTTATTTGGATTTTAAATTATTTTAGTTTCGATTCAAATCAAGTTAGAGGTCATGGACATTTCAGTCAATGCAAGCTGGACTGAATGAGGTTTTAGCAAGTTAAGTCAAGTTATTTAGGTCGAGTCAGTTTTTTTTACTGTAAACATTTTCTCTCCATTTCCAGGCCAATATAACAAATTTCTCTCTTCTGACTAGTCAAGAATAAGGAATAATTTTTAATAATGTATTATTATTTTTATGCAAATAAGCAGCATCAAATAGTGATGCAAGCCTTTTTTTTTTTTTTTGGGAGAAATAAAGTGTGATAGTCTATTAAAGAGAGGGAAAAAAAAATCTGAAATCAATAGATAATAAAAAATATTGTGTTAATGAGGTTGGGAAAGTAATGTGCTATAGTATATTAAGGAAATGGAAAGAAAAGTCTCAATTCAAAAGATGAGTAGAGAAATCTTGGTGTGAAATGTCTATATTAAATAAAGGCATATTAGGAAAGTTGTTTTATAAATTTATTTTGTTATAATTTTGTTGATTAATAATAATTCAGTAAATTTTTTATTTTATCTCATTCATAATAAAAAATTTAAATTGATTAACTGATATTTGGTATATATAAACTAGTGTATATGCCAATTTAAATATAAGGAAAATAATTTTAAAAATAATTATTATTTATAAATAAAAATAAGTCAAATAAAAAATATTTTTTTAATAGAAATATCTATAAATTTAAGTTTTTATTAAAATCAATTAAAATTTCGAGTTGGTTTTAGTTTATATTAGCTCTGGTTGTTGTGGATTTTGAGTTACTAGGAATTGAGTTTCAAGTCATCTTGGGTTCGGATCATCTTGGATTTAGATAATTCAAGTTCTAGGTACTTAAAGATATGGGATATTAGAGTTTTGAGTCCTTTCAAACACAAGTTATTTACATTTCAGGTTACTTCGATTTTAGATTCGATTTTAGATCCAATCAAATTATTGATCATTTACTGTTTGGTTAAAGAAAGTCCATACCACCAATCGTGTGGTTAAATTAGTTAAGGACTTAATTGCCAGCCTTGTGCTCGGGAGTTCGAGTCCCGCCAAAGTCATTTGGTGGAACTAAACTTATTACGAGTTCCATGGGGTCTCGATCGGTCCAATGATACTTGCCGAATACCGTGAGTTTTGCTCATTCATGGATTCAGACTAGATTGCTTGGCCTATCTTGGATAAAGAGTTTGAACAAATCTCCTTAACAGTTTTGTGGGGTACCATCTCTACTTACCCATTTTAAAAAAAAAACAAAGAAAGTCGGAGTTGAATCTAATTTGGAACATATTAAATCAAATTAGTTGAATGGGTTCAATTTTTGTCACCTGTACTTTTGGCACCCACCTCATTTCGTGGGATACCAAGTTTGTTTGGTATTTACATTGCAACTTAATTAATGGCCATTATTTTTAGGTATTTTAACACTTACCGGACAATTTTAGCATCAACTCAAACTCGATCACTCCAAAGCTGGCAAAATATTTGTTTGGCCAATTTTTAGCTGGCAAGGGTTTGGCTGATGCTTGCCGACTGTAGAAAAGAAGAAGAAGTAAGCAAAGAAGAAGATTGAAGAAGAAAGAGGGTGGTTGTTTCTTTTGTTTGGAAAAAAGATGTTGGGTTTTCAAAAAAAAACTAAAAATTGGAAAAAAAAAACACCCAAATTAAATAAAGACGAAGTGGTGTGTGCTTTTTAATGAGATTTCTATAGAGCATGTTATCAAGTTCTCTATCAAAAATCTTATCAAGCTTTATATCAAGCATTTTATTGAACATTTAATGAGCTGTTCACAAATATAAATGAGCTGAATAACCTCTTTTTCAAGCTAGTCTGGTTTAATAAATGAGCCTTGAACTAATTCTCAACTATCATTCATTTACATTACCGAACAAGCTTGAACAAACTTTATCAAGCTGAACAATCAAGCTTTTATTGAGAGTATTGGTTCATTAATAGTCTTAGCTAGACTTGTGGCCAAAGGTTTTACTTAAAAGTAGGATATTAACTATCATGAGACCTTTTCTCTAGTATCTAAGAAGAATTCATTTAGGGTTATCATGACTTTAATAGTTCATTTTGATTTAGAGTTACGTCAGATAGATGTGAAAACTGCTTTCTTTAATAGGGATCATGAGGAATGCCCTCCTTTTGAGTGAAATCTTTAGCCATAAGTCTAACCTTATACCGTTCAATATAGCCAGAAGAATCAAATGTGACACTTTTGGTAATATTCAGAAGTTTTCATGATAGTCAATATCCTCCTTTTGATAACCTTAACAGTTTTTCATTAGTTTATAGAATGTGGGATTTCTTTTGTTCAAAGTCATGAGAATTTGAAGATTTTCTTGTTTGGTTTGCATTTTCGATTTCTTTTACAATTGTAAATGAAATTTCGAACTTGTTTAATGTAATAAATTAATCTTGAAAGTTAAAGAGGAATATTGTACTAAGTCAATTGTTAAGTAAACTCACTTCTCCCGTGAGATTTAAAATCTCTCTTTTTTAAGGGAAGTAAAGTCATAGAAAGCTGTCAAATAACATCTTCTGTTCTTGCAATTAAAATAAATTTATCAGATCTGTTGGCTAATATTATCAGTGTTCCTTTTGGACTCTAAGCTTAACACCCCCGGCCATGACACTTACTATAAGTATAATTCCCCAATACTAGATGCGACTCTGATAAGGTTTAACAAAATGAGGTTGCAACTCAACTAACAGCTTCAACTTTTAGTATAATGGCAAGTGTTTAATCTTAACAAAATCCACCAAATATTTGGACTCCATCATCTCAAATTTTCCTTATCGAAATGGCATTTAACTTTTTTTTGGGACTAGAGGGTCTTGTAATAATTTGTTTAAGTACAGTTTTGATACACCAAAGATTTGATATTTTTATTTTCGTAAAAATTATTTAACACATTGATAAGTAAATTGGTGCACAATTTTGTTTAGCAATGATTTCTTTTCATAAACGAATTGATAAACATGTTGTCTGTATAGGTCCAACTCGTTAATACCATATTAATGAATTTTGTATAGGTCCAACTCGTTAATACCATATTAATGAATTTTACACATTAAAAATTCAACTCCGCAACATTTTCCTTTTGAGTGCCTTTATGGATATATCTTGCAATTTGTCTACCCTTCCTCACAAATAACTCTCCTTTTTGGTATATAATTTTGTTTGACCGACTCTCCATTTATTCAATCTTGCTTTTCTCGCTGCATCATTGACAATCGATGCAAGACACACTAATTAGGCAGAAAAATTGTCGAGACAAAAAAAAAAAAAACTGTTGGAGACTTTTTCTTATTTCTAAGATCAGGAGAGCTTGTTGATGTTCTAAACTACCACAAGTGAAACATATTTATAGTAGAAAATAGGTAGGTATAAGAAGGCTGAGTAAGACCTTACACTCATCTGATATCATCGTCCAATAGTTCTCACTCCAAGCCAAAAAGATCTCAAGCGAGCCCTCCCATTGCTCTCAACCTTTCATTTTCATTTTTGGACGGTCTTTTTTTTAAGCTGGCTTTTCTTATGGTGTCACTATAGCAATCAAGATATGCTTAACCTTAAATTCTATCATGATCACTAGTCACTCACCTATGTTCTACATGTGAGCCAAGACGGGTTTATATAATACGTAAGAGAAGAAGGCAGATATAGCTTCACATATATAACATTAATTTTTAGAGCAAAATCAGAGATTAAGAAAGATGCAATCCAAATTTATTTGGACGCTAATTAAGGTTAATCAAAAAGTTTTGAACATTTCCAATTATCTTGTTTTGTCTTAGGAAGAAGATTTAGTTTCTTACTAAAAAATTTTGTGAATTAAATCAGTTAGATATTTTTTCCTAATCAGTAGGATTTGTCCAGTCAATTTTATGTGTATGACAATTGTATAATACATTGTCAATATAAATCACATTACGTAACTCTCATTTTATGTGTATGAACACATGTACTGTCAAAATGACCAAGTTGAGTTAAAGTAGCAATTAATTCTGATACCATGTTCAAAAATTATATCAATTGTATTTGAGCAACACTCAATTTTTCTAATCTCAAAATGTCATACAGGATTACTTGACTAGCACACTAACAATCACACTCCCAGTATTTATTGACCAATCATATAATAAGCTAAGACATTCAAGTCCTTTTATAAAAGAACTTATCTAGTTAATTGGATTTTTTTTTCTAATTTGTAGGATTTTTCCGCTCAATTTCTAATATGTTGGCATGGACTATTAGACCATGATTAGCAATTAGTTCTAATATCATTGTTAAATATTAATAAATAAATCGAAATATACCTATATATATATATATATGCATGTTGGCCATTTTCACCTTGATTTTTATACAATTGTAGCAGCTAGAAAATAGAACAAATTCATTGTTCTAGCGACATGATGTTATTTGGGACGCAGACTTATTCTTATGACATACAAATAACGGCTTTGTATTATAATTGGTATACAATATTTCTGGCAAGGATATCTTGGAATTTTTGTGCTTTCGAATTAAAATAAACATATTTTTTATATAAGTACAACTGTTGTGAACAATTATGCGAATGGGCTATTTGGTGAAAATTTGCTAACTGACGCAACAAAATTTACTTATCTTCATTTGCGTTTTATGCTTACAAGGCAAAAATTACTCAGGTGCATGGAACTTTCAAAGCTTACGCGAAAAAGACAGGAAATACGTTTAACGCTTATGCAGAAAATTGCTCAAATCCAGTTAATAAAATTGCCACAAAGACGTTATATGTTGTCTGAACATGAGTGATGTTCTGTCACATAAGCACTTAATGCTGATTAGGATAATCAAATTTTGATACATTAGCTGCCAACTCATCACTAAACATCAATTAAATGTCACTGACTCATTCGTATACATTTTTTTAAGGTGGTGATCGTATATGAACGATTTTTTTATTCCTGTCTCAAATTTTGACTTTTCAATAATTATTGACTCAATAATAAACTTATTGCTACGTAAGAGAAAATAAGGGACATAACAACACATATATAGCATTAATTCTTAGTGAAAAATTAGAGATTAGGAAAGTACAATCCGATTTCATTTGGAAGGGAATCTAGGTTAATAACAAGCTTTTCAACACTCCAATTATATTGCTTTAGTTGACAGAGAGGATACCACCGAGGTGCTAGTCCAGTGGCCAGTTGGCGTACTTCCATTCTGTGGGTCTTAGGTTTGAGCTCCCGCACCTGCGCCTCTCCCTGGCTGACCCATGCGAGGGATTGTTTCAGGTATAAGCAGTGATGCGCAGCATTTGGGAGCAAGCTCGGCCGCCAGGACCCCTGTTGCGGAGTTACGCTCGGCCTCATTCAGTGCTCGGTGGTGAGTCGGCCCCTTTGAAATTGTTGAATGAGGCTCAAACAAACGGAAGTTATCTAAGTTCTTACCCAAGGATCCGATAACTGCCAACCCAATAGGATCTTTTTTTTTGTTTTTTATCAAAAAAAAAAAGGTTGATAGAAAGGATTTAGTTTCTTATTAAAATATTTTGTGAATTAATATGAATTAGATTTTTTTTCCTACTCTATAGGATTTGTCGGCTCAATTCTATCTATAAGACAATTGTACAACACGTAGTCATTAGTCAATATCAAACAAATCACGCAACTTCATTTTATGTGCATGCACACTTGTAACATTGTAATGAACTTTTTGAGAGCAATTAGCAGCTAATTTTAATACTATTGTTCACAAATTATATAAATTGTATTGCAACAACACTCAATTCTATTAAACTCAAAATGTCATACATATACAATAAAATTATTAAAATGTCCCTTTTTTATGAATAATTATTAAAATGTCCCTAACAGCGATTTAAATAAAACTATCTTCTCCCATGAGATTTAAAATCCCTCTTTCTTAAGGAGGACAAAGTCCTAGAAAGTTGCTAAATAACATATGTTGTACTTTCATTGTGAATAAATTCACTGAGTCCACAAAATATTTGGACTCCCTCATCTCTAATTCTCCATATCAAAATCTCTAGTTCTCCATATCAAAATGGCCCGTGACTTTGTTTTGGAACTAGAGGGTCCTGTAATATTTGTTTAGTTCAATTTTGAAATACCAAAAATTTGATGTTTTCATTTTTGCTATAATTATTTAACACTCTGACATAATGTTGTTTGGCAACAAAATCTTCTAATAAACGAATTGATAAACATGATGTTCATATAGGTCCAAATAGTTAATACCATATTGATGAATTTTATAGATTGAAAATCCAACTCCACAACATTTTGTCGCGTGTTGCTTTTCTCGCAGTAACATCGACAATCCATGCAAGCTACATCAATTAACAAGAAGAATTTATGAGACCAAAAAAGAAACCTTCCGAAGACTTTTTCTTATTTCTTAGATCAATAGAGTTTGTGTTGGTGTTTTAAATTATCACTGGTAACACATTTTATGGTAGAAAATAGGGAGATGGAAGCAAAGAGTGAGCGAGCCCTTTTTGAACTCACGTTAGGCAATAATCCTGGATCAGATTCAAATTTCTCGAACTGACTTTGGGGTGACCATATGCCAATCAAGACCTAAACTTTGGGAAATTGAGCACAAAGGCTTGGGCCTTGATTTTCTTTTTCTTTTTTCTGTTTTTTTTTTTTATTTTCTGAAGTAGGGAAACAACATAATCACTAGCATGAAATTCGAAAAGTGCCCAGAACTTTAAGAGATGTTGAATATTATTGCCGTGTTTTTGCACATTGGGCAGACCTTTTTTTTTTTTTTCTTCCATAAGCCACTTTTTGATGCAGTTGTAGAGATATTCATAGCAGCAATTTAGCTTCGTAATGCCTTCCCCATCAACATATTCCTTCGGCAAATGATAAAACAAAATATATGAGGAAAACGTGTTTATATATATGATTTTGCAAGTTTTGACTCAAAGTTTAATTTCGGTAGCTATGGCAAAAATGATACTAAATTATTATTGATATAAATATAATAATATCTTTTCAACTAAGCAAAGGAAGAGCAATCATCAGATTATATTACCAGAAAGACGCAACAAGGTCCATCTTTGGTCAAAGAGCCTGTTGATCGATACACTTCTTTGACGGGATTACCCAAATAACTTCTTCAGGCAGCCCTACGTCGACATATCCCATGTGGCCTTCTAGAGCTGAGTAGTTTAAAAAAAAAAAAAAAAAGTTCGTGACTCGATTAAGAACATTTGTAAAAGTTTAGGGCTTCTGAAAACCTTATCCTCGTAGAAAAGACATTACAGAAAATCTTCATAGATCTTTGTGTCTCAACACAAAATTTTGAGTATTCTATAAATAACATAATACACAAGTTATTTGTCACATTAAAGACATTAAGGGGGCTTTGAACTCAGTTTTATGGTTTTCTTACGAGGACTTATTTTCGTAAGGTTTTTATATTCATGATTTTTGGTTTAAAATATGAAGCTACGCCGTTAACCAAAAAAATAATAATAATCAAAGACATTCTTCCTAATTGTTTCTGGACCTTACAGTTACAATTGTCAGTCCATTGAATTTTATATATGCTAGGATTAGCAAAAAGAGCTCTATTACATATTCGGATGAATTTGTAGAAGAAAATTTTCTTAATATAATTGTATAAATTTATTGTACAACTATATTAATTACAAATACAATAAAAAAAAATCACTATTTTTTTGTTGTACAATAAATTCATATAATTGTAAAAAATTCTTAATTTATTATATTATAGAAATTCTTTCCACAATTTTTTTTCCAGACCTATACTTTTTTCCTATCAAAAATTTTTTGCTAACTGGTTTTTAAATCCGGTTACAATTGATACAACGATCTGACATAATATTTTGTCTCCTTGGGTTTGTACACAGATCTTGATTGGAATCTAAGTTTTCTGAACGGGAACTTCACAAGTTCAACATCACCCTTCAAGACCACACCATAGCACAATGTATGTTGAGAATTTTTAAAAGGTGAAATATTAAGTAATAATATTTAAATAACAGTAAAATAATATGAATCGTTGGATACTTAAAATTTTAAAAAATAAAAAATATATAAACTGTTAGATACAGTTAAATGAACTGTATAATTATTTTATTATCATATAAAATTAAGTCATATGGCAAAGCTCTCGCAAAATAACAGTTTATAGACAACAGCTGGTATTGTTTGATGTAACTTGGTTCCGTTGGTTCTTTGGAGTGTTGTGTTTTCGGTTCAAAGCCAAATTCGTTTGTGCGGACTGTGTTGTGAATGTGTGTGTGACAAGTATGTGTGTCTTGTAATGTGGCTGGCAAACGAAAAAATAAAACATAAAAAGCAAATGAAAAAAGTAAAAGAAAAATTGAAAAAGAAAGGAAAAAGAAAAAGTAAAAGAAATGAAAAGTTAAAAAGTAACCAAAAAAATAAAAAAATTGTGGCCACCCCTCCATTCATTATTTTGGCCTGTTCCGTTCGGCGCACACAAACACGTGTATATACTATATATACTAGATAAAAATGTTAAAATAAGAAAATTTAAGTTACACTTCTAATAATAATTGATTAAACTGATTTAAATTTAATTTAGATTTGAGAAAATGATGTGAATCCTGTGGATAGCGTCGGACCCCACGTTTATAGAGAGACGCAAACTCTATAGATACACCAAAAGACTCACTAACAAGATTGGAGTCATAACTCATGAAAAGTTTTTCGATACTATTTGTGGGGTTTGCATCAGAAAAATTAGCTTAATAAAAATAAAATTAATCTTTTATTGGCCATGATTATTATCCTAATTAATTTGAACAGTTTTTAAGTTTGAATTTGTGTTGAAAGAATTGAATGAAATTAAAATTGAGTTATGAATTAAATTTAAACTTTTAACTATAATTGTTATTGAGAGATGAATCCCTGATTGACTTCATAAAACCACTAGAACCGGTATATGTAACTTCACAGGCTATAGATTTGGTTGAAATAGTTTTGAAGGACCATTGCAGTAGTGGAGTTCGAAACTGCTTCATTTGAGGACGAAGTTATACCAGTGAGATTTATCATGAAAATAGTAGCGGTGATAGAAACAGACTATACTGTAAAAACAATAGCTCTCTTTGTGGCTCTCTTCCTATTTCTCTGATTCTGAAACTAGAAACACACATTTTTTGTATAGAGAGAGTGCCATGGCATCTAACAAGTACTATTAAGGGTTACATTTTACGTCATAGCATGGTTAATTACAAGAATTTGGCTTAATTTGGAATAACTTTTTAATTAGGTCATCAAATGCTCTTTACTCAGAAAGCATTTCTAACCTCATAGGTAAGACATTGTGATGCCATGAAGCTAGGAAAAGTGAGACGCTTTAAGTTGTAGGACAACCACACAATGTTAAGAGAAAGACGTGGGCACATGTGCACTTAATTTACAAGATTTTAAAGCAATTAAAATTTATTTATATTATTATAGTAAATAATTTGTTTTTATATCATTAAAATTAAAAAGGAAAAAATAAGAAAAAACTAAACTACCCCAATTTTTAGTCCAAAGAAATGTGAGATTTCGCCTCTCACATCTCCTCTCGTATAAACATAAGTCTTCTAATAAATAAAATAATAATAATAATAAAATAATAATGTAGACATAAATTATCAATATTTAAAAAAACTTAATAGGAGATTTCAGAAAACGATGTGACAGACAATTTGTCCAACTTTACTGGTGAAAGTGAAGTGACTAGTTTTGTGCTGGGATGTTGGGATGTTTTTTGCTGGGATGTGTTGTTCGTTTTAGCCTTTCTTAGTTTTTGTGGAATGTGGCCTAGTTTTGTGTTATTGTTGTTTGTCCAAATTGTGGGTTGTTTTTCTATGGATAGACATTTAATAACTGTGTTTTTTTCTAAGTGCTCTTTTGTTTTTTCAAGAGTACTATGAATAAGATTCTTGATTTAAAAAAAAAAACACAAAGAAAGTGAAGTGACTAGCCCGGGTTAAGTCGTGTACAAAAATGAATGAATGATGTGATAGGCACAATGTCTCTGAGGATATGCAAAATAATGGTTGATAGCCAGCTGATATCAATTGTTGGATGGAATGTTGGTTCCTTTCAAGTAGGATGTGCTAGGAATCAAACTTCTTACAAACAAACAAACAAAAATTAATTAGGACAACATGGAAATTGCTTAGTATTATTGATTGGTATAAAATCATACTACTAATTTTATTGTTATTATTTTATTATCTATTAGAAGTTTTATTATGTTCTGAGCTATAAATTCTTTAGTATTAAGTACTTCTGAAAAGACCTACAAATATTATTTTTGTTAATTTGTAATTATTTTGTTAAAATGTGGTCTTTTTTGAACTATTTTTCCCTTATTTGTGGCAATATGCATGATATATTAGACAATCTCTGTACATCACAATCATGATTTTTGGTTAAATGTGGCAAACAGGCAGGTTGAGTTAAGTAATATTGAGTTTTGGACCATGAGCATTTTGGGTCCATCAGGTTTCAAATGTTTCAAGATGCAAGATATTCGCATTTTGGTTAATTTGGCATTAAGATTATTTGGATTTTAGATTATTTTAGTTTTAGATCGAGTTAAGTTATAGGTCATTGGCATTTCAGTTAATGTACGTCAAAATGAATTAGGTTTTAGGCAGGTTAAGTCAAGTTATTCAAGCTAAGTTAGTTTTTGTTACTATGAGCATTTCCTCTCCATTTCCAAGCTAATATAACAAATTTCTCTCTTCTTACTGGTCGAGAATAAGGAATAATTTTTAATAATGTACTATTATTTTTATGTAAATAAGCAGTACCAAATAGTGATGTAAGCTTTTTTTTTTTTTTTTGGAGAAATATAGTATGATAGTGTATAAAAGAGAGAGAAAAAAAATATGAAATCAATAGATAATAAAAACTATTGTGCTAATGAAGTTGGGAAAGTAATGTGCTATAGTATATTAAGGAAATGGAAAGAAAAGTCTCAATTCAAACGATGACTAGAGATATCTTGGTTTGAAATGTCTAAATTAAATACATGCATATTAGGAAAGTAGTTTTATAAATATATTTGGTTATAATTTTGTTGATTAATAATAATATAGTAAATTTTCAATTTTATCTCATTTGTAATAAAAAATTTAAATTGAACAACTGATATTTGGTATATACAAACCAGTGTATATGCCAATTTAAATATAAGAAAAATAATTTTAAAAATAATTATTATTTATAAATAAAAAAATAAGTCAAATAAAAAATAATTTTTTAATAGAAATATCTATAAATTTAAGTTTTTATTAAAATAAATTAAAATTTTTAGTCTGTTTTAGTTTAAATTAGCTCTACTTGTTGTGGATTTCGAGTTACTGGGAATTGAGCTTCAAGTCATCTTGGGTTCGGGTGATTTCGGATTCACATAATTCAAGTTTTAGGCACTTAAAGATATGGGCTATTCGAGTTTTGAGCCCTTTCAAACACAAGTTAATTGAGGTAAATATATTTTTAGTTCTGTACGTTTGTGTTTTTGTAATTGAGTGCAAAACATTTGTGTAATTTTATTTAAGTCCTAAACGTTAGTGCATCCATTTTAATTGAGTCCAAATTTTGACAAAGGTGTGGTATCATTAAATACAAGTTTGACCACATTAAAATATTACAAAAAAATAGAAATACATAATTTTAACATATTAAAGTGAATAAAAAATAGAAATATGCCATTTTGTCTAAATATATATAAATACAATTGTAAAAAAAATTTAAAATTCAATAAATTTAAAAACAAAAAAAGAGAACAAATTAAAGAAACCCCAAAGTTAATAAAAGAAAATTATTAATTTTTTTAAAATGTTTTCAAAATTATTAAGAATTGAAAAAATAAGTAAAAGAAAATGTAAAAATATTAATTTCTCTCCCCTTGTCCTTCGTCCTCGCTTTCTCCTTCCTCTCTCTCTCATCCCTCATCTCCCTCTTTTTTCCTTCATCCATTTCTCTCTCCTCATCATCTTCCTTTTCCTCCCTTTCTTTTATATTTTTGTGAAAAAAAAGACTATTGTATTATATGAACAGAGAATTGGATCTTCATTCACACAAACCATGAAGTTATATAACGAAGAGAGAAAGGGAGGAAGGAAAAGAGAAAGAGAATGGAGGAAGGAAAAGCAAGAGAGGAACCAAATATACGTGAGGAGACAGAAAGAAAGGAGAGAGGAGAGAGAAGGGAATGAAGAAGAGAGAATGAATTTTTTTAAATTTTCTTGCATCTTTTTTTATTTTTTTAATTGTTAATAATTTTAAAAACATTTTAACAAATCAATAATTTTTTTATAAGCTAAAATTTATAATTTTCTTTTAACATTTTTCCCTATTAAATTGTTAAGAAATTCTACCAAAAAAACTATTTCATATGTCACATCATCATCTTTTGATGACGTGACATACTGAGTGGCATAATTAATATGACGTGATATGCCATTGGAATATTTTTTTACTTATAATTAATATAACGTGATACGTCATCATATTTTAATGACGTGACATGTTGAAGTGGCATAAATAATTTAAAGTAGCATGTCGTTGGATGCTATGTATGCGTAGTCAATGGAAAAAGTAAAGAATGAGTATGAATTGCAAAGCACGTAGGCGGTGGTGGTGGTTGCTATGATGGTGATGAAATGAAACGATGGTGATGAACTAAACTGGTGGTGGTGGTGTTTTTGCTTATTTGTAGTTTCTTTAATTTTTTTCTTTTTTTTGTTTTTAACTTTATTGAAATTTTATGTTTTTTTTGTGTTTTTTTACAATTGTATTTACATATATTTAGTTAAAATGGCGTATTTTTTTATTCTCCTTAATATGTTAAGTTTCTAATTTTTCTTGATAAAAAAATGCAGTCAAAGTTGGATTTAATGGTCTAATAGCCCTCCATCTAAATTTGGACTTGATTGAAATGAATGTACTAACATTTAGAACGTAAATAAAACAACTCTAATGTTTAAGACTCAATTAAAAAAATGCAAATGTATAGGACTAAAAATGTGCTTATCCCCAAGTTATTTACATTCAAGGTTGTTTCAATTTTAAATCCAATCAAATTATTGATCATTGACTATTTCGTGAAAGAAAGTCCATAACACCAATTGTGTAGGTCAATTAGTTAGAGGCTCAACTATCGTCCTTGTGGTTAGGAGTTTGAGTTTCACCAAAGTCATTTGGTGGGACTAAACTTATTTTGAACTTCACAAGGTCTCGATCAGTCCATCTATGCTTGCTAGGCACCATGAGTTTTGTTCATTTGCAGGTTCAGTGTAAATTACCTAACTTACCTTGGATAAAGGGTTCCAACAAATCTCCTTAACAGATTTGTAGGTACCACCTTTACTTATCCATTTCTAGGACAAAAAAAAAAAGTCTGTCTTGAATCTAGTTTGCAACATATTAAATCAAATTATTTGAATGGGTTCAATGTTTGTTACCTATACTTTTGGCACCCATCTCATTTTGTGGGATACCATTTTTTTGTTTTTTTTTTATCCAAGAGCATTACTTAACAAAAGAATTGCAAAGTTAACAAAATAAAAAGAAACAAAACACTAGAACAACTATTCTCCCTTTGGTAAGCCAACACCAAACCTGTCCGCATTCAAAAGCTCATGGATACCAAATGGTGGCTCTTCCCAAAAACAGAAGTCTTCCTCACTGAGGACGCCGATGTTAGCCAAAAAATTGGCACAGTAATTCCCCTCTCTAAGAGTATGCTTGAGGCGACAGTCCCATGGAAGCTGAAGAAGATGCTGGTACTCAAATATTAAAGGCCATTATTTTTAGTTATCTTAACATTTACGGGTCAATTTAGCATTAACTCAAACTCGATCACTCCAAGGGTGGCCAAATATTTGTTTGGTCAATTTACAGTTGGCAACGGTGGCAGCTGATGCCAGCCAGCTGTAGAAAAGAAGAAGAATGAGCAAAGAAAAAGATCTAAGAAGAAAAAGGGCAGCTGCTTCTTTTGTTTGGAAAAAAGATGTAGGGTTTTCAAAAGATAGTTTATATATGTTTCAACTAAAAATTGAAAATAAAAACACCCAAATTAAATAAAGACAAAGTGGTGTGTGGATTATAATGAGATTTCTATAAAGCATATTATCAAGCTCTCTATAGAACATCTTATCAAGTTTTATACCGAGCATTTTATTGAACATTTAACAAGTTGTTCATAAACATAAACAGGCTGAACAACCTCTTGTTCAAGCTAGTCTTGTTTAGTAAACAAGCCTTGAACTCAATCTCGAGTATCGTTCATTTACGTTACCAATTAAGCTCAAATGAACTTTTATCGAGTCAAACAATCAAGGTCTTATTGAGAGTATTGATTTGTTAATAGCCCTAGCTAGACTTGTGGCCAAAGGTTTCACTCAAAAGGAAGACATTAACTATCATGAGACTTTCTCTCTAGTATCTAAGAAGAATTCATTTAGGGTTATCATGACTTTAATAGTTCATTTTGATTTAGAGCTACATCAAATGGGTGTGAAAACTACTTTCTTGAATGGGGATCGTGAGGAATACACTCCTTTTGAGTGAAATCTTTGGCCATAAGTCTAGCCTTGTATCGCTCAATATTGCTAGAAGAATCAAATGGGACATTTTTTTTATAATATTTAGAACTTTTCATGATAGTCAATGTCCTCCTTTTGATAACCCTAATAGTTTTTTTATAAGTTTATAGAATGTGGAATTTCTTTTTTCAAAGTCATGAAAATTTGAAGATTTTCTTGTTTGGTTTGCATTTTCGATTTCTTTTACAATTGTAAATGAAATTTCAAACTTGCTTCATGCAATAAATTAATTCTGAAAGTTAAAGAGAAATATTGTACTAAGTCAATTGTTAAGTAAACTCACTTCTCCCATGAGATTTAAAATCTCTCTTTTAAGGGAAGCAAAGTCATAGAAAACTGTTGAATAACATCTTCTGTCCTTTCAATTTAAATAAATTTATCAAATCTATTGGCTAATATTATCATCTTTCCTTTTGGACTTTAGGCTTAATACCTCGGCTCATGACACTTGTTATAAGTATAGCCCCTCAATCCTAGATGCAACTCTAAGAAGGTTTAAGAAAATAAAGTTGCAACTCAACCTGTAGTTTAAACTTTTAGTATGACGGCAAGTGTTTAATCCTAATAGAATCCACTAAATATTTGGACTCTGTCATCTCAAATTCTCCACATCGAAATGGCGTATGACTTTGTTGTAGGACTAGAGGGTCTTGTAATAATTTGTTTAAGTACAGTTTTGATACACAAAAGATTTGGTGTTTTTACTTTTGCAACAATTATTTAACGATAAGTAAACTGGTATACAATTTTGTTTGGCAATGATTTCTCTTCATAAATGAATTGATAAACATGTTGTTTGTATAGGTCGAACTCGTTAATTCCATCTTGATGAATTTTATACTTTAAAAATTCAACTCTACAACATTTTCCTTTTGAGTGCCTTTATGTATATATCTTGCAATTTGCCTACCCTTCCTCACAAATAACTCTCCTGTTTGGTATACAATTTTGCTTGGCCGGCTCTTCATTTCTTGAATCCTGCTTTTCTCGCTGCATCATTAACAATCCATGCAAGACACACTAATCAGGCAGAAAATTTTACGAGACAAAAAAAAAAGAAAAGAAAACCACTGGAGACTTTTTCTTATTTCTTAGATCAGGAGAGCCTGTTGATGTTCTAAACTACCGCAAGTGAAACATATTTATAGTAGAAAATAGGAAGATCTAAGAAGGTTGAGCGAGTCCTTCCACTCATCTGATATCATCATCCAATAGTTCTCACTCCAAGTCAAAAAGATCTTGAGCGAGCCTTCCCATTGCTCTCAACCTTTCATTTTCATTTTTGGACGGTCTTTTTTTGAAGCTGGCTTTTCTTTTGGTGTCACTATAGCAATCAAGGTATGCTTAACCTTAAATTCTATCATGATCCACTAGTCACTCACGCATTCTCTCTTTTTCTTTTTCGCGACTTTAGATGGTCAAATGAATCACCTATGTCCTACAAGTGAGCCAATATGGGTTTATATAATACATAAGAGAAGAAGGCGGACATAACCTCACATTTATAACATTAATTTTTAGAGCAAAATTAAGCATTGAGAAAGCTCCAATCCGAATTTATTTGGAAGCTAATTACAGTTAACAAAAAACTTATTCAACATTTCCAATTATGTTGTTTTGTTTTAGGAAGAGGATTTAGTTTCTTACTAAAAAATTTTGTGAATTAATATCAGTTAGCTTTTTGGTCCTAATCGGTAAGATTTGTCTTGTCAATTTGATGTGTACGACAATTGTACAATACATTGTACATATAAAACACATCACGTAACTCTCATTTTATGTGCATGAACACATGTACTGTCAAAATGACCAATTTAAGTTAAAGTAGCAATTAATTCTGATACCATTATTCTCAAATTATATTAATTATATTTGAGCAACACTCAATTATGCTGACCTCAAAATGTCATACAGGATTAATTAACGAGCACACTAACAATTACACTCCTAGTATTTATTGACCAATCATATAATAAGTTAAAACGTTCTAGTCCTCATATACTGGAACTTATCTAATTAATTGGATTTTTTTTCCTAATCTGTAGGATTTTCCCTCAAAATTTCTAATATGATGGCATGAACTATTAGAGCATGATTAGCAATTAGTTCTAATATCACTGTTAAATTTTAACGAGTAAATCAATATATATATATATATATATATGCATGTTAGCGATTTTTACCTTCATTTTTATACAATTTTAGCAGCCAGAAAATAAAACAAATTCATTGTTGTAGCAACATGATGTTATTTGAGACGCAAACTTATTCTTTTTGCATACAAATAATGGCTTTGTATTATACATAGTATACAATATTTTTGGAATTTTTGCTACAATTATTTAACACATTTGATAAACAAATTAGCATACAATATTTTTTCTTTAAAATAAATTAGTATACAATATTTCTGATAAGGATATCTTGGAATTTTTGTGCTTTCAAATTAAAATAAAATTGTTTTCAGATAAGTACGACTGATGTGAACAATTATTTGAATGGACTGTTAAGTGAAAATTTGGTAACTGACGTGGCAAATTTACTTATCTTTATTTGCATTTTACGCTTATATGGCAAAAATTACTCAGGTGCATGCAACTTTCAAAGCGTACGTGAAAAAGACAAGAAATACGTTTAACGCTTACGTGGAAAAATTCTCAAATTCAGTCAATAAAATTGCTACAAAGACATTAAATGTTGTTTAAACATGAGTGATGTTCTATCACATAAGCACTCAAATTTCGATACATCAGCTAACTCATCACTAAACAGCAATTAAATGTTACCGGCCCATTCGTATACATTTCTTAAAGGTGGTAACTGTATTTGAACGAATTTTTTTATTACTGTTCCAAATTTTGACTTTCTAATAATTACTGATTCAATAAAAAACTTATTACTACATAAGAGAAAATAAGGGACATAACAACACGTATGTAGCATTAATTCCTAGAGAAAAATTAGAGATTGGGAAAGGTGCAATCCGATTTCATTTGGAAGGTAATCTAGGTTAATAAAAGACTTTTCAACGCTCCAATTATATTGCTTTAATTGATGGAAAGGATTTAGTTTCTTATTAAAACATTTTGTAAATTAATATGAATTAGATTTTTTTTCCTACTCTATAGGATTTGTCAGCACAATTTTATCTATAAGACAATTGTATAACACGTAGTCATTAGTGAATATCAAATACATCACGTAACTTCATTTTATGTGCATGCACACTTGTAACATTGGAATGAACTAACTGAGAACAATTGGCAATTAGTTCTGATACTATTGTTTGTAAATTATATCAATTATATTGGGACAACACTCAAATTTATTAAACTCAAAATGTCATACATATATGATAAAAATTTTTAAATATCCCTAGCAGTGATTTAAATAAAACTCACTTCTCCCATGAGATTTAAAATCCCTCTTTCTTAAGAAGGGCAAAGAAATGGAGATGAGGGGCTATGATGTTGCTGTTGCGGATGGAGCTGGTTTTAATGTTCTCGCCACATGGAAGCTTTGATCTATAAAATGTTCTTTGGTGGGAGGTAGTGTTTGTAGGTTATTTGGTTTGTTTGATCTTGGTGGAAGAAGGGAAATCAGTAGGTCGAACTTTGTGGGTCAAGTTGGGTAAGCTGTTATTTGCCATGTAGGCATAAATTGCTAATTGTGTGTGTTATGTTTGCGTCTACGTCATCATCTCGTGGCTATTTTTGAAAAGTAAAAGATTCTAACCCTTTCACGAACGATTTTTTGTTGTTACCGACCTTAAATAGACGAGTTTTTAGTTATTGACCCATAAATAGACAATTGAAATGTTAGTGATCAGAACGTAAACTTATCCCACAAAGTTTACTATACATTGTCAATATCAAACACATTACATAACTCTCTTTTTATGCGCTTGGACACATGTAACATTGGAATGGAATGTTTGAGTGCAATTAGCAGTTACTTCTAATACCATTATTCACGTATTATATCAATTATATTTGAACAACACTCAATTATGTAATATCTAAATGATACAGAGAATCAGTTGAAAAGCACACTAACAATCACACTTGTGGTATTTATTGACCAATCATATAATAAGCAAAGATTAGAAAAAAAAAAAAAACTTTTATTTTGGCGTTCCTCTCTCTTTTTGAAGCTGGCTTTTCCTTGTGGTATCACCATGCCAATCAAGACATGATTAACCTTATATTCTGCCATGACAACCAGTCACTCACATGTTCTCTGGTTTTTTTTCCCCAAGTTTGGATGGTCAGGTGAATCACTTATATTCTACATCTAAGCCAATATGGGGTTTATATAATACATAAGAGATGAAAATGGACATAACACCACATATGACTTTCATACTTAGAGCAAAATAAGAGATTGAGATAGGTGCAATGCAAATTTATTTGGAATCTAATTAAGGTTAATAAAAAAAACTTTTGAACATTTACAATTATCTTGGTTTGTTTTATGGAGAGATTTAGTTTCTTACTTAAACATTGTGTGAATTAATTAGATTTGTTTTCCTAATCAGTGGGTTTTCTCTAATCAATTTTATGTGTACGACATTTGTACTATACATTGTCAATATCAAACATATCTCGTAACTCTCATTTTATGTATTTGCACACTGTAATATTAGAATGGACTATTTAAATGCAATTAGAATTTAGTTTTGATAACATTGTTCACAAATTATATCAATTATATTTGAGCAATATTCAATTTTATTAATCTCAAAATGCTTTATAGAATCAATTGACCAGCACACTAACAATCACACTCAGTATTTATTGACCAATCATATAATAAGCTAAGACATGTAAGTCCTTATACACTAGACTTTGTCTAGTTAATTGGATTTCTTTTTCCTAATCTATAGGATTTTTCCGCTCCATTTCGTGTGTTCAAAAATTGTACTAGATGTTTTCAATATCAAACACATCACCTTACTCTCATTTGATATACCGCTAACATGATGGTATGAGCTATCTGAGCACATTTAGTAATTTGTTCTGATATTACTGTTAAGTGATTAATAACTTCAAATGAAATTATACTTCAGCAACACTCAGTTATATTAATCTCAAAGCCCCACATACTTGGTCCAAAAAAAAAATTACACATTTAATTGAGAAGCAAACTAACAATATGAACATTAGGTCACACTAATAACATCTCTTAATTAGTCATATTCATAATATTTATTGACCAACAACAAAATAAATTGAGATGTTCAAGTGCTCATATATTTGATCAAATATAGTCCTAATTGACCTTGGATAATATATAATAATAAGGA
Organism: Carallia pectinifolia; assembly: GCA_037832335.1. Classification (NCBI taxonomy): domain Eukaryota; kingdom Viridiplantae; phylum Streptophyta; class Magnoliopsida; order Malpighiales; family Rhizophoraceae; genus Carallia; species Carallia pectinifolia. The sequence continues at coordinate 33,411,704 of CM075453.1, forward strand.
ATCAATGAAATGAATCCCAGAGAATACAAAAAGTATATAAAGATTAAATTATAAAAGAATTTTAGGGTTTTCTCTCCCTACTGAAACTCCCTCCCCCTTCCCCCTTCCTAGCACTTCAGTGGAGGAAAACCCATTTGATCAATAAAAATTGAAAAGTCTAAATCTAGGTCAATAATAACAAAAAATATATATATCTAAATAAAGTCACCTACTTTAAAAAAAGTAAGTGAATGGGTCACTAATATCAAATTGTTATTAAGTAAAAAGTCAGTAACTAACATGGCAAAATTTACTTATCCTTGTTAATATTTTACAATTATGTGGCAAAAATTACTTAGGTACAGATAACATTTAAACCCTACACAACAAAGATAAGAAATAATTTTAATGCTTACATGTAAAAGTCACTCGAGTGCAGTCAATAAGATTGCCACAAAGACGTTAAATATTATCTGAATTTGAGTATTTTTTGTCCCATAAGTATACAATGCTGACTAGGATAATCGAATTTCATTTCGCCAGCTACCAACTCATCACTCAACCACAATTTAATATTATTAAGTCATTCATGTATTTTTTTTTTTTTTTAAGGCAGGTGATTTTATTTAAACGAATACCTACATTTAGAATTTCAAATAATTACTAACCCAATAATAAACTTATCACTATATAAGAAAAGACAAGGGACATAACAACACGTATATAACATTAATTCTTAGAGCAAAATTAGAGATTAGGAAAGGTGCAACCCGATTTCATTTGGAAGGTAATTTAGGTTAATAAAAAAACTTTTCAATATTCCAATTATCTTGTTTTGGTTAACCAATTCGTTTCTTACTAAAACATTTTGTGAATAGGTATCAATTAGATTTTGTTTCCTATTTTATAGGATTTGTCAGCTCAATTTTATCTATACGAACGTTGTCAATATCAAACACATCATGTTACTTCATTTTGTGTGCTTGCACACTTGTAACATTGGAATGGACTATTTGAAAGAAATTAGCAATTAGTTTGATACCATTATTTGTAAATTATATCAATTATATTGGCGCAACTCTCGATTATATTAAACTCAAAATGCCATACAAAATTAACTGAGAATAACACTAACAATTACAATCATTGTATTTTGTGACAAAATCACATAATAAGCTAAGTCCTTCAAGTCTCTATATAATAGAACATATCTAGTTAATTAGATTTTTTTATCCAAATCCGAATGATTTGTCTGTTCAATTTTATGTGTAGGGCAATTGTAATTGTCAATATGACACTTAATTCTTATTTTATGTACTTGCACACTTATAACTTGATGGATTGAACTATTGGAGCACAATTAGCAATTAGTTCTGGTATTACTTTTAATGAATTATATCAAATTGTACTTGAGTAATACTCAATTATTTTGATCTCCAAACACCATGCACAATTAACTGAGAAGCTTAGTAACAATATGAACATCATGCTACTCTAATAACATCTCTAGACCAGTCAATTTCATAGTATTCATTGACCAACAATATAACAAACTGAGAGTTTCAGGTCCTTATATACTTGACTAAATCAAGTCTTAATTGACTTCTGAGTTTGGTCGACTAGGCAAAATTCTCAGCTAAAATCTTGTTTTCTAAATTCTGTGTCATTGGCTGACCACTACACCTCGAAGATATCCTTATTGCACAACAATAACGCCTTTATATCATAAGTGGCCATTGATTTTGTTATTGCAGTTTATAGACTCCTAAAACCGCATATAAGCCATCAAATGTAGTTTACCTAACGTAAAAACTCTATTCAAATATTTCTCAACAATTTTGGTAATTTATGTTTGCTTTTGGCCTAATTGATAAGGTTAAGTAGATTGGAAATTTCACTTATACCCTAAAAGAATTTAACAAATTTATAGAATGTGGAAATTCTTTTTTTCAAATTAAGTCATGAGAATTTGAAAATTTTTCTTGTTTTGTTTGCATTTTCAATTTGTTATAGAATTATAAATGAAGTTTGAAACTTGCTTCAAGTAATAAATTAATCTTTGAAAGGTAAGATTTAAAATCCCTTTTTTTTTAGGAGGCAAAGTCATAGAAAGTTGCTAATTAAATAGCATCTTTTGTCCTTTCATTTTGAATAAATTCACCAGTCCACAAAATATTTGGACTCCCTCGTCTCAAATTCTCCATATTAAAATGGCCAGTAACTTTGTTTTGGGACTAGGAGGTCCTGTGATAATTTGTTTAGTTCAATTTTGATACACCAAAAATTGGATGTCTTTTTTTTTGTTACGATTATTGAACACTTTGATAAGTAAATTTGTACACAATTTTGTTTGGAAACGATATCTTTTGATAAAAGAATCGAAAAGCATGTTGTTCATCTAGGCCTAACTCGTTTAAACCATAGTGATGAATTTTATACATTAAAAATCCAATTCCACAACATATTCCTTTTTGAGGTCTTTTTAGTATCCAATTTTGTTTGGCTGGCTTTCCTTTTCTCCAACGTGGCTTTTCTCGCAGTATCACTGACAATCCATGCAAGCTACACTAATTTGCCAGAAAAATTTATTTGACAAAAAAAAAATACAAAAACCCTCTGAAGAATTTTTTTTATTTCTTAGATCAGTAGAGTTTGTGTTGGTGTTCTAAAGTACCACAAATGAAACATCACATAGTACAAAATAGGAAGATCGAACAAGGTTGAGCGAGGCCTTTCATTTCTTTGATATTGGCATCCAAGTCGTGATTACAAGTCATTGTCCAAACAATTTTGAACCAAGATCCCACATCAGGGGATGCATCTGTGGGTTCCACATGGAAGCTAGGACCCCTTTGGCAACAATCCTGGATCCACTCGGGCTTCCAAACTTTTTTCTTTTTGAGCTTGGTTAGAGAGTCCGATAGATCTGTTTCGAGCATCTGTCCCGATATGTTGGAAAGAGTAACTAACTGTCAATTTTTGATAACTGTCGTAATAAAAAGGGTAACAAAATATTAAAATATAAACTATCGTTTTATTTCTTATTACTTCTTTTATCATGACAGTTATAAAAAGTTGACATTTTGTTACTCTTTTCAAATACTATCACTATATTTTTTTTTATTCTTTTTTATCATAATAGTTGCAAAAAGTTGACAGTTGATTACTCTTTTCGAACATCTCAAGACAAAAATCGAGACACCCATCTCAAGCTCTCAAACTTTTTCCTTTTCTTTAATTGACTCTGGGGTCCATATGCCAATCAGGACCCAAACTTGGCAGGTTCTTGTTATCCTGGACCTTTTATTTTTGTGTTCGTCTCTTTTTTTGAAGCTAGCTTTTCTTTGTGGTGTCACTATAGCAATCAAGACATGATGAACCTTATACTCTATCATGATCACCAATCACTCACGTATTCTCTCTGCATTTTTTTCCCGACTTTGGATGGCAAAGTGAATCACTCTTGTTCTACATTTGAGCCAAGATTGGGTTTATATAATGCATAAATTGACATGACAGTGTATGTATAACATTAATTATTAAAGGAAAATTAGTGGTTTGAAAAAGGTGCAATCCTAATTTATCTGGAAGCTAATTAAGTTTTTAAAAAAAAATTTGAGGGATAAAACTCTTTTTAGTGATTAACTTTTATAGATTTTTCAATTGGTCCTAAATCTTTTAAATATTTTAATTGAGTCTTATATCTTTTAAATCTTTCACTATCGAGTCCTTTCTGTCAATGATCGTTAGTAAAATGTTCCTTGACCAAACAGAAATGAATTAAAAAATCTTAAATACGATATTTTTAATTATTTTTTCAAAATATTAAAACAAAAAATCAAAAGAAGCAATGTTTATCCTTTTTTTTTATTCATGTCCGTTTAGTCAAAGTACGTTTCAAAAGATTTAACCGACTACCGTTGATGAAAAGGACTCAATTGTATATAGGACTCAATAGAAAATGTTGAAAGATTTAGAACTCAATTGAAAAAGTTGAACGGTTTAGAACTCAATTGAAAATATTAGAACGGTTTAGCACTAAAAGGGGAATTATCTTAAAATTTTGAACAATTCCAATTATCTTGTTTTGTTTTAGGAAGAGGGTTAAGTTTCTTATTAAGACATTTCCCGAATTATTTTCATTTAGATTTTTTTCCCTAATCTGTAAGATTTGTCCAGTCAATATTATTTGTATGACAATTGTACTATATGTTGCAAATATCAAACACATCATGTAACTCTCAGTTTATGCACCTAAACACATGTAACGTAGGAAAAAAATTATTTAAGAATCTGTTTGGATTATCTGTTAAATGCTCTTGTTGCTGATTGTTGTTATTAATTATTACTACTGATTGCTGATTACTGATTCTTATTTTCTACTGCTAATTGTTGATAAAACTAATGAAGTGTTTCGTTAATTTTATACTTGCAGTTATTATTGAATGATAAAATATCTAATTGAGATATCTAATTTATATAGATATATAATATTTAAAAATTTATTATTATATTTTATATTTTTATATTTTTAGAATAATATTTTATAAATAATATTGAGAATTTTTTATTTAATTTTTATCTTTTTCCAAATAAATTAATTTTTTACTAGATGGTAAAAAATATAATATTTGAGATATTTTTTATAAGTGTTAATATTAAATAAAATTGAAATAAACAAATATTATTTAAGAATAGTTGAAAAAAGATAATTTGTGTTTTATACAAATATTAATAAAATAAATTAATATATCTAATTCATGGGGTGAGTAAAAAAATAAGAAAATTATATAAATATTTTATAAGGGCAATTTAGTTCATATAAATTATTATTAATATTAAAAAGTAAAAAGTAGCCTTGATCTACTCTTCAATCAGCTATTATTAGAGAGTCATATAAAAAAATAAGTAAAATCAAACAGTAAGATAAAAAAATTTATCAAACACTCATCTCTCTATTTTTTGAAAATGAAATACAAATGCATCCTTCTAAAAGTTTACCCAAACATCCCCTAAGTGCAATTAGCAATTAGTTATGATACAATTGTTTACTAATTATATCAATTATATTTGAGCAGTTCTCAATTTTATTAATCTTAAAATGCGGTAGAGCTGCTAAAAAAAAAATTCAAAATGTCGTACATAATTAATTGAGAAGCACACTCTAGTATTAGACTTGAACGCAGTTTGGTTCCAATTTGGCTAAAAATTCCAAACCGACGGTTCTGGTTCTTAATAAACTAGAACCTTAATTGGATCGCCTTTTGGATGGTCTGTTTTGGTTTCGGTTCATCGGCAGTTTCAGTTTCTATTTTTGTTCTGATTCTGATTTCAATTTTGATATCAATTTTATTCAATTCAGACCAGTTTGATCTAATTCTAAATTCTTTTTTTATACATAAAAAATAATTGAAAATTATAAAAATTGAATTTCAATTAGATTAAAAAGAGAAAATTCAAATAACTAAAGAGCTTGGACTTAATTGAATATTAATTAAACTACCTATATATTCTCTTCAAGAATCAAAGCCCACGTAATTTATTATTTTTAAAACTTTTAACTTATTATTTATCTTGTTTTTAATTTTGATGCAGTCTTAGTCCTTTTTGTTTAGTTGGCTCTCTCTGGTGGTAGTGGATGCTTCTATTGTAAAGTTGTACAAATTTCAATTTAGAGGTTCATGAATATTTTCTTGCATCCTTACTTCTACCTTCAACCAGTCATTGAGACACATTGTGCCCCTCCAATGACTCTAGCAACAAACTCGAATTCATTTCATCAAAAATATTATCCTTTACTCTACTTAACAACAACATTGAAGACTGTGGTTCCAAACCATCGATTCCATGATTCCTAAAAGAAAGAATCAGAACTTAAATCATCTCCTATCCAATTTTGATTATGGTTTTGGAATCGGTCAGGCGGTCTGGTCGGGTTTGAACCAAACATGTGGTTGCCCTTATCTAGTGTTTGATGTACCAATCATATTATAAGTTAAGACATTCAAATGCTTATATACTAGAACATATCTAGTTGATTAGGAGGCATTGCTTAGGAGGCATGGACCAGGTTCAACAATAAGCTGACTATCACGTCCAGAGAGATCTAGATTGCCGTCTGACTAGTCTTGCCTAGAGCAATTGCGAAGCACACCGTGTCGGAGGGGACGATGGTGGTTATCAAATTCACTATCTCTCAACTTAATTTTGGGAGATTGGTGAGATCCGGGCTGCCGCTTCCAATTTGGATGGCTAATTTCGGTTTTCTTTAAATATTCATTTTCATATTTTTTTTTCCCGCGTTAGTAGTTGCAATGGCTGATAATATTCCAGGGAAATCTTTTGTTCTGAAATCAGAAACCTTTAGTTTGAGTTTCTATTGGTTTGAATCTGAATCAATGAGAATAGTGGGGATTTTGCAATCAAAACTTTCACATAACAGGTGTTTGTGATGAACTGAAACACGGGGTAAAAATTGCAGTTGAGGTTGAATTAATCAAAATCAGTAGGTTTCAGTTTTAAGTAATTTTGTGTACAATCAAAATTTTCCATAAACACGTTTTCCTTGGTGAAGAGATTTATTAGAAGAAAATACGATGAAGCAAAGGACCGGGCCAAGCGTGTTGCTTGCTGCAATTTTGATAAGAAAATGAATTTTTTTTTTTAACTAGAAATTTATTTTTAAAAATTTTATTTAAATAAGTTAGTTGGTTAGGAACTAAAAATAAAATAAAAATAAAAAAAAATTAGATGGGTTAGGCTCATAGGTCCACTTAGCCTATTAATTCTTCAATCTGAGTCGGATCTTGCATGGCTTGTTAATTTAATACATGTCAATATCAACTACATGTCGTTTCTCCACGTCCTTAGTTTTAACGGTTTTCGTCTATTTAATTTAAGGGTAAATGTGTATGTCACGAGCACCTGTTGTCCGGAAGAGTGTTTGTATTGCAATAATATTATAATATGTGTAACTATAATAACAAAATATATAATAAGAAAAATAGAACATTTTTTTTTTGTTATTGTATATTTTATGAATGTTATTGCAGAAAATTTCTTATTTATTACATTACGGACAAATTCTTGAGTGACTTTCTTTTAGAATGTAACAGAACCCTTCATTTACTTGTGCAGTAGATTTATTATAAAAAAATTCTTATAGAATCTAAATTGTGAAGTTTTGAAGGTCCTGAAGGTTGTAATTTTTTTTTGATATTAACCCCTTTTTTTTTTGGTTCAATTTTGTTATATCAAAAATTGGATATTTTTATTTTCACTACAATTATTTATCACTTTCATAAGGAAATTGGTATGCAATTTTATTTGGCAGCAATATCTCTTTTTTTTTTTTAGGAAATTTGGCAATAATATCTTTTGATGAACAAATTGATAAACATCTTGTTCGTAAATGTCCAACTGCTTAATACCATATCGATGAAATTTATACAACAGTTTCCTTTCTGAGGGCCTTAATGGATATATCCTGCAATTTCCTTCTGGTACCATTACTCAATTGCATCCACATTAAAAAGAGGCTCTTCAGTACATTAAAATTGGTGAACTTTGAGATATCAAAGCTGCATGAAAATGACTTCATTGACTCAAATCTCCCATGTTGATACACATCCAAAGGCAATTGAAATATTGCTGCATGGTGATTACCAATGGAATTTTCTTTCAAATTGGATCAGCAAAATCCAAACCCAACTCTTTCATATTCTTTAAAGTACAAAACACGACGAATTTTTGCATGTCCAAGAGAAACTCTTACGGATTTGAAAATGCAAGACTTTGTTTGGGTGTGTGACTTTTTTTAATTTCTCAGATCAAGAGAGTTGTTGGGGTTCTAAAGTAGCACAGAGAACGAATGTTGAGCGAGCCCTTCCATTCCTTTGGTATTGGCGTCAAAGAGTTGTGACTCCAAGTCTGGAAGCTCGAAAAACCTTTTATTTTTGTATTCCTCTCTTTTTTTGAAGCTAGCTTTTCTTTGTGGTGTCACTATAGTAATCAAGACATGATTAATCTTATATTTTGTCATGATCACCAGTCACTGACATATTCTCCCTCTTTTTTTTTGTTTTTTGGACTTTGGATGGTCAAGTGAATCACACATGTTCTTCATGCGAGCCAAGATGGGGTTTATATAATACATAGGAGAAGAAAATGCAAATAACACCACATGCATAACATTAATTCTCAAAGCAATATTAGAGATTGAGAAAGGTGCAATCCGAATTTATTTGGAAGCTAATTAAGGTTAATAAAAAACTTTTGAACATTTCCAATTATATTGTTTTATCTCAGGAAGGGGATTCAATTTCTTGCTAAAATATTTTGTGAATTAATATCCGTTAGAATTTTTTTCCTAATCAATAAGATTTGTCCGATGAATTTTATGTGTATGACAATTGTACTATACACTGTCAATATAAAACACATCATGTAAGTCTAATTTTATGAGTCTGTACACATGTAACATCAGAGTGGACTGTTTGAGTGCAATCAATAATTAGTTTTGGTACCATTGTTCACAAATTATATAATTTATTATATTTATACAAGGCTCAATTATATTAATTTCAAAATGTTATATGGAATTAATTGACAAGCACACTAGCAATCACACTTATAGTATTTACTGACCAATTATAAAATAAGTTAAGACATTCAAATTCTTATATATTAGAACATATCTAGTTAATTGGATTTCTTTTTCCTAATCTTTAGGATTTTTCCAATCATTTTTATGTGTATAAAAATTTTACTATATGTTGTCAATATCAAACACTTCATGTAACTCTCATTTTATGTACCTGGACAATCCTAACAAGATAGTATGAACTATGAAAGCAGATTTAGCAATTAGTTTTGATGTTACTGTTAAGTGTCATTGAATTAAATCAAATTATACTGAGCAGCACTCAATTATATTAATCTCAAAGCCCCACACACATTTAACTGAGAGAGAAGTATACTAATAATATGAACATCTGGTCATACTAATAACATCTCTCAATCAGTCATATTCATACTATTTATTGACCAACAGCACAATAAAATGAGACGATCAAATGCTTATATACTTGAACACATATAGTCCCAATTGACCTCTGATAACATATAAGAATAAAACTCAATTATTTAGTTTCTACTTTAATATTAATTTTTATTCTATAACAAATTAGGTTTAACTTCAACCGTCTCCCTTGATCCGTATACGGAAATGCGCTCATTCATAGCATCTTTAGCTTGACAAAATGTTCTTATTTCAATAGTTTATGCTTCTCAACCTTGTCAAGTGACATTATTATCTTCAAAAATCACTTCACATCAATAATTTTGTGACTTCATACATGACATTCAGTCATCTAAAACATTGAGTTATCTCATCACAAGTTCATATCTGCAAGCATTGCGGATTCTCTTATTGCATTGTAAAGAATTATCTTAACGAATTTTCGTTGACTTGCCTTGGTGGAATTCTGCTTGGCCTATGAGTCTCCAAGGGAAGTTTTTATACATAAAAGAATTTGAGTTACGTGAGAATTTGAAGATTGGAAATTCCACTTATACCCTAATAGAATTTCATAAATTTATAGAATGTGGAAATTCTTTTTTTCAAAGTCATGAGAATTTGAAGATTTTCATGTTTGGTTTGCATTTTTAGTTTCTTTTAGAATTGCAAATGAAATTTCAATTTTGCTTAATGCAATAAATTAATCTCTCAAAGTTAAAGGACAATATTCAACAGATTAAATTAATACAATGTTCCCAACAACGATTTGAGTAAATCTCACTTCTCTTATGAGATTTAAAATCTCTCTTTCTTATGGGAGGCAAAGTCATAGAAAATTGCAAAAAACATCTTCTGTGCTTCCATTGTGAGTAAATTCACCGAGCCCACAAAATATTTGGACTCCCTCATTTTAAATTCTGCATATCAAAATGGCCTACGACTTTGTCTTGGGACTAGGGGGTCTTGTAATGATTTGTTTAGTTTAATTCTGGTATACCAAAAATTGATTTTTTTCAATTATTTAATAAGAATTCCCTACAAATAAAACCCACATTTATATATATGGAAGAGCTCGACGAAAAAAAAAAAACAGAGAGAGAGAGAGAGAGATAAATAAATATATGAGCAGATTTCCACCATTAATGAATAATTTTTTTCTCTTTAAGTTATTTCTTTCTCTCCTTCTATGCTTTCTTTGTCTTTACTCCACACAAAGATCCAGGGACTCACACAAAAACTCAATTTGGATTTGACCCGAACAATTCTCTTTCTCAAACCCAAATAGAGAAATCTTTATAACCTTCCAGTGAGAGTCAGGCGAGGCAATAACAAAATGAAAAATTCATTTAAAATTGTCATCACCAAATGAGATGGGATATTTTAGACTCCAAATGAAGAATTAATTTTTTAAAAATATCAAAGCCATCTGAATTTTCTTTCTTGATCTGCTATTACAAACTAAAACATTTTTACTTTCCAGAGGACACCTTGACTACAACAACAACTGATTTTGCATCTGAATTTCTTGATAACAAAATTTTTGGATGTCATATTTGAATCCCTTAAATATAAAACCTTAACTCTAAATTATTTCGTTGAACCATCGACTTTGATACCACCATTAGGAAATTCTCTGTTGCTCACAAAAGCTCTGGTATCACTGTTGGGTCATGGAAGCATGGAAACGAATACCAACAAAAAATATAGAAGTACAAGAAAAAGAAAATGGACATACAGATAAAACGTAGTTCAACTTAGAGCTTATGTCCACAGGCGAAGACAGATCAGAATTATTTATTGACAAAACAAACAAAGACATTATAATATCTCACGAAAGACTCACTATATCTGAAAATCAATTACACTCAAATAAACATTCATTTCATTTGTACAAACTTCATGACACACTAAATATATAAGAGTACAAGACTTGATACAAGAATAGGTGACAAAAGTCTTTCTCTCTTGATATATTTCTAACAAACCCATCTACACTCAGTATCAAACCAACATAGGATATCACAATAACATACGCCTGTAACACATAAATGTCATCCTCAAACTAGTAACTTTCGGTACCACAAAATGGTACAAGTCTCCCAACAAACAAAACTCATATTTATATATATGGAAGAGCAAAAGAAAAAAAAAAAAGAGACAAATAAATATATAAGCAGATTGCTTACATTAATGAATCATTTTTCATTTTCAATCATTTCTTTGTTTTTTTTTTTTTTTTGAACAACAAAAGATTTTTATTCATGGTTTCCAATCAACAAAATGCGAATATCAGATAGCCGCACACTTTTAACAGAGGGGTTCCATAAGCAACAAAGCTTGTCGCTGCTGTGACCATTGATGCTGTCATTAAAATGGCAGAACAAGTCATGGATGGGCCCGAGGATCATAAAGAACCTGGATGGGAAAACGGATGGTATGACAGTCGTCCAAAGATTGGGGGTCAAAATGGGAATACACAACACGCTTTCTCTGGGTGAATTAGTAGTGATGGACAAAGATAGAAGCCTGAGATCTTGACGAAGAAGAAGAGAAGAAAGGGAGAGGTTGGTGGAGATGAAATCTGGGGTTTTGATTATAGAGTACCATTGTTTGCAGACGGACGTGCAGCGGATGACATCTACTACTGGGAGTTTCACCAAAATCTCGAATATTATGATCTCTATTGGAAGAAGATGGCGATCTCCCAGCATTCCCCTGCCTATGCTCTTCTCTTTTACTCTAATGCAGCCTAGTTTTTGGAGTTTCAAGAGTCAGGCGATCAGGATCGGTTATTTTTCATGTCGGATCTGTCTCTGCCTTACCCTAAAATTCCATCAATAGTTGATGCACTTCTAGCTATGAGGACACACCATTGATGTATTCTCTTGTAGGCAATACACGAAAATAAAGTGCATTGCACCACAAAGTGTGGAAAGTGCTCTTTTTATTAGGCAGGCTCTCCTTTTCTCGATCATGTTTTCCTTGTGGAAAAAAGAAAAGGTGATGGTTCATTTTGTTTTTGAATCTCTCTTTTAAAAGCTAACTTTTCCTGGTGGTAGCATTGTTGCAATCAAGACAGGATTAAACCTTTTTCCTGTCATGATCACCATTTACCAATGACTCACTTATTCTCTCTTCTTTTTTTTTTCTCAACTTTTGATTGTCAAGTCTATCACTCCTATTTATAAGTGAGCCAATGTGGGGTTTATATAATACATAGGGTAGATTAGTAGAAGGGAATTTAGAGAAAAAAATTAGAAGTTGAGAAATGTACAATCCGAACACATTTGGAAGCTAATTTAGTGTAATAACAAATTTGTGAACATTCCCATTAATCTTGTTTTATTTTAGAAAGAGTATTTGGTATTCTTACCAAAACATTTTGTGAATTTATGTCCATTAAATTTGTCTTAATCTATTTGTTTCTCATTTTTATGGTACAGCTGCACTATTTTTTTACAAGCAGGGTACTACAGCTGTACTTTTTTTAAAATAAAATCAGTACAACGACTGATGTCATACACATTACGTAACTCTGATTTTATGTCTAATTCAAAGCCAAAATCTTGAAAACTTGTCATGTTTCATACGATAAAGTGTTTTGGAATAAAAATTTGTTACATAAGCTTTACTCTTGTGCCTTAGCATCCATTAAATTTCTTATTAGTATAAAGTCTTTTCTTATTAATAATACTATATCCTAATATTTTGGACTTATAGAAATAGTAAAATCTAAATTCAAGTACTACGCAAATTTCAGTTCTAACTTACCAGACAAGCTTGAGTGGCCGTCCACCTTTGGCCCTTGGGCATGAGATGGTTCGAGAGTTCAACTTTTGGTCCTCCGAAAAAACTACAAAAATGGGCTTTGGGGGCTTTGCCTCTTTATCTTCACTAACAATTAACAAATTAATTGCTAATTATTACTATGAGAAAAAAGAAAGTAAATTTTGGTTCTCATACATTCATCTAATTTATGAAAAAATAACAAATTATTGGAGACATATTTAAAATTTCGCTTAATACAAATTACTCTATAAATTAGATTTGAACAATTTGAAAAGTGAAGTTAGAAGAATTGCTTCTGGTAACTTAAACCTCGCTGCCTGGGATAATTTACTCTTTTTTGTACTTTATTCGGAAATTTTTTTGGGTATAAATGTTGATAATTGACATTGTCTATTTATTATTTGTTGAATTTTTTTAGGACATCAATGATTATATTTTATATATGGTAGATATTTTAAATTAAAATTTTTACTTTTTTATATTACAATTCTCATATAATGATATAAATTAAAAAAAATTATGCATTGCGGGAGTTTAGAAACTTTTTTTTATATAATAGATACATTACTTTTGAAACTTTGAGATAATTATTGAAGTTAGTAAAATAAAAGTCTTAATTCTTAAAAACAATAACATTACCTACAAATATGTTAATCATCCCTATTACTAAAATATAATTGAAGAAAAATGCAATTTTAGTAAGCAATAATTATTTGTCAAAGAAAAATACATAAGCTTACTAATTTACTAATAATGTTACAAGAAAATTTTTAACTGGAAATTTAGATCACAATCTAAATTAACAACAATTTTTTTAAAATCCAGAGTAATATTTAGCCATGGATAGTTAATCTAAACCCAAACAGTTTTTAATATAATTAATTGAGACACTATTGTTAAAACCTATTAATTAAAAAAATAATCAAAAAACAAATATTATTAGAAAGTCTACCATAATTACATATTAAACCTCAAGGTTTTACGAATGGGGATGGGAGAATTATTTAACCAACCATAAACAATTGGTGGCATAACTTTAACGGGAGCATACGGGGCACGCAAGCGACGCTGCTATTTTTTTCTTTTTACTTAAATTTAATTATCAAATAATTTAAATTACTGTATACTCACATATTTTTTATTTCAGTCACTAAATTTATTATTTAACAAAAAAAATAATGAAGTCATTAAAAATTTCTATAATCCTAACATTTTATTTCGGTATGAGTAATAAGAGACAAGGTTGTTAGAACCAGATTAATAATCAAATTTAAATATTAATAGTTTAAAATTTAATCAATTAGACGGGTATTTAACAATATATATATATATATATATATAAAAGTATAAAAGTAATTAAAAAAATACTTATAAATAATAATTAAATATTAATTTTTCTCGTTTTAATAATTAAATTAAAAATTTTGATCAAATTTAAGACTAAATTAAAATTTTTAATTAAATTTAGAACTTAAATTATAATTTAAATAATATTTGAGATTAAATTATAATTTAAGAATTTTTTAGCTTAATTTAAATTGGTCTAATCAATTTATTTTTTATCAATTTTAACTAATTTTAATCAATTTTTAACTAATTTTAATTAATTTAAATTTTTATTTTAAATCAACTCTAAACTAAACTATACCCCTAACACATTACTAATTAAATCGACAACAATAATAAGAGAGCGAGAATACTACTTTAATAATTTAGTCACTCCTCGTCAGACAGAAACCGATGTGCAAATACCAAGAAAGAAGCAACGGCAGCAAGCAGCAGCAGCTCTTCGTCTTTTTTGGCAGCCCTCGCCTTAGTCCTTTGCTTCCCGCCCTTGTTCTTCTTTCCATTTTTTTGGTTGATTCTTCTGGTTTCTCGTCACAAGATAGATTAATTCTGGCCCAAAGCGATTGAGAAGCGAGAAAAGCTATAAAGATTCAACCCCATCACCAAGGTACTAATCTCTTTGCTGGGTTTCTTTCTTTCCCTCTTCCTCCTTCTCTTTGGTTTTCTTTAGGTGACTAAAAAGTTCCAACCTTTTTGGTGGAAATTTGTGTTTATTTGGGAAAGTGATGATCTTTCACAGAGTTATGTGGGAATTAAATGCTTATTTGTATCTGAATTTGTTGCATCTTGTAATACTGTTAATTGGGTCTTTCACAACTCTGACATATATCTGAAACCACAGAAACATTTATACATAAAAGCAATGATGTCGAAATGGAAAGATATGGTTTTTTTTATTTTTTTATTTTTTCAACGCATTGCTGTGTGGAATTGAAATTTGGTAATCCTCTGTTCTATTTATTTGTGTCAGCAGGTAGTGACTTGTAATTGGTGTGATGTTTGCAATGCATTCTTGTTTATTTCAATGGCTTATTTTGATTATCTTCTTTGTAAGCAATTTGGCTAATTTGAATGTTCAATTTGCTCCAAGTTGATTGCGCTATTTGTGTCCAGAGTCTGTTGAATGTTCAAGTTTATTGAATGTTCAATCAGGACCTGCAACAGAAAAATGAGAGCTCACAAAAGCCATTTTCCAGAATGTCCAGAGTCTGTTGCATGAGATCGATTGTAACCTGTGCAAAAGCATAGGGTAAAGCTGAGTACATTCCTGCAGCCCTTTCTCGGTAAAAGACGATTCTTTCCACAGCTACTATTGGCAGCACACCTCTCGCATTCTTCTCCCCAAGGAAGATAACAGCAACATACATTGAACCCATTGCATTGAAGAAATCCTGTTGCCTTCTCCTATAAATGCAACTGAATCGAATGTACGTCAACAGAAGCAACATGGTATGAACTTTGACTTCGTGAAAAATGTAAAAGTCTCATATTGGAAAGGAAGGGAGGAGTAAAACAATATATAGGTATGGTTAGAAGATCCATAACCTAAGGTTTTAGGTAAGATGTGGTGTCCAAAAACCCATTTAATATTACTTGCTCCTTCCCTGTTGTTATCCGTTTAAGTTATTGAGCTTATACTTTTACAAATCTTTACAAAAATGATATCCATTCTCCGTATGTTACTGTCTATGAATCCTTACTTTTTTCAGCCTGGCTTCGTCTACCACCTCAAGTTGATTCAAAGACAAGAAAGGTACGCAGTTGCTTTTGAAATCTCACAAATGCTTCTAATTTCTTGAGCATGTTTCACATTTGTGCCTGGTGTACAAGTATGTGCTTGCTTTGATATTCATCTATAATGAGGTCAATTACTTTCACTTCTGTTGCTATGACATGCACAAGTAAATTCTATATCTGCAAAATTGGTCATAGATGTTCATTGAGGAAGTCATTGAACTTGTGGAACTAAATCCATTGAGGAACGCCATAGTTGGGTTGCCTGGTGTAAATGGTCTGTCTACTGAACAATGTAAACGGTTAACCATAGCAGTCGAGCTAGTAGCAAACCCATCCATCATTCTCATGGATGAACCGACCTCTGGTCTAGACGCAAGATCTGCTGCAATTGTCATGAGAACTGTTAGAAACACTGTGGATACAGGAAGAACTGTAGTATGCACAATCCATCAACCAAGCATTGACATATTTGAAGCTTTTGATGAGGTGAGAGTCAGACGGAGCTCTGAGATCAGTTTTTATAGTAGGCTTCAGCCTTCACAAATTTCATATTCTTAATGTTTCAATGCAGCTATTTTTGTTAAAACTAGCAGGCCAAGAAATATATGTTGGGCCATTGGGTCGCCAATCTTCCCAGCTAATTAGATATTTTGAGGTATGCCAACTATTAAAGAGTGAATTATAGTTTTACACCTTAATTATAGTGACCACGTACTGATTTATGGGCCGCTTTCAATACTAAGGGAATCGAAGGGGTCCCTAAGATTGCAGATGGCTATAATCCAGCAACTTGCATGTTGGAAGTTACAACCCCAGCACAAGAAACAACTTTGGGCATTTATTCATAAAGAAGTTATAGTTCATAGAAAAGTTATGATTCATAAAAATTTTTATTTCATCATTCTTTTAAATATTAAAACTAGTGCTCCTAGTTTTTGGTTCATAGTCCAAAAGGCATCAAAAATGATATGTTATAATCTTGTTGATTAATCCAGCAGTATTAGCTTTTTAAAATAGCGGGGGATTGTTGTAAATTATTATTATATTTTAAAAGGCTAATTATCACGTATATGACTTGGTCAAACTAGCCGTTATATGACCGTTGGACTAACCGTTTTATGACCGTTGAACTAGCTGTTATTTGACCGTTATTTAGCCGTTACTTGTCATTATATATTTAACTGTTATTAGCCGTTATAATTTATTGGAAACTTTATTCTTACTTATGAGATATAAAACTATACTTATTATAAAAAGATCATCCCTCATCTTCCGAGTGGCTATGAGAAGTGTGAGAATATTTTCTCGTTTATCTATACATGAGAGGCTTATGCTGCTGGTTTAATCTAGAGATGAAACTGTTTCTATCACCTCACTATTTGAAGTGCACATTAGTGGGAAGGTCTGTCGTATCCTGGGAGGATGACTGCTGCAACCTACTACACTGAGACTACTTGTCTACGGGGGCAGAAACTATCCTGAAAAACAGTACATATGCACGCTTCAGGCATGATATCCTTTTATTCTTTAATTTTATTTATTTATTTAATAATATATATTTATATATTTCATTGATTGTTTAATATCGTTAACTTTGTTCTTAATTTATTTATCTAAATTTTATATCTATTTTTATTGATAATTTTCTAACATATACACTCTTAGAAATCAAAAACTAACCTTTTACTTAGAAGAGTAAGTATACGGAATGGGCAACTTGAAAGTTACATCCAATAACCTTATGTGGGGCAAAAGTAGTCACCAAATTAGTATCCAACATCAAGATTATATTGAATTTTATAACAAAAAAAATAAATAAATTGTTTAATTAATTACATATCTTTTGTGTACCGTACAAAGAGTGCATATGTGGTCTTCCTATTTTTTAAGTTGTGAAAGACGCAGATATTGTTGTAAGATACATTTATTGGTCCTGATTGTGTATTTGCAGACTATATGTTTACAGCCAATAGTTGCAGAAGCAACCAGCTGCTAAAAATTTCAAATATTTTCTAAAAAGTGTAAACAACAATAATTATCATGAATCTAAATATGTAAATGTATATGTGATGTCATTCTAGTTTTCAATGTTGTAATAATGATCATGTATATGTGATGTAAAGGTATATAAATAGAATAGTGTCTCAAATGTAAACATCAACAACCTATCCTCTTCTATCCATTTGATGTCATTCTAGTTTTTAATGTTGTAATAACAAAAATGGCTCTGCCAACTACAAAGAATTGAGCAGAGTGATGGGTGAATTTTTGATTTATCGTTAAATTTAAATCATGTTTGTAAATGATATTAGTTTATCTAAAATCAATAACAAGTGGCAATTTCCAACGGTTTTTAGTAAGAAAGCAATGAAAACAAAAATTCAGTTAAGGCGTTTTACAAACTATTCTAGATGTTAGTACCTTTTACACTGCCGTAACTTGCATTAGAATTAGATTTGCTTTTAGGGATACAAATTTCACTTTTAAATTATACAAACTAATTTGTTACTCGTACTACTATAATTTTTCTGATTATACAAATTTTTAATAATTTTTGTAATAAATACTTACGTCTTCATTTTTTTTTTCATAAATGAGAAAACGATGCCTTCTACATGTCGTCATTATATTTTTCCAACGATAAACAATTTGGAATAGACAAATAATAAAACTTACAATAGGCAATGCGGAAGTCCAAAAAATATATTGACACAGATGACATGCCTCAATTTCGATAACAAGCAATGGTCCAAAATCTGAATGCAGCAAAAATTGTCACAACTACAAAACAAACTCATAGATAACCGATAAACATGAATGTGATTACATCTAAGAAACCCAAGAATACCATATAAACAACAAAAGTTAACAATGCTTAATAATAGTAGAGATATAGCAAAAGCACAAGCAAATAGGACCCAAGCAGGGAAGTTAGAATTTCAGGAAAAAAGATATAGGAGAAGCAATACAGATTTGTGCCTGTTTCACTGATCAAGTAGCATATTGGTTTTTTTTTTTTTTTTTTTTTCCAGGAAGTAGAAAAAATAACAAATGAAAATAGAATCATTAAAACTCGAATATATGATTAACGAGATTTAACAAAATATCTCAACTAATTATATTAAAAACACGAGACAAATGACATGTTGTTTGTGGTATAGGCTTATTAGCCTTTCACATTCCTTAACCTGAGTGGTGCAATTAAGTAAAAAAAAAAGGAAACGAATATCCATAGATAAATAGATTGTCAATGACAGATACAAGCCTGAAATTTTGCACCTCTTTCTCCAAATTGTTCGGGCGAAACTGAGTTTTTCTTGACCTGCAAATGAGGAGAACACGCCCAAGAATTTGCAAACTCAAGCATATTAAATAGCACACAAACTATTCAAATATTTTATGGAAGTGCTTCCAGTTAATTTTAAGTTAAAAGATGAATAAGTTATCATTAATAATTACTCTTTGGGAAGCCAAAACATCTCCTTCATTTACATTCTTTTTCGAAAAGAGAAAAAAGGAGAATTTGGGCGTAAGGAAAGCAGACATAGCTATAAATAAAACTATAGGTGGCTGAAGAATAGAGATAACACATAAATAAAAAACTTTTTCACATCCCCACACGAAAACAATATTGAGGCGCAGAATTTTGACTTGCCCCAAATATATACAATATTTATGTACTTTTCATTTTTTTTTTCATGCACATTGTACTAAGGCTACTTACATATTTTGTTGGTCCTTCTCCATTGTACCTGTACGTATTGCGCGTCGCAGTAACCGTACTTTCTCTGTTATCATTTTTACTATCGGTAAAAGAATAATTATGGCTTTTGAAATAAGTGGCTAAAATCGTTCAAAAAAAACAAAATAAGTGGCTAAAGTCAGGGAACGAATTCTAAACGAAAATAACATGAAAAGAGATAAGTGAATTCACATAAATGAAATTGTAATGGGTATGTCAAAATTTAAATTATTAAATTATAAAAAATATATTAAATTTAAAAAAATAAATAAATTATTAAATTATTAAATATTATTAAATTAATTACATATTTTTTATGTATTCGTATAATACAAGCCTGATCATGTACGTTAGTTGCAAATACGATTGAAGTGACTTATGTAAAAAGAAGACTCTTTTTTCCTTTTTTATTTTTTCTAACTATCATAAAGGACTGTTCGTATGTTCTAGGGACTTTTTTTTTTTTTCCTTTTTTCTATTTGTTCTATTTTGGGTTGACTATAAATGCCCCCTTGTTTTTCTTGATGTATTGGCTTTAACGTGCTATTTTTGCACCAATGAACTATATCTGAATTCGTATTCGAGTCAATAAAAGAAAGATAAATTAACCAGCAATAAAAAGCTTATCAATGTTGAAAAAGAAATAATTTGGGACTGGATTCATACCAAAATTCAATACAAATACAAAATCCAATGATAGAAAGAATATGTCATTCATACTTGAATTTGGCCATCTTTTCTCCTATATTGTTGATGAAGCGTCTCTGAAAGCCTATCCTCACATAACTAAAGTAAATTTCTAACGCTTCTGGAAGTTGAACTTCTTAATGCAAAATGCGAAAACAAATGCGAAGAGCACTGTAAATCCAAGAATCACCGCCGCGACTACTCCCAGAAAATCATGCCTGAAACCGTAGAATTCTCTCAGGAAATATTCCAATGTCTGCCCGTTATCTAGAGTTTTAGTCACATCTCCATACTGTGAAGCAATCAGGCCATACAAGGTCCATGAAACGGGGCATATCCAGTAGTACCATCTCCACCATACAGGCATCCGCTGTTGTAACGAATATGAAAGATGGAATTAGAAATAGTCTGCTCCGAGAATGAGCAATTACACATTACAGAAACTACAAGATGGAAGAATTTTAGAGTGATGTAACACTTACAGGTCTCGGGATTATAAATCCGGAAAAAAGGTTCCATATTGCAAAGAATGCAATGGAAATTATCAATGCAATGTGGGGGTTTGGTGACACCGCGACGCACATCATTCCATAAAACGTGAAGTACAATAAGGTGAAGTACATGAAGAACAGATACCAAAAGAACTTAGCTGCAGTCCACTCGAATCCGATCATAGCATATATTACAAGACCATAAACTCCAGCTTGAACAAAGATATATGGGAGCTCAATCAGGACCTGCAACAGAAAAATGAGAGCTCATAAAAGCCATTTTCCAGAATGTGCAGAGTCTGTGGAATGAGATCAATCGTTACCTGTGCAAAAGCATAGGGTAAAGCTGAGTACATTCCTGCAGCCCTTTCTCGGTAAAAGACAGTTCTTTCCACAGCTACTATTGGCAGCACAGCTCTTGCATTCTGCTCCCCAAGGAAGATAACAGCAACATACATTGAACCCATTGCATTGAAAAAATCCTGTTGCCTTCTCCTATCCATTTATACATCACAAGTGAATCGAATGTACGTCAACAGAAATAACAGCATGAACTTTAACTTTGTTAAAATACTTTGTAGTTCATAACCTACATTTTGTTGCCAAGATCCCAGAACATGGTCCCCATTATCAAGGAAATGAAGGTTGTCAAGAGAAATCTGACAGCAGTGTATGCTGGATTACGCCAGTATGACCAATGTTGCTTCCACAGGCAAGCCATACACTGGTTCAAGAATGATTGTGAGTACTGTGTAGGGAAATAGAGGTCCTTCGATCCGGGAGCAGGGGTGCTTAATTCCTTAATAACAGCCTTGTTTCTCCTGAAGCATAAAAGCCACACATCAGCAACCAGTATAGAGCAAACATTCTCACTTTAATCAGTCAACAATTTAATTATAACTACACATGCCTGTAGAGTTCTGAATTTTTGTATATTGTAGTAAAATCAATGCCCAAAGCTGTTTCTTGTGCTCTGGTTGTAACTTCCAACATCCAAGTTGCTGGATTATAACCATCTGCAATCTTAGTGATCCCTTCGATTCCCTTAGTAGTGAAAGTGGCCCATAAATCAGTATGTGGTCACTATAATTAAGGTGCAAAACTACACATTAATTAACTCTTCATATTTGGCATACCTCAAAATAGCTAATTAGCTGGGAAGAGCGGCGGCCCAATGGCCCCACATATATTTCTTGGCCTCCTAGTTTTAGCAAAAATAGCTGTGCATTGAAACATTAAAAATATGAAATTTGTGAATGTTGAAGCCCACTATAAAGAACTGATTTTAGAGCTCCGTTTGACTCTCACCTCATCAAAAGCTTCAAATATGTCAATGCTTGGTTGATGGATTGTGCATACTACAGTTCTTCCTGTATCCACAGTGTTTCTGACTGTTCTCATGACAATGGCAGCAGATCTTGCGTCTAGCCCAGAGGTCGGCTCATCCATGAGAATAATGGACGGGTTTGCTACTAGCTCGACTGCTATGGTTAACCTTTTACGTTGTTCAGTAGACAGACCATATACACCAGGCAACCCAACTATGGCGTTCCTCAATGTATTTAGTTCCACAAGTTCCATGACTTCCTCAATGAACAACTATGACCAATTTTGCAGAAATAGAATTTAATTGTGCATGTCATAGCAACAGAAGTTAAAGTAATAGACCTCATTACAGACAAATATCAAAGCAAGCACAAACTTTTTCAGCAGAGACAATTGTGAAATATGCACAAGAAATTAGAAGCCTTTGTGAGATTTTAAAAGCAACTGCCTACCTTTCTTGTCTCCGAATCAACTTGAGGTGGTAGACGAAGCCAAGCAGAAAAAAGTAAGGATTCATAGACAGTAACATATGGAGAATGGATATCATTTTGCTCACAGTATCCTAAAATTCTTGCAAACGTTTCCTGTTTCTTTGGGTACCCGGAGATTGTGATGTTTCCCTCAACGTATCCACCAGTTTTCCTACCGGCCAACACGTCCATCAGAGTTGTTTTACCTGCACCGCTAACACCCATCAAAGCTGTGAGAACACCCGGCCTGAAAGCTCCACTAACACCATTCAAAAGGACCAATCTGTCTTCGACAATTCCCTGATGCTTCATTTCCTGTATAGTTCAGTTCAAAAACGTTAGTTCTATTATTACGAAGTTGACATACTATCAAAACTGGATATGATTCTAAATGCTGTCTTTCACTACCTCTGGCATATCAACGGAGTATGTCACATCATCAAATGTGATGGAATGTGGTTCAAATGGAAGAACCATTCCCCTCTTCTTCATGTGGTTGGAACCATCAATGGTCACTTCTTTCTCTGCAATGGAAAATTTGTAATTTTATTGACAACGAATCAACAAAACACAGCACAACTAAACATTATCTATGATGTTGATACCTATATTAGTACTGGATAGCTGAATTTCTCCAACAGTTTTGCCACCAGTTCCACCACTGTTTGTCTCTTTAGATACAATAGCTTTACTCTTTCCAGTTGCTGGTCAACATGAAACGTATGTCATCAATCTCAGCTAACAGTTTCACGTTAAGATTGAATTGTGTATCGGTCAGTAGTAGTAAAGAGACTCACGGTTTAGAACAGTAAGAGCCACAATGGCAAGTGAGTTGAACAATAATATATATCCGACTAATGCCGCAACTGCTATCCAATACCAATATGAATGAGGATAGAATCCTCGAGACTTCAAGAATTGGACTCCAAGTGGCTCTGTGGAGTTTGGGCCATTCTGCAATGAGAGAAGAAGAAGAAAAAAATCATTTTAACAATTAAAGATAAATATTAAAAACGCCTACAAGATGCTGAAGGAGGAAAGTTACATGTCTCCAACTGTTTCCAAGGAACTCGTTGATTACGATTGCATTCTGCCCATACATAAATGGTGAAATCCAGTAACCCCATATCCACCATGGTTTAAAGTCCTCTGTGAGAATTCAAAAAGAAAGAAATGGAATTTCTTAATCTTTAACCTTCAACAACAAAATCACCAGAAAAACATTAATCCTAAACTTTACCTCGTGACAAGACAACCCCACTGGATACGACAATTACAATCGTGGCAAAAGCACCGAATATATTAGCAATGATCATGTTCCTTGCAGCAGCAGCGATAAAACGGAATAATCCAGAGGCCATTTGATTAACAAGTAGGAGCACAAAGTACTGCTTAAAGAACCTGCAGAATGTAAAAGAAAAATCTCTTGCATCAGATGGATCAATGAAGTACTAATCGTGAAATCCTTCCAAAGAAAGTCTTCTCTTACCTTCCAATGTTAGAATCAAAGCCAACCACATAATAAGTCATGAACACCCAAACAGCAACGTCTAAAAATGTGATAGGTACTTTAAGGATCCATGAAGGGAGAGAATATGCCCAAGAAGGATAGAATAAGAAGTCTCTTTGCTTGTAAAACACAGGAAGCTTCACGATGGTCATAGATAGTTCTGCCATACCAGCAAACATGACCATGAGAGCAGTGAAGAAGAGTGCACCGAGATAATTATTCCCATCCGCGACTGTATCTCGGTGCATCTCTGTCCTTAAGAACAGTGTCATGGTAATCAATGCCATTATTGCAATCTGTAAAACAAAGAGATGTGAAAAATGAATATTCATTTTCAATAATTTTATTTAGCGTAAAAGTATTACATATTACAGCTAACAATCACCTGGCAGAGCTTAAAGATATAGACAAATGAGTTCCTTTTCATAAGCAAGTATTCTCTTGAGAAACAAGCATTCAGGGACTCCTTAATTTTGACACCATACTTTCCACTTGCCAAAGCAGCCGGGTGACTCTCAGTCTTGTCAAATGGAACAGAAAGCTCTTCCTTTAGTCTTTCTCCCACTTTAAATGATTGAAATGCTTCAGCAAATTCTTTGACTGTGACAAAGTTGTATGATTGATCTCTTCGTGCCCAATACTGTTCTTGGTCTTTCCTTGATGTCACCTGCCTCAAAGCCATTGTTACAAAGATTATGAAACATCATGTATAAGGTGCTTCTTGTGGAGAACCATTTGTAACAAAATGAAAATGGGTGGTAGAACATACTTCTTGTAAGAAGTCAGCAACACCTTTTCTATCAGGACACTTGAAGCCCATATGTTCAAAAAATTCGAGCACATGTTCTCGGGGACCTTGGTACACAATTTGACCATCAGATAGGAGAATAATGTCATCAAAAAGATTATATGTCTCTGGGGCTGGCTGCAGGAGGGAGATAACAGCAGTTCCATTCAAGATGTGAATGTATTGCTTTAGGGAGTTCACAATTTGGTAAGTTGTTGAGCTGTCCAAGCCATTGGAAATCTCATCCATAAACAATGCCCTTGCAGGTCCAACCAGCATTTCACCTGGAACATGGCTCGAAAGATAGTATCACAGATAATTGGGAGTAACAGTAAAAATCCAATTGTCCTTTAGTTGTGGAAATGGATGACAGCGCTCGTTTACCTGTTGTGACACGCTTCCTTTGTCCTCCAGAGATACCCCTCAACATTTCGTCCCCTACCATTGTATCTGCACAGACTTCCAGTCCCAATATCTGCAAACTCAAAGGAAAACAAGTCACGGGAAATGACAGATGCCATCACTTTGCATTTTGAAGAACATCTATGAGGGAATTCATGGCAATGGTTTACCTTTAATATATAATCTGTGACTACATGGGCTTTCTCACTATCTGTTGCACATGCCTAGAGTAACATAAATTGTAGGATGGACATCAATAGTCATCAACACAACTAATCAAAGCATGGAAAATCTGACAGTAATATTTTTAGAAACAATAGTAGTAATCTTAGGTTTCGATTTGTTTGTTCATTTTTAATTGTGATTACAGAAAGTCTCACTCCACACCTTCATGAAGACATCAATATCAGGGTCCGGCTTAATATTAGCTGCTTTCTCTCTTCTTAACAACTCTGCCAACATATCTGAAAATCGCTACAAGTTTTGATTAGACATCACAATTGATAATAACTACCTTAAGAAAGTTCCATCCATTCAATAGACAAAAGAACTAGATAATCTGTTGATCTAACCATGTTGGGATCCGACACCTTGGCATCTGGCAGAAAATTCCAGAGTCTCCCTTACAGTCATTTCTCCTATGTGGACATCATGTTGACTGATATAGGCTGCTGTTCTCTGTGGTATGAATTCATCAAATCTGTGACCATTATAGGTCACATTACCTGAGACCTGCAAGACACGTTCAACTTGTCAAACTAAGGAACGAAACATCGAAATGAAAACAGACAAATTTATAGATAAATTCTCATATCAATACCTTTAGTTCCTTATCAAGTTTTCCAGCGAGAGCGAGCAAGAGTGTGGTCTTTCCAGAACTTGGGGGGCCTAAAAGAAGAGCCATTCTGCATATACAGATGCCAATAATATTAAAACATGAATAGCATATTATACATATGAAAGGCTAACAAAATAAGTTTAAATGATGAAACGTCTTATCACGCTTATTTAACCTTGATGGCTTGATTATTCCGCTAACATCCTTAAGCACTGTCACACGTTTCTTCTGACTTGGAAGGATGTGAAGAGCATTCAACAGACCCTTTCAAATGAGATTGAAAACCCAAATAAATTTAGTGGAACAAATAATCAAACTACCCAGAAGCATCTTATGGTATTGTAGCTAATGTCATGAATTAAATCGTAGAACAATTACCTCTGCTACGTCTACACAGAAGTTAATAAATGTAGGCACAGCTCTGCTTCCTACCTGAGCTTCTGCTTCAATATTTAAGTGTTCATACCTGACTTCAATTGTTGGAAGCTCAATTCCCACCCTGAAAATAACAGCAGACATGGAAAATAAAAATGTAACTTTCCTATTCTCTTCAATGTCTAAATTTCCTATTCAGTGGTTTTCTTCTCTACTTCATAAAATCATCATTAAAAGTAAGTTTTGCAGTTCATTTAGTGAAAAAGCCGATTAAATTCCTCCATTCTAATGGACATAGAAAGTAGAAAACAACATTACCTATCAATACGGCGCTTGAGCTTCAACAAGAACTTCTCATTGTCCTCTTCAACCACATTCACCAACCTCTCCAGCAAATTCTTCCTTTCTTGAAATCCGAGATTGTTAATCTCAATCTCAGTGGCCACCCCTTTTGATCCACTTCTCAATATGCTTTTCCTCAACCGGTCATAAGTTGGCAGCTTCTCAAGAGCAGCCCACTTCAATGCCTCCTCATCATCTTCTCTTCTTGAAGACGTAGAAAAAACCTCCATGCCAGTGTTTCCCCACATTGAAGACGCCACACCCGGAAAACTATTGCTTGCTCTGTGCTGATCACGGAGCTCCATTGCCATTGGTGAATTTACTAAAGCAAACTCACCAAAGCCAATCTTCTTTTTTTTTTTTTTCAAACTTTTCTCTTGATTTAGCAACTTGGGGTCACTAAAATTCAAAATTTATAAGCTGTGTACAGACCAAGTTCGAAGAACCAAAATGTGTGTGAGCTGGCTTGAAAAATGGAAATGGAAATGCAGATAGTGGAAGCAATGAAATCAAACATAAAAGGAAAGGTTTTTGAACATTTGTGTGTACCTAACTTATTAGGTTCTATAAGAATTGTCTTAGACCTTAAAAATTGCTGGCATTCTTTTTTTGTTTCCTTTTGAATTCCTCTAAATATATATTACTGGAAAGTTTTCTATCTATGACATTAAAGTCGCAACGAAAGGAAACTTCTATTAGAGGGAATATCCACTCTTAGAATTCAAAAACTAACATTTTACTTGGAAGAGTAAGTATACGGGAATGGGCAACTTAAAGTTACATCCAATAACGTATACAAGATAAAAGTAATTACGAAATTCGCATACATGATCTAGACCGTTAAATAATAAAAAATATATTAAATTTTATAAAAAAATAAATAAATTATTAAATTAATTACGTGTCGCATAATGCGTGCTAACGTAATCTTCTCCCTTTCTTATATCATGAAAAACAAATAATGTTATAAGATATATTTATTGGTCCTAATTGTGTAATTACAGACTATATATTTACAGTCAGTAGTTGCCGAAACAATCAACTGCTAAAAATTTCAAATACTTGTTAAAATGTGTAAACAACAATAATGATTATGAATATAAATATGTAAATGTATATGTGATGTCATTCTAGTTTTTAATGTTGTAATAATGATCACGTATATGTGATGTAAACGTACATAAATAGAATAGTGTCTCAAATTTAAACATCAACAACCCATCCTCTTGTGTCCATGTGATGTCATTCTAGCTTTTAATGTTGTAATGACAAAAATGTGCTCTGCCAACTACAAAGGATTGAGTAAAGTGATGGTTGAATTTTTGATGTATTGTTTTTTATTTATTATTTATTTATTTATTTATTTTTTTAGACAAAGCAGAAACCAATATTATTACTTAAGTGAACGGAAATTACGGTTGAGAAGCAGAGAGACATTAGAATTTTCCTCTGGCTGCCAACGGTTCTCCCCATTAGGACAAACTGCTAACTTAGCTGAAGCATCAGCCACACTATGGGCACAACGATTAACATAGGTAAAAGAGATAAAATTGAAATTAGAGGCCATGTCAATAATATCACCAACAAGAAAACCAGCAATTGAGGCTAGATGATGATGGGAACGAATTTTTGATGTATCGTTAAATTTCAATCGTGTAAGAAAATGATATTAGTTTATCTAAAATCAATAACAAGTGCCAATTTTCGATGCTTTTTAATAAGAAAGAAATGGAAAAACAAAAAAAAAATTCAGTTAAGGCGTTTTATAAACTATGCAAGATGTTAGTACACTACCGTTAATTGCCTTAAAATTATATTTGCTTTATGGGATACAGATTTTACCTTTAAAATGTACAAACTAGTTTGTTACTCATACTACTATAAGTTTTGTGAGTATATAATTTTTTAATAATTTTTGTAATAAATATTTACATCTTCATTTTTTTTTTCATAAATGAGAAAAGGATGTCTTCTACATGTGGTTATTATATTTTCCAACAATATACAATTTGTAATTGACAAATAATAAAGCTTACAAGAGGCAATTCAAAAGTCTAAAAAATATATTGACACCTAAAACATACCTCAATTTCGACAACAAGCAATGGTCCAAAATCTGATTGCAGCAAAAATTGTCACAACTACAAAACAAATATACATAGAACCGATAACATGAACATGATTACATCTAAGAAACCCAAGAATACCATAAAAATCAACATAAGTTTAAATTGCTAATAATAATAGAGAAATAGCAACAGGACAAGCAAATAGAACCTTGTCAGAGAAGTTAGAATTTCATGAAAAGATATAAGAGAAGCAATATAAAATTTGTGCATATATATTTTTTTTTTTTTGGTTAAAAGCAAGGTCGAAAGAATAGTAAATAAAAATAAAGATATTAGAACTTGAATACAAGATTAACAAGTTTTAACAAAATGTTTCAATCGGTTGTACAGGCAAATGATATAGTGGTTGCAGTATAGGCTTATTAGGCATCTCACATTCCTTAACTTGAGTGGTGCGATTAAGTGAAAAAAAAAAAAAAAAAACATATACCCGTAGACAAGCATATTGTCAATGAATGAGACAAACCTGGAATTTCTATCTCTTTTTCCAAATTGTTTGGGCGAAACTGAGTTATTCTTGACTTCAAATGAGGAGAACACGCCCCAGAATTTGCACACTTAAGCATATTATATAGCAACCAAACTATTCATATTCTTTATGGGAGTGCTTCCATTTATTCTAAGTTATACTTAATAATTACCCTTTGGGAAGCCAAAACATCTCCTTCATTTACATTCTTTTTCGAAAAGAGAAAAAAGGCAATGGTGCTAATAATTATGAGAATTGGGCCGTAAGGAAGACGGACATGGTTAAAAATTAAACTATTGGTGAAGGATGAAGAATAAATATTACGCATAAATAAAAAACCTTTTCATCTCCCCACATGAACTTAATCACGAAAACAATGCTGAGCCGCCGAATTCTAACGTGTACCAAACGCGTACAATGTTTATGTACTTTTCATTTGCTTTAGTACATATTGTAATCAAACTACTTAAATATTTTATTAGTCCTTATTCATTTTATGTGTAGGAATTGCGCGTCTCAGGAACATTTACGGTGTTCTCTCTATTGTTATATTTACTATTAGTAAAAGAATAATTACGGCTCTTGAAATAAGTGGCTAAAATCAGGAAATGAATGATCTAAACGAAAATAACATTGCTCTTGGCACATTAATTCAGTCAATCTATTCCTAGCAAGTACAAGCCAGATGATGTCAAGTGAAAAACATATATGTTGGTCGCAAATCCAATTGAAGTGACTTATAGAAATAGAAGATTTTTTTTCTTTTTTAATAACTATCATAAAGGACTGTTTGTGGGTGAATTTTGACATCTCTAGGGACAATTTTTTTTTCCCTTTTTTCTAATTGTTTAATTTTGGGTTGAAAATTCATGCACTGTCTGTCTAAATGCCCCCTTGTTTTTGTTGATGTATTGGCTTTAACATGCTATTTTTGCACCAATGAACTATATCTGAATTCGTATTGGAGTCGAGAAGAGAAAGATAAACAAGCAATAAAAAGCTGATCACTATTGAAAAAGAAATAATTTGGGATTGGATTCATACCAAAATTCGATACAAATATAAATGCAATGATAGAAAGAATATTTTATACTTGAATTTGGCCATCTTTTCTCCTTTATTGTCGATGAAGCTTCTCTGTAAGCCTATACTGACATAACTCAAGTACATTTCTAACGCTTCTGGAAGTTGAACTTCTTAATGCAAAATGCGAAAACAAATGCAAAGAGCACTGTAAATCCAAGAATCACCGCCGCGACTACTCCCAGAAAATCATGTCTGAAACCATAGTTTTCTCTCAGGAAATCTTTTATTGTCTGCCCATTTTGTAGAGTTTTAGTTATATCTCCATACTGTGAGGCAATGAGGCCGTACAAGGTCCACGAAACGGGGCATGCCCAGTAGTACCATCTCCACCATATAGGCATCCGCTGTTATAACAAATACCAAAGATGGAGTTAGAAATTAGTCCGCTCTGCCAAAAGGAAGAATTCAAGGGTCATGTAAAAACTTACAGGTCTTGGGATCATAAATCCGCAAAAAAGGTTCCATATTCCGAGGAATGCAGACGAAATTATCAATGCAATGTGGTGATTTGGTGAAACGGCAACGGTCATCATGCCATAGAAGGTGAAGTACAACAATGTCAAGTACATGAAGAAGAGGTACCAAAAGAATTTAGCTGCAGTCCACTCAAATCCGATCATAGCATATACAACAAGACCGTAAACTCCAGCTTGAACAAAGATATATGGGAGCTCAATCAGGGCCTGGAACAGGAAAATGAAAGCTCATAAAAGCCGTGTTCAGGAATGTGTAGAGTCTCTCGTGCATGAGATCGATTATCGATTGTTACCTGTGCAAAAGCATAAGGCAAAGCTGAGTACATTCCTGCAGCTCTTTCTCTGTAAAAGACAGTTCTTTCCACAGCTACTACTGGCTGCACAGCTGTTGTATTCTGCACCCCAAGGAAGATAACAGCAGTATACATCGAACCCATTGCATTAAAGAAATCCTGTTGCCTTCTCCTATAAATTTGTACATTACAAGTGAATCGAATGTACGTCAACAGAAGTAACGGAGAAAGTTGTTTAAACACTTTGTAGTTTATAACCTACATTTTGGTACCAAGATCCCAGAACATTGTCCCGAATATCAAGGAAATGAAGGTTGTGAAGAGAAATCTGACAGCAGTGTATGGTGGATTGCGCCAGTACGACCAATGTTGCTTCCACAAGCAAGCGAGACACTGGTTCAAGAATGATTGTGAGTACTGTGTAGGAAAATAGAGGTCCTTTGAACCAGGTGCTGGGGTGCTTAAATCCTTAATCATAGCCTGGTTTCTCCTGAAGCATAAAAGCCACACATCAGCAACAAGTTTTAAAAAAACAATCTCACTTTGATGAGTCAGTAATTTAGTTATGAGTACGCATGCCTGTAGAGTTCTGAATTTTTGTAAATAGTAGTAAAATCAATGCCCAATGCTGTTTCTTGTGCTGGGGTTGTAACTTCCAACATCCAAGTTGCTGGATTATAACCATCTGCAATCTTAGTGATCCCTTCGATTCCCTTAGTAAAGAAAGGGGCCAATAAATCAGTCCGTGGTTACTATAATTAAGGTGCAAAATTACGCATTAACTCATTCATTCATATGCAGCATACCTCAAAATAGTTAATTAGCTGGGAAGAGTTTCGGCCCAATGGCCCGACATATATTTCTTGGCCTCCTAGTTTTAACAAAAATAGCTGCATTGAAAAATTAAAAATATGAAATTTGTGAATGCTTAAGCCTACTATAAAGAACTGATTCTAGGGATCTGTTTGATTCTTACCTCATCAAAAGCTTCGAATATGTCAATGCTCGGTTGATGGATTGTACATACAACTGTTCTTCCAGTATCCACAGTGTTTCTAACTGTTCTCATGACAATTGCAGCAGCTCTTGCATCTAGCCCAGAGGTCGGTTCATCCATGAAAATGATGGACGGATTGGCTACTAGCTCGACTGCTATAGTTAACCGCTTACGTTGTTCAGTAGAAAGACCATTTACACCAGGCAACCCAACTATGGCACTCCTCAATGGATTTAGTTCCACAAGTTCCATGACCTCCTCAATGAACATCTATGACCAAATTTGATGATATAGAAGTTAATTGTGCATACTATAGCAACAGAAGTTAAATTAATGGGCCTCATTACAGATAAATAAAAAAGCAAGCACAAACTTGTTCAGCAGAGATAGTTCTGACACATACACAAGAAATGAGAAGCCATTGTGAGATCTCAGAAGTAATTGCCTACCTTTCTTGTTCCCGAGTTGACATCAGCTGGTAGACGAAGCCATGCAGAATAAAGTAACGATTCATAGACAGTAACATGCGGAGAATGGATGTCATTTTGCTCACAGTATCCCGAAATTCTTGCAAACGTCTCCTGTTTCTTTGGGTACCCGGAGATTGTGATGCTTCCCTCAATGTACCCACCAGTTTTCCTACCGGCCAGCACATCCATCAGAGTAGTTTTACCTGCACCACTGACACCCATCAAAGCTGTGAGGACACCTGGCCGGAAAGATCCGCTTACACCTTTCATAAGGACCAATCTGTCTTCAACAATTCCCTGACTCTTCATTTCCTGCATAGTCCAGTTCAATATGTTAGTTGCATTATTTGTTTGATGATATAATACCAAAACCGCAAATGAATTTAGATACTGTCTTTGACTACCTCTGGCATATCAACAGAGTATGTTACATCATCAAACGTAATGGAATGTGGTTCAAATGGAAGAACCATTCCTTTCTTCTTCATATGGTTGGATCCATCAATGGTCCCTTCATTCTCTGCAATGAAAAATTTGTAATTCAATTGACAACTAATCAACAGAATCCAGAGCAGCTAAGCTTTATCAATGATGTTGTTACCAATATTAGTACTAGATAGTTGAATTCCTCCAGAATTTTTGCCACCGGTTCCACTACTTGTTCTCTCTTTAGATACAACAGCTTTACTCTTTCCAAATGCTGGTCAACATAAAATCCATGCCATGAATCTCAGCTCCCAGTTTCAAATTAGGATTACATTGCATATAGGTTAGTAATAGTTAGGAGACTCACGGTTTAGAACAGTGAGAGCCACAATGGCAAGCAAGTTGAACAATAATATGAATCCGACCAACGCCCCAACTCCTATCCAATACCAATATGCATGTGGAAAGAATCCTCGAGACTTCATGACTTGAACTCCAAGTGGCACTGTGGAGTTTGGGCCATTCTGCAATGAGAAAAGTAGACACAAGATCATTCTAAAAATAAAAGATAACTAAAAAAATCATCTACAAGTAGCTGGAGGAGAAAAGTTACATGTCTCCAACTGTTTCCGAGAAACTCGTTGACTACGATTGCATTCTGCCCATACATTAATGGTGAAACCCAATAACCCCATATCCACCATTTCTTTATGTCGTCTGTCACAATTAAAATGGAAAGAAATGGAATTTCTTACGGTTTAGCCTTCAAAAACAAAATCACCAGATAAACATTTAGCATAAACTTTACCTCGTGACAAGATCACACCACCCAATACGACAAATACAAGCATGGCAAAGGATCCAAATGTGTTAGCAATGATCATGTTTCTTGTAGTAGCAGCAATAAAACGGAATAGCCCATAGGCCATTTGATTAACAAGTAGGAGCACAAGGTATTGCTTAAACAAACTACAGAAGGCAGAAAAATCTCTTGCATCAGTTGGATCAATGAAATACTAATCTTAAATCTTTCTAAACAAAGCTTTTCTCTTACCTTCCAACCTTAGGATCAAAACCAATCACATAATAAGTGATGATCACCCAAACAGCAACTTCTAAAAATGTAATAGGTATCTGAAGGATCCATGAAGGGAGAGAATATGCCCATGAAGGAAAGAATAAGAAGTCTCTTTGCTTGTAAAACACAGGAAGCTTGGCGATGGTCATAGAGAGCTCTGCCATACCATTGAACATGATTATCATTGTGGCAAAGAACAAGGCACCAAGATAAACATTCCCATCCATGACTGTATCTTGGTGCATCTCAGTCCTTAAGAAGAGTGTCATAGTAATTATTGCCATAATTGCAAGCTGTTAGTAGAAAGAGATAGACTCGATGAATATTTGTCTTTAGTATTTTTGTTTGACATAAAAAATATTACATATTGCAATAAATAATCACCTGGAAGAGCTTAAAGATATAGAAAAATGAGTTCCTTTTCATAAGCAAGTATTCTCTTGAGAAACAAGCCTTCAGGAACTCTTTCATTCCAACACCATACTTGTTGGTTGCCAATGCAGCTGGGTGACTCTTGGTCTTGTCAAATGGAACAGAAAGTTCATCGTTTAGTCTTTCTCCCACATTAAATGACTTGAATGCTTCAACAAATTCATTGACTATGACAAAGTTGTAAGGTCGATCTCTCCGGGCCCAATACTGTTCTTGATCTTTCCTCGATGTCACCTGCAACAATGTCATTGTTACAAAGATTATGAAACATCATGTATGAGGCACTTCTGGTGGAAGACCAATTGCAACAAGAAAAAAATGGCGAGCAGAACATACTTCTTGTAAGAAATCAGCAACACCTTTTCTATCAGGACACTTGAAGCCCATATGTTCAAAAAAGTCAAGCACATGTTCACGGGGACCTTGGTACACAATTTGACCATCAGATAGGAGAATAATGTCATCAAAAAGATTATAGGTCTCTGGGGCTGGCTGGAGGAGGGAGATAACAGCAGTTCCATTCAAGATGTGAATGTATTGCTTCAGGGAGTTCACAATTTGGTATGTTGTTGAGCTGTCCAAGCCAGTAGAAATCTCATCCATAAACAATGCCCTTGCAGGTCCAACCAGCATTTCACCTGCAATATGTTTCGAAAGATGGTATCACAGATAATTGGAAGTGATAGCAAAAATCCAATTGTCCTTTAGTTGTGGAAATGGAAGATAGCACTCATTTACCTGTTGTGACACGCTTCCTTTGTCCTCCAGAGATGCCCCTCAACATTTCGTCCCCTACCAGTGTATCTGCACAGACTTCCAATCCCAATATCTGCAAACTCAAATGAACATAAGTCAGGAAATAATGGATATCATCTTTGCACTTTTTGGAGAACCTCTAGGAGGGAATTCATGTCAGAGGTTTACCTTTAAGACATAATCTGTGACTAGATTGGCTTTCTCACCATCTGTTGCAAAGGCCTAGAGTAACATAAATTATAGGATGCACATCAATAGTTATTAGTACAACTTATTGAAGCATGGAAAATTCGGATTTAAATAACATAATCAAGTGCATGAATTAAAAGTACATAGAATAAGGCAGTTTCTCAATTCATCTTAATAATGTTTTATTTTTGAAACAATAGTAGCAGGAAGGAATCTATTTGTTTGTTTATGTTTTAATTATAAATACGGAAGGTATCTCTCCTCACCTTCATGAAGACATCAATATCGGGATCAGGCTTAATATTAGCTGCTTTCTCTCTTCTTGACAATTCTGCCAACATCTCTGGAAATGGCCACGAGTTTAGATTAGACATCACAATAGATAATGACTACAATACAAAGGTTGCATCAAAAGAAAAAAGAACTAGAGGATCTGTTGATCTAACCATGACGGGATCCGACACCTTGGCATCTGGCAGAAAATTGCAGTGTCTCCCTTACAGTCATTTCTCCTATGTGGACATCGTGTTGACTGATATAGGCAGCTGTTCTCGGGGGTATAAGTTCATTCAATCCATGACCATTATACGTCACAGTGCCTGAGACCTGCAAGACACATTAAACTTATCAAACTAAGGAAGTAAACATCAAAATGTAAATCGAGAAATTGATGGGTAAATCCTCATATCAACACCTTTAGTTCCTTATCAAGTTTTCCAGCGAGAGCCAACAAGAGTGTGGTCTTTCCAGAACTTGGAGGACCTAAAAGAAGAGTCATTCTGCAATATACAAATACTAAAAAATTATCAACATGAATAGCATATTACAAAGTTAAAAGGCTAACAAAATGAGTTTG
Organism: Carallia pectinifolia; assembly: GCA_037832335.1. NCBI lineage: Eukaryota > Viridiplantae > Streptophyta > Magnoliopsida > Malpighiales > Rhizophoraceae > Carallia > Carallia pectinifolia. Next base: position 33,448,202 of record CM075453.1, read on the forward strand.
AACGATCAAATATCAGATGATACTTATCTCACCTTGATGGCTTAATTATTCCACTAACATCCTTAAGCACGGTCATGCATTTCTTCTGACTTGGAAGGATGTGAAGAGCATTCAGCAGACCCTTTGAAATAAAACCCAAGTAAATTTAGTGGAACCAACAATCAAACTTCCTTTAAGTATCATATGGTAATGGTAGCTAATGTCATGAATAGGCTCGAAAACAGTTACCTCTAATATGCCGATACTGAAGTTGATAAATGTAGGCAAAGCTCTGCTTCCTACGTGGGCTTCTGCTTCAATATTCAAGTGTTCATACCTGACTTCAATTGTTGGAAGGTCAATTCCCACCCTGCAAATGGCAACAGAAATGATAATTCATTAGAAAGGTATCAAGGGCCATGCACATGAGCATCAAAACCAAGCATGAGTTTTTTTTTTCCATCAATGAAGAGAAATATCAGTTTCTTTGGTGCTTAGAAGATTCTCTGGTGCCATGTAAGCCAACGCCTATATTATAGGCAAAAATATTCCATTGTTTATATATAGTCATAATAAACTACGACCACCACCAGTGGTGGTCTACTGCTTAGAAAATTCTGACCAAAATATATATATATATATATATATATATATATATATATATATATATATATATATCCAGCCTAATAATTTTAATGGTATGCTAATTTTTATCCCAATCTGATAATATTCCCCTAACCTCTAACCTCGCTAAGAGTAGCTTGAAGTCTAACAATTAACAACATTTTTGGCTGCTTCTACAAGTCCTAACACAATCTTTCATGTCAAAAATCGGAAACTATGAAAATTAACAACAATTAAGTGGAAGCATTCGCTAAAAAGGCCTATTCAATTCTGGCATTCTAATCAACAGAAGGAGGAGGAGAAATCAAAATTTACCTATCAAGACGGCTCTTGAGCTTCAACAAAAACTTCTCATTGTCCTCTTCTGCCACCTTCACCATCCTCTCCAACAAATCCTTTCTTTCTGTTAATCCAAGACTGTTAATATCAATCTCAGAGGCCACCCCTTTTGATCCAGTTCTCAGTATGCCTTTCCTCAACCGATCATAAGTCGGCAGCTTCTGAAGAACAGCCCATTTCAATGCTTCTTCATCATCTTCTTCCACTTCTCTTGATGAAGACACAGAAAAAACTTCCATGCCAGTGTCTTTCCATATTGAAGACCCCCCTCTCCGGAAACTATTGCTTGCTTTGTGAAGATCGCCGAGTTCCAACGCCATTGATGAACTGTCTGACTGACTAAAGCAAACCCCACCAAATAAAATCTTCCTTTTTTCGTTATTTTTCAATTATTCTCTTGATTTGTGAACTTGGGTCACAAAAGTTCGAGATTTTCGAGCTGTGGATTATATGGAATAAGTATGGAATGAAGAACAAAAAGCGAGAGATGGGTTTGGGTTGGCTTGAGAAATGGAAATGCAGCTATTTAATGATCAGCGGTGTGGACAGTGCACGAATAGCAACGGCTAGCTTTGAACTTTCCTGTAAAGTAGCATACTTGCCACTTTTCCTAATAAGCTTGGTGACGCTTTCATATATATATATATATATATATATTTTTAATATAACAAATTTTTAATTTTTTATAATTATAATAATATTATAAAAAAATATTATTATAATTATAAAAAATTAAAAGTTCATTGCATTCTAATAAAAAATTAGACAATAAAAATTTTAACAGAGCAATTCTTTCCTCTCCTCATAAACTAGTGACGAAAAAAGGAACACAAAAAAAAATGCGAGATAGAATCATAGAAATGAAACGCCAAAAAGGAAGTCAAAAGAGGATAAAATCAATAAAACTTAAATATGAAATTAAGATGTTCAACAGAGCTTCCAAACTAATTATTCTAGAAGAACGAGATCCATTCTGCACCTTTTGGTTGGCGGATTGTGTTACCATTCTTGGTTCAACCATCTGCTATCTTTCTATAAGGCGAGTTAAACTATAGTTGACCATGGTCATCTTGGTTGGTTATAGCTTTAGTTCGAAAACAATTTACTTTAGTTTTAGTTATTTGTTTAGAGTCTAATTATATGGATAAGAGAAAAATGAAACGTTTAATATTTATAATAAAAAAAAATATTTTTTATGTGTATTTTTTTTATTGCAAATATTAAGCACCTTGTTGCTAAAAAAAATAGTTCATTGCAATTCATCTGTCTTGACTGTAACACTTCCCGTGTTCATATATCTTTTCTGTTTTAAAAGTTGTAAGACGTTTTCTTCATTCGTTAAAAAAAAAACTCTAATTTATAAATTGTAAATGTAATATATATCAATACTAATATTTCTCCTTTTGAATATATATCAATTTACATGATGCAATTTTGAGTTTCGATTTGAGAAAGAAAACGAATAATTTACTACAATTATTTTACTCTATTTTTGATTATCAAATGGAGGCATAAATGTATAAATTGAATGTGTAGATAATAAATAATGTTTGAAAAATGGGCTCAAAATGATACATACATATATATAGGGATAAACATATTTGAAATCCTAAACCTTTAAGTTTTTTTACGTTTGAGTCCTAAACCTTTTTAACGTTTCATTTGAGTTCTAAACCTTTTGAATTTTTACTATATCAGTCCTTTAAATTACAAAAAATAGTCAATCTATTAATAAGTGAGTTTAATTTAATAAAAATTATTTAAAAAAATTTAAATATATGAATTAAATATTTTTTTCATCAACAAAATATGCATATTAAATATTTTTTTAATCAACAAGTATACGAATTAAATAGGTAACATGCATATTTTTTATAGAAAAGACATTCAATTCATATATTTAATTTTTTTTAAATAATTTTTTGTCAAGTTAAAATTATTTTTTAATAGATTGATCACTTTTGTTAAACAGATGGACTGATTTGGTAGAAAATCAAAAAATTTAGGACTCAAATGAAATATTAAAAACGTTTAGAACTCAAATATAAAAAAATTTAAAAATTTAAGACTAAAAAATTATTTATCTCCATATATATATATATATATATATATATAATTTTTTTTATGGAGGACAATTATAGTAGCAGAGACCATGTGGACTTCTAGATTGTCAAACGCTAAAGATAGGGAAACTTCTGCAAACCCTTGTGTTGCAGTTTTTAGCAGCTTTAAACCTTTTTGTGGGGCTTCTAGATGGTGACGTCACTGCCGGGTATCTCAGTTGGGACACTAGCATTAATTTATCATCTACAACTTTACCGTAAAACATCATCTCCGAACATAGAGAATTTGACAAAAAAAAAAAATAAACTTTATGTTTGTAACAGCTGGTTTATTAGTGTTATATAAGGAAGACTATTGTGAGTTCTACCAACACTTTATTTGTATTTCTTTTCTTTTAATTATAATATAATTTTGGCCCTCCTTTAACGTCAAAAGAATTTGATAGAAAAGAGCGGTACATCCAATATCACAATTTTTTTTTCGTTTGAAATTTTGAATTTTTCTGTAAACAATATATAATGTGCATTAAGCACGATATAATGTTTAATAAGTAAGACAATATTGTACAGACTAATAAAAGAGTGAATTTTATACCCATTATACATTGCATTTATAACTGTTGCACGTTGTATTATTTTATTATTATTGCACGTAGGTATTTTTAAAGTGAGAAATTTTAAATTTTAAAAAAATGATTTTTATATTTTTTATTTTAAAATAAGAGTTAAAACTTATATTACAATTAAGAAAAAAAATTCAAAAGAAACGTGGGATTAAATCCCCGACCTCTTATTCAGTATAGTGTTAATAATTTAACTATTTTAAGAAGATAATTTTTTTTTGTAAATGTTGTGAGGTCTACAAACTACTTAGTTTTTGGCCTTTACAAAAATTTCGAGGTACTTAACTGGACCAACATTAGCTAATTAAATATTCATGTAATCATTGGCATAAAAAAGATGAACTCGGTAACCACTTAAAGTAATAGTTTAATGAAAATTTGATGTGTCTTTTAGTATTGACTTGAGTTCGAGTTTATTTACCAACTTCTGTTCTTCAATTTAAAAAAAAAAGAGTTTAGGTTAAGAGTGAAGTAATGAGTTATAAATTTATTATTATAATTAATTATAAAAATATTCACTCGACTATAATAATACTTATATAATAAATATATCTTTTAAAATAATTGAATATAAAATTTTAAAAATTATCAAATTTATTTTAATTTATATATATATATTATAATTGATACACCTACAAATATATTTTTAATTGTTAAGAAAAATAAAAAGATGAATCAGTACAATTGCTTGCAAAGTTGCAACCCAAAATATTTGCACCAACCGACTGTTATCATATCCAAAAGAAATTTAATTGAAAAAAAAAAAAGTCAAAGTGGAGTGCAGAGATCATTGGTGATGTCATATTCAGTCAGAGCTTACGTAAATGAAAGATTCGAATCTAATGGACCATCTAGAGGTTTAATAATTGCAACGTGAAATTATTTTAATTTCGTTTTATTGCCGGATATCCTATTGAAAGCGATTTACTTATTTATTTATAGTTAATGGAATGTGCAAGAGTACATTTATCAATGTCGTTTTTTCTTTTTAAAGGAAACTTAAAATTTAAAATTAAGAATTTTAATAACTCTATAAGTAAATTTAGTGACTAGTGACGAATATCATTTTGAATATTTAGTAAATTGAATTAGAATTATACAGTAAATTTCTTTCTTTGAATAGTAGAAAATTGAATAGAAAAGTGAACGAAAAAGAAAATAAATAAAAAATAGTACAGTAACAATAATATTATATTGATAAAAAGTAATAATTAGAAAGTTATAAAAAAATGAATAGTAATTTATGAGAGAAAAATTAAAAGGTTGTTGTTTGAATTGATAAAAAATAAATAAAAAAATGTGTAAAAAGTTTTAAAATTTTCTTTTCTTTTTTCTTTCTCTTAGAAAAATGCCAAACATGCCTCAGGCCATGTATAGAGGATTAGATTTAGTATTTAGTTGGATTTTACCATCTATAGAGGATGGAACCCTTACTATGTTAATATATTGCCCCTAAAATGAAAGGAAAATGATTTTTATCATAAAAATCATTTTTTAATTTTTATCAAATTTTTAATTATTAACATTTAACAGATCGATTAAGAGATGGATTTTATATTTTTGTTGTTAACTAATGTTTTATCAATTTTGTTTTTCTTTTTTTAATAAATTTCATGACACAATTTTTTTGATAAGCCTATCATGATCCAAAATGAAAACATGTGAAACTTTCTCCATAAGATTAAGTAAAATAAAGTTACCATCGCTGATAAGTGTAGTCAAGTGGTAAATTGCAAGGTAGGAAACAGAAAGGTCGGTCTTATTTGCATAAAGGTTTTGAGCTCAAATTTTTGTTTCGGTAAGATTAAATTTATGTTTATAAAATAGATTCTTTTTGAGTGATTATAGAGTGGACTCAAAATTTAAAAAATGACTTATTTTTAAATTTGTTGACCTAAATTAAAATTGAAAAGAAAAAGTAAAGATTCTATCGAATTCGTTCCACAACCCATTGACACGTACTTGCTGACTAATGGGCCAGTTTCAAAGTTATGTAAACAAAATATTCACTTTTTACACATCATTCGTGACTGAAATACCAAAAATTATTCTTATCATATTTAACGAAAAATTCGATTTCATACATAAAGTTTTTATAAATTAATTTATTGCTCATCCTCCGATTTTCGTTAATTTATGATAAATAAAAAATAGAAAAATCCTCAATGTTGGTGTGGTATGTTGAGAAAAAGAAAAAAAAAAAACCGTTTTTTGACACACCATTTAACAGATATATTATACACATTTAATAAAATATAAAAATTTTATGGCAACGCAAATTGTATGCACATGTGGGCAAGCAGTGATTTAAGTTATTATATTGCAAAAAATATATTGGATTAAAAAAAAGAAAAAAGATATACCATTAGATATTGCATTATTAACTATTTTTGTTAAAAAAATGTACCTCCAACAAAATTATTGTTGAACCCATGATTTGGACATTACATATCCCGAACTTACAAACTTTGTTTTACCAAAATCAAAACAAAAGGAAAATTTTATTTTATTGAAAATACATTTTTTAAAATAAATAAAGAACCCAAAAAATTGTTTTCTTAAAAATAAAACATTAACAAAAAATCTAATCACTCAATGCAAAAACTCAATTTTTTAATTAAATTTTATTAAATTTAGTCACATTACTTTATATAAATAAAAAATTAGTTCCAAAGTTTTATGAACTTTTCAATATGGTCATATAAGTTTTTGCTTCTTCAGTTTAGTCTTCTACCGTTATTTGTTATTCCAATTGGGTTTATTTTTGGATGACATCAATCTGGTAAAATCGTGATTGACCAACCAGAATACACAAAAAAAAAAAAAGGAAAAAATAATAAGTTAGTTATTCATCCAGTGTGATCATAAACCATTGCATTTTTGTTTAATGTGGTGTTATGTTTTTCATTTTCCCTTTACTTGTCAAAACAGTATCTATCTTTAAAATGTATTTATCTATATTGCAAAATAGTTCAAAAATTTAAGACCATAATGGACAAAACAATGCACACATTTCTTCCTTTTTTTTTAAAAAAAAAAATCTTTTTCTGTGCATTCTGTTGACTTTAAACCCAATGTTTAACAAATTGCCAATTTCTCTCCAAAAAAAAACTCGACTGAAATATACAAAAATAAATTATAGGACTCAAATGACAAAGTGAAAGACCAAATGACTATATTAATAAAAATCCAAGACTAAGAGGGTTTGGTTTAACTTTTAAAATAATACATTTATATTTTAAATTTTAAAAAAAAATAATAGTGTTTGGTTAATATTTTTTAGAATTTACGGTTGTTGATAAACCATTCAAATTATGACTGATTAAAAAAATAACATCAAACTATTTTTTAAAATCTGCTACTATTGATAAATATGAAAAGGCTCCATTGGATGATCAAATGCATGTTGCTTAATTTTATTAATATGCATTAATTTTATACAACTGCAGTCATTATTTATATAATTATAATAAAAAAATATAAAATAAAAAAATAATAATATTTTTATATCACTTTTTATAATTATAATTGTATAAAAAATATTTATAATTATACAAAATAAATACATCTAAACACAATAAAATAATTTTATATACGCCTAAATTTTTCTTAATATAAATACTAAATTGTTCTTTCTGCACAATACTTTTCCATTAACGAGGACCTTGCTAACGGCAACTTTGCTGCATCTCTGACAGCTACAGCAGATCTCTGACACCTACGGCCGTGACGCCACTTTTTTGTATTAAAATATCTTTTTATTTTGTTTTTAAGTGTACAGTAAAATTAATATTAAAATAATATTATTTTATTTATAAATAAGAAACCTACTTTTTTTTCTTTTTATTTATTGCCAAATAATAACTTATATTGTAGAAATAATAATATTTTTATAAATATCTTATTTTATATTCTTAGTTAATATTTAGAAAAATAATAATATTTATAATTAATATATTTTCTTTAAAATAATAAAATTTTTATTCATAAATATATAAAATACATTTTTGTAAGATTAGTTTATTATTTAAATAGAAACACTACTAAAACAAAAAAAAGAATAAAATATCTAAATTTATTATTTTATTGTTTAATTAGTAATAATTTATATTAATTTAATTAAATATTATAATTTATTTTATTTATCAACAGTAACAAATAATAATAATAATTAATAACTAATAATAATAATTAATAATTAATAAATATAATTATAACAGTAATTTATAATAATAAAATCGACTAACGTAAAATGCGATCTATTCTGTACGTCATATTCCAATGTGGCAGGCTAATTAATTTTAGTCATTCAGCAATGTGATTTATTCCGTACGTCATTTTGCAATGTGGCAGGCTACTTAATTTTCAGTCATCGCTGGCTTTACATTATGTTTAGTGTACGAGAAAAAATTAGAAAAAAAAAAGTATAATAATAATTATTTAATTTTTTTATTTTTTTTCTTTATTTTTTATATCACTCCAAATAATTTTATTTTTTCTCTACTTTTTCTCTCACAAATTACTATTTACCTTTTCTTTTACCATACTTTCTTTCTCTTACCTTTTTCTGCCACTCTAAATGATTTTATTTTCTTTCCACTTTTTCTCTTATAAATTACTATTTGCATTTTCTTTTACCATATTTTCTTTCTCTTACCTTTTTCTACCATTCCAAATAATTTTATTTTCTCTCCACTTTTTCTCTCACAAATTACTATTTACATTTTTTTTCACTTATTTTCTTTCTCTTTAACTTTCTCTATCATTTAACTTTATTTTCTCTTTACTTTCCTTCTTTTTCTCCTTCTTTCTCTTACTTTCCTCTCTTTTCTTCGCACTCTAAACACACTCTTACAGTTTGTTCCCGGCACAAACTATTGGATTATTATTTATTAACCCTACTTCATGCTTCGAACTTTTTTTTATTTATTTATTATGAGATTTATTTAACCATAAGTTATATAATTGAGTAATTTTTTTTTCTTATAAATCACACTTTCTTCTTTTTTAAGATATAAATTTAAAATTTTTAAAATAAAAATTTAAATTTGAATTACTAAGATGCCTTATAAAAGATTTTCATATTTTAAACTTTAGTTTTGAAAACTTTTTTTTTATTTTTGATTTTTGATTTTTTGTTTTTTAATGTAATTGATGGCTTGATGTAGGCCGATAATTCCTTTGAAGAGGCTATTAGTGACACAAGTGTTGATAAGTGTTGATACATGAGCAATGACAGATCCAGAAATTGAAGTGAGGGGTAAATATATATTCAATTTTTTTTTAATTTTTTATTGTAAAATAATATTATTTTATTAATAAATAATAACTTATATAGTAAAATAATATTATTTTAATATATATAGTAACTTTTAAATTGAAAAAAAAAATTGGGACTAAATTGTAAAATATAAAATATAGTGAGAACAAAATATAAATTTTAGTAAAAGTAACAATATAAATTTAAGTTTTTTTACATTAATTTTTTTAGTGAGAACAATTGAGGGGGGGGAAATTTGAGATAGGACAATAAACTAAAACTAATATAAATTATACTAATAACTAATGTAAACCATAAATTTAAGGGTGGGCAGCACATATAGATCCACCAATGTACATGAGACAAAGTCCGATGGTATGAAATAAGCTATTATGTCTATCTCATACTATATGATCTTGTCTCATATATTAAATGCATTAAAGTATTATAAAATTTCAGATTAGGTGAGAACTTACTTTTAATTGGATGATTAACAACTGAGACTTTTTGATTGAGAGATGTTAAATTTGATTCTTAATTTTTCTTAGAACTAATTACTTTTCCTATGATAATAACCCATCTCCACTCAAAATTAAAAAAAAAAAAAAAATTGTATCAGGCTCTCATACATTGAACATAAGTTTTTTACTAAGGGCATTGTAAACTTTTATATTAGGCTCTACTGGGCAAATGTAGCTTTTTAGTGCGAGAGTGACGTGAGTCACAAAAATATAACTAGAAGTCTAGAATCGCATAAATATGGTATCATATAGGCGCAATCTAATGATTATAATTACATTTTTTTACTCCGTGTCATTCCTATAATCCTATGTCAAAAAGTTGCTCTACCTCACATCTCCCTTCCATATTTTTTGATTGATATGTCAGTTATTTTTTGGGCGACAGTTGATTAAGACCGGCATTGATATTGTATTTTTGGGCCCTATACAATAGAGGAATCCATCGCCAGAATTGGGCCACATTTGTCATGGACAGGACCATCGATCGCCAGCATTGGGCCACTTTTTGTCATGGAATTAAAAAGCTCTTGTATCTTGGTGATATCATAAACCGAGCAAACGCCTGGGGAGCACCGTGGAAACTAAGAAAACATAGACACGGAACCACCAATAGTATGGTGTAACTGGTAACTGGTCTAGATTAGAGACTTTAAGTTTGAATATTGTCCGGGTTTATTGGTAGAGTTAAAGTTATAACTGATTTGTTGTTAGCCTTGCTACAATAATTTGGTCTGTTCGCATTCTTTCTGTATACATGCACAATATTTTTTGATGAGATTATGAGATACTATTTCTGATTTCTTATTTAAACTATCAAAAAAAATATAGACATGGATACGAAATGATATGAATATTGTAACACACTAACATTAAGAAATAAGGACACGAATATTGTTAGAACACTATATATATATATATATATATATATATATATAGATCTTTGTTATGTGATTCTTTTATTTTTTATATTTTGCAATAATTTTAATAAAATTATTAATACGAGTCCAAGAAAATTAGTTATTACCTTATTCACAAATACAAATAAATAATGTGAATCTTTACTTCCAAATGTAATAGTAACTTTTGGTTATGTTTAATTTTTTTTCTAAAATTTCAAAAATATTTTGGACGTGTACTTGGCATATCTCATTATGTTCATAGCATGTTGATGGTCTGTCCAAACTGCGTCCATTTTTTTTTAACACATTTTTGCCTCTTGAATACGTGTCCATGCCATATTTAACATATGTGTTCGTGTCAAAAAGTGTACAATACAGCATGAACATACTAGATATCCTGTCTACACATATGAGGTGGAGACTATGAAATACAGACATAAATTCAGTAATATAAACACGATATAATATGAAAATTATAATAAAATAACTTTAAAAAAATTAAAACATAAATATAGTTTGGATACGGTTATATATATATATATATATATATATAATATTATTATTATTATTATAAATTTCATTTTACTTCAAAACATAACTCTTTTAAGAATTCAATAAAATCCTTCCAGCAATCTTCAATTTCAAGTTTTCAATCATCATTAATTGCATAGTGGGACAAAAATTTAAAAAGAAAAATTAAAAGAGGTTGGTTGGCTGGGTCTACGAAGGGTTAGTGAAAATAGCAAATTAATAATCAATACAATACAATAGATGATTGGATATAGACATTGTGTTGGCCTGGAATTTAGAGAGATTGAGACTGAGAGAAAGAGAGAGAAAGAGAGAGAGATTATTCAAAATTGAAGATGGATGCTTCTTATGTGAGAGATTAAAGGCCAGAGGAAGGTATTTCAACTTTGAGTCCAGCTTGTGGTCGGTCGTCCGTGGTCAGCGGTGGCTGGCTTGAGAAGGGATTGGAGTTTTAGAGACGGGATAATGATTTTTTTAGTCCTAAACCTTTAAATTTTTTTACGTTTGAGTTCTAAACCTTTTTGAAATTTCATTTGAGTCTTAAATTTTTTGATTTTCTACCAAATTAGTCCATCTGTTTAACAAAAGTGATCAATCTATTAAAAAATAATTTTAACTTTACAAAAAATTATTTAAAAAAGATTAAATATATAAATTGAATGTCTTTTTTATAAAAAAATATACATGTTGCCTATTTAATTCGTATATTTGTTGATTAAAAAAATATTTAATATGCATATTTTGTTGATGAAAAAAATATTTAACTCATGTATTTAAGCTTTTTTAAATGATTTTTATTAAATTAAACTCACTTATTAATAGATTGACTACTTTTCGTAATTTAAAGGAATGATATAGTAAAAAATTAAAAGATTTAGAACTCAAATAAAATGTTAAAAAGGTTTAGGACTCAAACGTAAAAAAAACTAAAGGTTTAAGACTTTAAAAATATTTATCCTTTTAGAGTCTGATGTTGGCGTCGTCTGTCGATGGGTAGGCAGCAATTGAAAAAATAAACGTCGACGATAAAGTTTCCCTTTTTTTTTTAATAAAAAATTACAAAAATATTTAGATGTATTTATAAAATGTCAAACACTTTTATTTTTTGTGTTTAACATGAGTGTTCTATTTTTTATTTAAAAATTTTAACGAACACTTTTAAACATGTCTGATACGTATCTAAGATATGATAAAAATATATGTGTATTGGATACGTATCCAACACACAATAACTTCTCTAAACAGATTATCCATGCTTTGTAGGGTGGAGACAAAGGAAAGTGAAAAAAACATAATTATTTTAGGGTGGGGTATTTAGTTTTACTGTTCAAGACTGATGTTTGCTGTTTAAAATTAAAAAGTAAATTCGTGCAAAAAAAAAATCAAAAAGTAAAAGAAATGATGTTCGGTGAATTTTTTTAAAGCGTGGCTGTTCCTAGTTGATTTTTGAAAGGGTAATGCTACCGTATTAGATGATTTTGGTTGAATATAATAGTTGTTTAAATTTTTATAATCATGTCTATATTTTTTTTAATCAAAAATAAATATATATGAAAATATTTTTAAGTTATAAAAAATAAAAATATTATTATAAAAATTTAGAAGATTGTTACATTTAAATAAAACCACTAAATATATATCAAGCACATTTTTTCCTGTAATATTTTTATTTTTGAGAATGCGGTTGATTGAGTAAGCAGGGTAAATTTACTTCTTGATTTGATCGATAAGTAATAAACTATGTAATTACAAAATTGTCTTTAACAGGACGGATCTAGAAAGATTTTTTTAGGGCAGCAAACTTATATATATAATATATTAAAAAAATTGATATAAAATATTAAAAAAAATATTAGATGCCTCACATAATAATAATAATAATTGTTCTTTACGAATTTTTCTATTTTTAAGTAAATAAGGAAAACATTGAATCTTTTAAGTAAACAAAAATAATTTTTTTTATGAGACTAAAAAATATGTATCAGTACATTATACATGTATATATGAGATATATTTTATAAGTGAAAATTATTCTAAGAGGGCACAAAAAATATTTTAAAAAATAATTAATATTTCAAGGGGTAATTTTATAATAATATTAAAATTTTTTTAAAAAAATATAACCATATTAATTCAATTTTAAAAGACCCAGCGGGAGCAATTGCGCCCCCTGGACATGCCTTCCATTCGTCCCTGTCCTTAACCGTACAACGCAGAACACTTGTGCGCTCTTGTCCAAAAAGTAATTAAAAAAACTGAAGAAGATCCGGAAGGGAGGCTCTACGCCTACCGAGGTGCGCCGACCGAAGTGCTATTAATATTTTAATATTTTTTATAAAGAATTAAAAATTAAATTTTTATAAATATTATTGTCAAATATAAAATATAAATATTTATAAAATTTTTTATAAATTTTATTTAAATTTTTTTATTAATATAATATAAAAAATAATTGTTATATTTATTTATATTCGAGTGTGCACTTAATATTTGTAAAATAAAAAAATGTAGAGTTAATGACTACAACATAGAAGGAGGGCTCCACCAGATATTAAAATATAATTTTTTTAATAAAAAACTATTATATCTTTTTTTAAAAAAAATTATAAAAAAAATTATATGCCCCTAACAGGCAACTCATCCGTTCTTTTCCATCCCAAAACTGTGTAAATAATAATCTGAACATATAAGATTAATATAATTTTTTCAAACATAGTAATTTATAAAATAGACATAATATTTTTACTATGTAAATTATAGTTGATCTTTAAACTACATATTGAATAAACTTTTAGTTATAAATATATAAAATACATTTTTATGACACCAATTTTGATTAACTAGAGAGAAAAAGATAATCTATTCTTATAATAAAATAAAATTAGAATGTCTAAAATAATTATTTTATTGTTTAATTAGAATTAGCAAGTGTTAATTTACCCAGATACTTTGATTTTATTTTATTTATTAGTATAATAATAAAAAAATAATTAATAATTAGAAATATTAATAACAATTAATAACGAGTAAACCAAACACACCTTTAATCTCTTATGCTGTAATTGGAAATTTTCAAAGGAAAAAGAAAGAAAAGTGGAAAGAAAAATATTTTCTATTCATTTTCTTTTTTATTTATTTTCTATCCTTTTACTTTTTCTCTCACAAATTACTATTTATTTTTTTCTCACAACTTTCTAATAATTATTTTTTATCAATCATAACATCATCATTACTATACTATTTTCTATTCTTTTTCTTTTTTATTCACTTTCCAATCACAGTTAATTTCAAATTTAAGATTTGATTCTAATTTTTACAAATAAAAAAATAAGCAAAAAAAAAAAAAAAAGAAATGTGATTCTAGAAACGCAAACAAAGGAGCACTTACAAACCAAAGAGTCGTAAACTAACCAATCCTCCTTGTCTCTGAAAATATTTTAGGCATGATCTTGAAAAACGTCAATTCTGTCATCTTCAAAGTAAAAATTTAAATTACAATACTACAAATCACAAATCTGTAAGCATTGGAGACTTTAATATTAATTAAAAGGACACCATTAGGTGATTGTTATCTTAAGTAGTTATTAAATAATTTTTATTATATGATGTGTAAGACGGAGTATATTACAAATAATTTAAAATATATAAGTTTCAACAATAATATACGATGTACTGAAAGAAATTATATAACGTAGTATAAAAATTATAATAATAATAATTAAAACGCAAGAAATTTATTAATTAGTTGGGAAGTTATAGAAACTATTTAATTGACAGTCAAAAAGTATTTTCTAATTAAAAATCGGTCGTGCACAACAATGAACGAAAAAGACGTTGGGAGCAAAATGAGGAACAAAAAATACTCGATCCATACAACATTCAAAGAGACTAATCCATTCGGTATTGAAAGTGACTTGGGTAAATACGTAAAAAAAAAAAGAAAAAAAAGAAAAAGGTAAATGAAATTAGAAATTAAAAAAGAAACTAAAAAACAAAACGATGATGTGCCGCCAAGCCTGATTGCCCGCATGAATGCCCTTAAAATGTCTGCTACTATTTATAGATAGACAAAATTAGGTTAATATTGGTCCTTACAAAATCCACCGTACTACACAACACAGACATGTTGGAAAAAATTAGGCAGACGGGTCCCGTGACTGGGGCCCGTTGCAGCTAACATGGCGGGTAATGTCATGTGCCTCACGTGTCATTGGTTTATTGAAATGGAGGACCTTAGCTCCTCTGTAGATCTAATATAAATAAAGCCTCCCATGGCCTCTCCTCCGTCGGATCCGAACTCCCCAGCTTTTGGGTGACCATTTTGGAGTCTTTGTTATCATCATCGCCACCATCGCCACCATGCCATTGCCACACCTGTTGTCTCCGCCGCTGCTGTCAACCTCACAAAAGCTTCCTCTGATGCGGCTGCCAGTGCCTAAGCCATGGTTCTTTCTGCTGAGGACGTGGCCGACGTCACCCACACCAGAGCCCTTGCTCCTAAAGTCATCGCTGGTGGATCTCCTACCGCCAGTGTCAATGGCTCCAAACTTATTTCAGGCACAGGAGCTGGACCAATGAATGGCGGCGCCACTGCAGTTGCTACCGGTGCCATCGCCGTCAGTTCTGCTGTGCCCGCATTGGCGCTGGTACTGTCTTTCACCGTCCCTACCACCACCGAATTTGATGACAGAGGTTGTTGCTTGTTTACTTTTGGATGGGGGTGCTGTAGCGATTGTGTTATTGTCTGCTGTTTTGTTGGTGTAGTTGTGTTTTTGTTTTCCCATCTGTTAATGTGATTAGAAATGGTTGCCGATATTCAATCGATTTCTATCATGAGTCTGTCGAAGTGCGGTGTTTGTTGTCTTATGTAGGTTCATCAACTTGTATTTAGTTTGGTTTTTATTCTCTTTAGAGGCTCTTGTCTAAATGAGTTTCAAGCTTTTTTCATACATGATTTTTGTGACTATGCCGGTTGTAAGTCATTAGTATCGTTTACTTCATATTGTGTGCAAGTATTTTCAACATCTTCGAGTCGGATTTTTGTATGATTTTTTATTGATTAAATGCAATAATTTCCATTGGTCAAAAAAAAAAAAAAAAAAAAGAAAAGCATGAGATGTGTAAGGAAAAAAATATATGATCACAAAATTTATATACAAAATAATAGTATATTTTATATAGTTAATAATTTAAATTTAAATAATAATTTTGTATTAATATTTTATATCTAATTGTTTATATTTATGTAATGAAACTCAATGTGTAATATAATGAAAATAAAATGTATGGAGGAACCATGCTCCTGTTGGTTTTTTTTTTGTTGGTCTTCAAAAAGAGGCATACTCCGTACAACACGAAGAAAGGGGGGAGTTGGACAGCCCCTTCCTCTCAGCCAGCCATAATGGCCAAATAAGCCAAATAACCGACTGGGTTATACCAGTAAATTAGCAGCCATGCTATTAGGATAAATCATGTTATTATTGAATTGGACTTTGTTACTGCTATTTCCTCGTAAAGAGAAAATTATTGGTAATTGGCAATATTAAGATGAAATGCGCTATTTTAAAAGCTTTTTTTTTTTTCTTTCATACTTAGGAATTTTTTAATATAAGGATAAATTCAAATATAATCACGGATAGCTTGGCGAAACAAGGAATAGACAAGCAAGAGGACTTTCTTGCTTGGCGCTATAGCCCTGGCGTTGCTTGCAGGGCCTCTTGTCTTTGTTCTTTGCTTCTGCTTCCACTATTCCATTTTTTTTGGTTAAAAAAATAGGAAAGCAAAGTAATACTCCACAATTCTACTGAGGAGTATTAAGGCTGCGTCAAGGGATGGTGCACTTAAGAATATCCTAAGAATTCTGTAAAAATAGAATTTTTTCAAGGTCTGTCTGTCATGTGAAGCATTCCGTTTGTCCCGTTTCCGTTGCAAGCTTCCTCTTTTTTCATATTGCATGAATTTTGATCCCTTTTAAATCTTAGACTTTAATCATTTTTTGGTGGCTTATATGTTTAAAGGATTTTTGGCCGCTAGCTTTACAAGTCAGTTTTCTTTAATTTCTTCTCATTCCAAATATCATTTGGTGTGATAACATGATGCCTTCCGTGCTTGAAGGCTCCATGGAAATAATAGGGAATCGGTTTTTTTTTGACCTTTTTTGTCAGAAAGGTTGAATTCTTTTACCATAATTATCGTTAGAGTTCAATATGTGATGTATTCTTCTTTGGTCCGCCATGCCTTGCAGGTCATGGCTCCATTTAGTTGAATAGTGACAGAATAAACAATCTAGAAGAAGAATGTTGGGCAACAGTTGTCAACCAAACGATATGCAAGAAATCATAGAGGACGTGAATTCAAATGCCAAAGAAACGAAAGCACACAACGATACAAATTATGGAGATTACCAAACAAAGAAAAAACCAAGTGCATAGGACAAAATTTAGACATCAAAAATCAAAGATTTTATGTTTTGCAGAAGATTCCCCAAATGTGCAGTAGCTCTCAGGTGCACCATTTTACAAGGTTGCCTTGAAACAAAATTTATCATGATTCCCACTTAGGACTTTTTTTTTTTTGTGGAGTCAATCTCAAGATGAGCACGTGATTTACACCTTAGGATGTTTGGTTTAGTTTTTTGGGGTACTCTTTGCTTTTCAGTTTCCAAAAGTAGAAAAAGTATTTGATAATTGTCTTTTATGTGCTTGTTTTTGCTGATAACTCTCCTAAATAGCAAATGATCCAAAAAGTAGTTTGAAATCGCCCTAATAGCAAAAAGCAAATGATCCAAAAAGTAATTTGAAATTTTAGTTTAACTAAATACTATGAATTGATTTTAGTCATCAGTATTCAATTATAATAATTATTAATCAATAAAAACAATCAATAATAAACAACTGTAACAATAATTAACAACAGATAAACAAAACAAACCCTTAATTAAGTAATTGCAGGTTAGGTTCGGAGCACTGTTAGTATGCATTTGGCATCTTAATTTCGTTCGGATTGACCTTATTAGCGAAAAGCTCAAGGAAAAAGAAGGAAAAGAAGCTTACGAGAATTCATCTAGTCGTGGTTCATAGTACAATACTAGGAAACTTGAATGTTTCCTTTAGTTCAATTCGGTTTGAAGGAAAAAGAAAGACTACAGGCTAACTCGTTTCGCCGCAAAGTTCCAAATTACAGGTCGCAGGCAACACTGCAATCCCAATAGCAGTTGCGCAGACCCATAACTTGAACGTTGATTACCTTGCTATATACACAATGTTAT
Organism: Carallia pectinifolia; assembly: GCA_037832335.1. Classification (NCBI taxonomy): domain Eukaryota; kingdom Viridiplantae; phylum Streptophyta; class Magnoliopsida; order Malpighiales; family Rhizophoraceae; genus Carallia; species Carallia pectinifolia. Next base: position 33,466,308 of record CM075453.1, read on the forward strand.
GTACAAATATATACACTAACTTTTGACCCTAAATCTCAAGAAAGCAGCCTGATTGGACATAGCCCGAGTATTGTTCAGGGGTGTTCACTTTAGTCCATTTGTAAGTATTCATATCCAACACATGTGCCACCTGAGAATCTCCCATTCCTCAGGCTCCAATGACCAACAGTTTACGCTCCCATGTTGCCAGATAAGCGACATTGGCCATGTCAGCAGGTAACTTGGCAATTTCTTGCCACGTGGAATTTTTAAATGCCACCACTTCGCTTTCACGACACATGTATAATGCCCCGTCATTGCCAGAAGCACAAGTCTTGGGACTTTCGGCTGAGACTAAGTAGTCCTCTTGTACTTGCTCCCATTGACACGTAGCAATATCGAACACCTCAGCACTTCTCTCAAATTGACCTTGCATCTCTGTACAATAACCTCCAATGACGTGGAGCAAGCCGCGGTGGAAATGCTTTGCACTCGTCGCGCTCTCTTGCCATGTCAGGCAATGACACCCACTCGTCTTTTACTGCATCGTATGCCATTGCTGATTTCAATGCATTCTTCTCCTTGTCATGTCCTCCCATTACATATACCGTCCGATCCGAATCAGAGGTGGATCCAAAAAATAACCGGGACAACCCAGGCATATCGGCTCCACGATGCCATGTGGCCGACATGAAATCAAAGACAAAAACTGAGTTGGAAACTTCCCATGTCATTGGATCCATTCCACCCAACATTACAAGGCCCCACTTGATATTCACCACTTGGCAAACATTGGCAACCCGTTTTCCAACTGAGGAACTGAAGGCAACTCGAACCAACAACCAGTCATTGGTTCAAGAAGACTGAACCGGTAAACCGGAACCTGATTTTTCAGATTTTCCGAACAATGATTTGGATCCACCTTCGCTTGAGCTACAAACACCATCTTCTGGCTGTTACAACTCTCTCTTCTACGCTGGGGAAACGCCGGTGACTCGATCTCCGCTTTCCACCCTTTGCACACAGATGCAATAGTGGCAAATTGCTTGTATGTAACGCGAACTAGACAATCATAAGCAACATCATTAGGGAGGCCTGGAATCAACTCCATAATTACAATCAATATTTCAATGGGTATCAAGCAGGAAAAGGAAATGGTAAGAACTAAAGTAACGTAGCAACTAAAGGAAAACAAGATGAGAAATAGAAGAGCAGATGGGTTTTGAATTTGAAGACATATTGGAATTTATATAGGGGTTAGGGATGTTTTCTAAGCTAGAAACTTTGCTTTAAAATACAAAAAATGTTCTAGAAAGACGAACTCAATGAAGCTAAAAAAAATAAAATAAAATTGAAGAGAGCAAAAGAAAGAACAAACTACTGTTCATTTCGTAGAACATGCAAAACATTATTTTTTTCGGAGCACTTGTAATTTTGTTGGTTAATTATTTAAAATGCAAGACGTTGTTTCCATGAGGAAACAATCAGAAAGATATACATATTGATTCTTACAAGGACGTCGTTTGTCTTAACTTATAAGAATTACTCATAATTATGCCTCAGGTTGTCTACTTATATGCCTGCATTGATCCCATTTTCTAAAAGCGTGCCGATTTGTGCACTAAGTATTATTAATTAGTTTTTTTTTTTTTACAAAATTAAAACTTAAATCTAAATGAATGTTATCTTCAAATCTAAATTCTAAACTCCAAATAGGGAGCCTTACCCCTAAACAGAAAGAAGAAAAAGAAAAACCCTCTTTAATTCTTCGATTTGGGGGTATCGAGGTATCTCAAACTTTTCCCTTTCTAAAACGTAATATCAGAGTTACCCAAAATTTGATGTTAGGTTAATTATTCAGTTTATGTTAATGGTCATTCCCAACTACGAGATCTACACTCAGTTTTGCATGTCATCCATTTATTGGACTGGATACAAAATCACATGTTAATATTCAATGTCTAATTGGATGAGATCATTATTATCAAACCCTTTTTAGTCCCGCCAGTTGACCATGAATTGAACTCAAATTAAGCATGTCTATAAAAAATATAGACTTGCTATCAAACTATGAATTTATAATAAAGAAATCAAATTAACTTTAGTCATCCACGAATATTACTAATGTGATCCAACGATAGTATCAATAGGACAGGCTCTCAAACGTCAGAATGAATCAATTCAATTGAAGAAATAGAACTACTCTTATTAAAAGGCAAAACATGATGTTTGGTAAGTTGACAAAGAACACAATTAGTCTCAACATCTTTAACGAAGCCAAAAAGATAGAAATTAAAGGACTTAATTTAAAGTGTTAAGCATGATAGGAGAATGCCAATATGCAGATAAAATTGACGTAGCACAGTAAGTGGCGAACTAGGGAATTAGTAGCAGTTTGAATAATTTTTGCATAAGTGTTACATGTTTTGACTAAAAAAATGTGTGAAAAGAGGTCAGATGGCTACAATAGCCATAATCAAAGAACTAAGATTTTGATGAACTTGAGACAGTTGATAAGCCCTATTCAGAGTATCAAAATCAATTTGGCTAAAGGTCTCAAGATTAATGGACAAAACCTCACAGTTAGTGGTGGTAGCAACAGATCTATTAAACTTACCTTTAGAACTGGTGGCTGATGGGCACTTATGGTTGCTTGGGGGACCATTTTGTTGTTTGGCTTAAAACAACAACCAATCACACTATAGGGAATGAAGAGTGAAGAGCTTTCATCGTGACAAGGCAAGTTTCCTCAAAGAGTAACTCAGCAACCACAGTCTCTAGATAAGGTAAATGAATCCCAATAAAGCAAAGAGCCCCGAATAGGTTCATAATCATCAGTGAGAGTCATAAAAAATTGTGTAATCCTCACTTTTTCTCTATAATGTGCAAACTAAACTGCATCATTAGGATAATCTCATGCAGGTTTAGAAAGTGATAATTGATCCTATACAGAATGCATTTTTGAAAGAAAGACATCAATAGACTGACCCCGTTCTTATTTTAGGGGATAGAGATTACCCAGTAGTTGTCATTGTTGTGACACATCATATGTAAAACATCGTGAGGCCAATAGATCCCATACCTCCTTTGCGGTGCTAAGACGATTGAACTGGAGCTTGATTATTGAAACACTTGTATTCCAAAACCCGGTGAGGGTTTTGGGGTTGTTACTCGGCTAATCTTCACACCTTTTATCGAGCTTTTGAAATGATTCTTCTTTTTTTGCATCAGGTTTTAGAATAAGATGTTGGTCATTGCATTAGACCGTCGACAGCTGCAAAACCGGTTTTTGGATGATTTAAATGAAAGTCGAAGAAAGGAAGACTGGCCAAAGGATTCCAGCAAGGTTGGGACAACATTCCGGCGAGATTCCGGCAACAAAAACAAAAGTCCGACAAGGTAGGAAGGACTCAAATAGTTCCCTTCAACAAATTGAAAGTTCGACTATAAAAGATGTCATTATAAACTGTAACACCATTTTAACAGACATTTTCTTTTTTAAAAAAATGCCAGAGCCTCTGATATCATGATGAAAGTATGAGAGAATCGAAAGAATTGAGGGAATGAGATTAATTTCTGTGTGTTGAAGGTATACCAACTTATATAGAAAGGAATGTACAAAACAGGAAAAGAAGATGGAGGGAAAATAACGAGACATTCACCAAGTCATACAAGTGAGATTTATGCATATCCTTGATGTGATTTGGACGTATCTTTAAAATGAACCTGAATTCTATACCGAATTTTATACTAAATCAACTAAAATTGTACCTAAATCTACAACATTCTAACGCTAATAACTGCATAAAGTTAAAATTTTCTTCATGGTGCCGCTAGCACCTTAAGTCGGTTATCTTTAATTTTTTCCCACACTAAATGTCAATTGGGGTGATACCTGATGCCTTCCATTTCACATTTCTTTTTTTCCTTTCTGGCCGGAGTGGTGAGTTCATGTACCATTCTTACCATGATGCCTTCGATGAAACCCCCTTCTGACACAAGTGTGCTTTGAACCTTTCTATCAAACTGTGAGGGTTTTGCTTGATGAGAAAAAGTTCATTTGTTCCCGACAAAAAGAAGCCTCAGAAGATGGAACAACATTCTGTGTATTCTTTGTTACGAGAGCCTGAAACTCAAGAGGATAATGGCATGCTACAAAGGACCCTTGAGTGCTTGCTATACTGAGGATGGCTTAAATATGTGATTATGGGACTGAGTGTCATAGGATGTGTCCAGTGTGGCTGTGAAGGAACATAACTCTCAGTGGCGGTGGTCTCCAATGGTGCAGCGTCTGGTGGACTAGTTGGTAAAGAAACCAAGTCCGATGGCTGCTCCAAGACAGTTAATAAAGATGGACATGTAGCGGAACCTCCCATAGCCATAGGTGGACGTGCAAAAGAAGATAGAGATACCATAAAATAAAGAGGCATTAAAACATCACTAAGTGACATCTAATTTTGAGTAGGAGGATTTTGTGATTTTGAGTTAGAATTGTGACTCTTATATGAATCTTGTCAATCAGACAACATGTCTAGAGACCATGATTTCATTGGTTGTTGAATCATAGCACTTCAAACTAGTGTGAAAAGTGAATACTTTGAGAAAAGAGAAGGATGAAGCTTAGTTCTAGTTTGCGTGCAGTATAAGGTTTAAACCATTGATAGCAAAGGAAACCAAAAACTCTGAATTTATTATTATTTTTTGGAAATTTAAATAACTGATCATATGGTGTTTTCATGTTGAGAAGCCTATTAATAAGATAAGCCACTAAATGACACCAGAAGGAAGGAGGAAGGGACGCTTTTGGTGAAGCAAGGTGAGGCCCATTTCAACAATGTATTTGTGTCTTCCCTCAGAGAATGTGTTCAAGTGTATGTAGCGGAACCAAAACATGATAAATACCCTGAGAGACGAGATAGGACTTTAAGGCCTGCTATTCACCTCTACCATCTGAATGTAAAGTAGTAATATTGCTATTAAATTGCTTTTCAACTAGTTGCTTGAAAGTAATAAAAATTGAGTGAAAGTCAAATTGGAAATGAAGAGGAAAAAAAGCCACATATGTTGGTTAAAATAATTTATAAAAATAACATAATATTTAAACCCATCAATTGATTCAACAGGAGAAGGGCCCATACATCAGAGAGTATTTTGAAGTGGATGAAAGCTAGATACATTGGAGGCCCAAAACAACAAAATTTGGCTTTTATTGCACCTACATAAATTACAAAGGTAAGACTTGCTAGCTAACGACTGACTTGACAGTGAATGCAAATGGATAACATGCTCTAGGATTTTATCAGACGGATGCCCTAATCTCTACTGCCCTGTTGACATGGATTGAGCTGTAACGATCATGGCTGAAGGAGTGGAGGATAGGTGCTAATCGGCTGGAGGAAGAAGTTGATAAGTCTTATCTTTATATACCCCTCAGAGTAGCAGTGCCCCTGCATAGATTCTTTACCAAACAAAAAGAACGAAAAAAATTCACCGTCACAATGTTAGTTTGACGCAATTTAGAAATCAAAATTATTTTATTTTTCAAATCCAAAACACACAAAGTATCTAAAGGTTTGAGGTTCCATAGGAATTTGCAAGTACGATCGAACCTATGTGGGTTATGGCCAAATCTGTACCAGTGCTGACAGCAATCTCGTTTGTGCCATCATATTCTAAAAATAAACACAGATTGTTGAGGTATGTAGTGACATGATGGGAGACTCTCGAGTCCACTGTCTAAGGAGAATCATTATATTGTTGAATTTGAGCATTATTTGCTATAGGATTATCCCGGAAAAAAATTTTCCTCGATAGGATCGTTTAGCAGTGTGGCCAAGTCGATCACACAACTAGCAAATTGGTCTTGCCTAACTGCCGTGAGTAGCACTGCTGCGAGTGAAGAATCGTAGAGATTTGGACTACACCTCTGAAATTTCCAGCAACTCGTCTACTCTACTGTGGTAAAATTAGATGAAGATCCTTGAGTACGACAAGCCAGATTAGCACTCGTAGGAAACACACAAAGTCGCTCCTCTCTTTTTAAAAGAGTCTAAATCTAGCAATTTATTATGGAGTTCCTCAAAGAAAATAGAAGATTCTCTTGCGTGAATCACTGTAGTCATCTCTTTGAAATAGCTAGGTACCAACACCATTCACAATATGAATAATCAAATCTTCCTTTGCAATAGGCGAACAACTAATAACCAACTCATCAAAATTAGCCTTCATTGATTGCGGGTATTTCACAATTGATTTAGCACCCCGTGGTTCGATCAATTTTTCTTTCAGTAACATCGCTCTAGAATGTGATTTGTTGGCATGGGTTTTGGAAAACCGATCCTAGGCTTCTTTTGCGGTGGAGGCTGAAGCAATGAGGGCAACCAAAGGTTCTCAAACCAACCTTATAATAGCCTGCAGTGGAAGCTGGTCTTGATGAAAACAATTGTTGTAGTATGGGGGGTGGTTTTGGACTTCGTTACCTCCTTGAGTTATGGTTTTGGGTGGGCATGGGATGTTTCCATCAACATAGCCAAAGAAGATTATGCCAAAGAGAGAAGCGGAGAATTATGTTCTCCATAATGCATAATTGGAAGAGGTGAGCCTAAGTAGAAGTTGGCCTGCTGTGTTTATGACGATTAAGCCTAAGGTAGATTGAACAATAGTCGAAGGTTGACATTGATAGTGGAAGACGCTGATGAAGAGTCAGAGGCCATCGTTGATGCTCTTAAGCTTGGACAGCTCTGATACCATAAAAGAATTATGCTAGTCAAATGAGTAACACCTCCACAGATAAGATACAAATAAAATTCAAAAATCAAATAAAGAGTATTATCTAAACTAGAAAAAATCGTTCAATCCCGATTAGCCTCGATAATTCAACGGAAATTGGACGGGAGAATAGATTGCGTTTTTGTTAAAAAAATTTTATTTCATTTTTGCAAACAGAGCCTATGTTGTACAGACATAATTGGTGTGACTTTTTCAATAAGTGGAGTCTTCACTTAATCGTCTTTTGATTGATTTCTTTTTTCCGTAATTTGTCTCTTTCCATATGATCATCAAAGAGAATCAGCAGAGTGTGGGGGAGTGGGGACATAGGTGTGGATAAGACAAGGAAAATGAAAGGCGCTTAAAGAAAATTTCGCTCGACTCAATCGGCTCCCCAGATTTTATCCGCATTGTGCTCCGAGACTCCAGCAAGAACATTTGATTCTCCCTAATTTTTTTTTTAAATTCATTAAAAAATTTATTAGATCATGAACTATATAATGATAATGATTCTCTTTTTTCATAAATTTTACTTTTTCCTTCTCAAAAATTAAACTAAAGACCTCTAAAATATAAGTCATGAACTCTATTTTACCTAATTACATGGATGCCAATAGCATTATATTCAATAAATTAACTCGTTATTCTGTACTGCTGTCAGAATTAGTTAGTTGGAACAGTCGGATGAGAATTTTTTAGTTTTGTAGATAAGTTTTAGAGTCATGGTTTTTTGATCTAACTTATAAAAAATAAAAAAAATAAAAAAAAACTCCTTACGGCCCTTCGGCCCAAGGTTTCCATGTTAATTGAGATAAAATATTGTTTAACTAAAATAATAAAAAGAGATGTAATAATTATATAAAAATCCTCTGTGGAAGGAGATACAACATAAACATGAAAATAACGTGCAATCATCATGTTATTTTGTGCACTAAAAAAAATTTTATTTTAAATTATTTTTTAATCAAAATAAGTCAAATTTTCTTAATAATAAGTCTAAGTAAGTTGGCAAAATATATCTTTTGTTTTTTCCCTGTACAAGAAAGAATATTAACCTTTGGATTGAGAAGGTCCATATAACTTTATCGATAGAAGTTAAGTTGTTCTTTTAATAAAGTCAAAAAAAGTATTAGAGTTACTATTCGATGTGGTATCCTATAGAGATAGTGTAGTGGTAATTTATTGTATTTTCTTTTTCGTTGGTCTAAATTCGAGTTATTACAGCAGTGCCTTTAATGTTAGAAATGTTGTGCTTTGTGATCTATGGTTCTCAATTTGTTAACATCGCAGCTAAGTATGGGGAAGACTTACTCGAATCCAATAATACTTAAGTGGTGAATTTGTCAAAACTCGATATCGGCCCATAAATACGATAATAGACATACTCGCAATGCACTTTATTTTAGTTGTTCAAAAAAAAAATTTAGTGTTAGAGTTTTACGAAGAAATAAACTAGTTCTCCTGAGATTTCTGTTATATTCTAAGATAAGAGCCTGCCGGTAATAAATTTAGTTTGCAACAGCCGACGACTCTTCGGTGTATTAGGAAGATAATGTTATTTTATAGAATAAAATAAGAGAAATAAATGAGGAGATTTATTAGATAAGATTAAAATAAGATTAAAGTGATATAAATTATTAAATATTTAAATTTAAAAAAAATATAAATAAATTATTAGATATTATTAGATGAAATATATAATTATTTTAGTATTACTTAATATACAGTTATGTAGTGGAACTCATAAAATAAAAATGAAAAAGATCAAAAGAAGGAAGACTATACCTTTTGTGTATCTAATTAAAATAGCCGTGTGTTTGGCTTGATGGTAAGAAGCCCATGAGAAAGAAATCACAATTTCTTACAAATTTACCTTCCTTTGAATTAGAGTGCGAAAGATAAGTGTTTGAAGTTAAAAATGGTACATTAAAATAAAGCTTGTAGTTAATAATGAATATACTATAGACTTAATAGCATTAGTTGATTCAGGTGCTGATTTAAATTGTATTCAAGAAGGCATAATCCCCACAAAATATTATGAAAAAACAACTGTAACACTAAGAGGAGCAAATGATAATAAAATGAATATTTCATATAAATTGTCTAATTCACATATATGTAATAAAGGCATATGTTTTAAAAATGTATTCATATTAGTTAAAGACTTATCACAAGCTATTATATTAGGTACTCCATTTTTAACACAAATATATCCATTTACTGTCACCTCTCAAGGAATAATAACAGAAGTACTGAATGAGAAAATTTGTTTTGAATTTATCACTCAACCACAAATCAAGGATATAGACATCTTAAAACATAATACTATTTATCATACTAAAGAAATACTTTTAATACAAAAACAAAAGCAAATAAAATATTTAAATCAAGAAATACAATATAAGCAAATAAGTGAGCAATTAACTAAACCGGATATACAGGAAAAAATAAAAGATATTAGTCAAACCTTTGAAAAAGAAGTCTGTTCTACATTGCCTAATGCATTTTGGCATAGAAAACGACATACTGTTTCTTTACCTTATATTCAAGATTTTACAGATAAACAGATACCTACAAAAGCTAGACCAATACAAATGAATGCTGAATTACTTGAATATTGTAAAAAAGAAATTCAAGAATTGCTAGACAAAGGACTAATAAGACCAAGTAAATCTCTATGGTCCTGCTCTGCTTTTTATGTTAATAATCAAGCTGAAATAGAATGAGGAGCCCCTAGATTAGTTATAAATTATAAACCATTAAATAAAGTATTAGAATGGATTAGATACCCAATACCTAATAAAAGAGATTTGATTAAACGGCTAAATAATGCAGTTATATTTTCTAAGTTTGATATGAAATCAGGATATTGGCAAATACAAATAAATGAACAGGATAAATATAAAACTGCTTTTACAGTTCTTTTGGACATTATGAATGGAATGTTATGCCCTTTGGTTTAAAAAATGCACCATCTGAATTCCAAAATATAATGAATAACATATTTAATCCATATACAAAATTTACAATAGTCTATATAGATGATGTGTTGGTCTTCTCAAAAACTTTAACTGAACATTTTACTCATTTAAGAAAATTTTTGAATATAGTCAAACAAAATGGTTTAGTAATATCTGCTAAAAAAATGAAATTATTTGAAATTGAAACAAGATTTTTAGGATATAATATTCATGAAGGAAAAATAACACCAATATACAGATCAATAGAATTTGCTGATAAATTTCCTGATGAAATAAAAGATAAAAACAATTAAAAAGGTTTTTAGGATGTCTTAATTATGTAGCAGATTTCATACCTAACCTTAGAACTATATGTGCTCCTTTGTATCATAGATTAAGAGACTCTCCTCCTTCTTGGAATACTAATATGACTAATATAGTTAAAAAGATAAAAGTCTTAGTAAAACATTTATCTTGTTTAGGAATACCCGATGAAAATGCCTTTCTTATAATAGAAACAGATGCTTATGATATAGGATATGGTGGAATATTAAAACAACGAAAAGATAGTCACAAGAATAAAGAAACTATAGTAAGGTATTATTCAGGAATATGACATGGTCCTCAAAAAAGCTATTTAACTGTGAAAAAAGAAGTATTAGCAATAGTACTTTGCATCATGGCATTTCAAGATGATGTTTTTAACAAAAAATTTCTATTACGAGTTGATTGTAAGTCTGCAAAGTTTATTTTAGAAAAAGATGTTAAAAATTTGGTTTCAAAACAGATTTTTGCCAGATGGCAAGCATTGGTTTCTAATTTTGATTTTACAATAGAATATATTAATGGAAAGTCTAACTCTTTGCCTGATTTTCTGTCTAGAGAATTTCTCAAGAATTATGAGCAAGCAGAAAGTAACTCGTGATTTCATTAAGTTGAATGAAGCGTCGAATATTTCCCCAGCCTCAAATAGTCCAATTTCTTTAAGGCCTAATGCGTCGAATAGATCTACGTCGAATACTTTGAATATAGATTTGAATAACCAATTCTCTGTGTTAGGAAAAATCCCTTCTGCATCCAAACCACAAACTAATCCTAGAAATTATAAAGATATCCTTCAATATTCCATGGACATGTATGAAATTTTGATAAATCAATATTTGTGGGATATTCAGAATGCTTTTGCATGCAATGATCTACTTCTGCAAGCCATGCAAATGGAGGAAGAGGTAAATCAAGATCCATGATAAAGGAAAGAAATAAAGAAAAGAAATACCTTTATGCAAATATTCAATATTCAGAATATTATTCAACTGGAGAAGAGATATTCATACAGGAGAGGAAGGATTACAAGGCTGCGAGGCATGGTTGTGAAAGGATGATCTTACAAGTGAAGAAGAGTGTAAGTGGTTCTTTTTTTGCCTTTCATTAGGCATGCTATTTATATTACAAAAAATACTATTTATGATGACAGCTGTTAAGACAGCTGTCCACACAGCTAATTACATTATTGGTGTTGACGTCACTTCATACGTTGATATCACTTAGCTGGCATGCATTATTGATGATATGATAGCGGCTGTCATTCATATACATTATTGCTTTATCTTTGAGGGTGTCTTGTCGGATACAGTTCTTCCATCATATGTGCGTAGTCACTTCCAAGGTCATAATCAGGATCTTCATTACTGTGCTGAGAGGGTTATGCTCCAGGAGAAATTATTGGTGATTGAATTATTGGGTCTTCATCTTCTTGAGATAATTCTGACAGGGCTTCCATGAGTCTTTTCTTATATTCTTCTTTAGAACTGGCAGTGGATAGATTGTCTTGAAATTTTTTCTTTGAAAATGGCATTTTCAGGGGAATATCATCACGAGGGCTGCTAACTTGTTGTTTGATTAACCATTGCGAAACTATATTGGGACATGCTTTGTCATCAGGAAGCTTTTTCCACCATTTGATTTGGATATTCCGAACTAGAGAGGGAGGATATGGAGAAGGATGAATATTTTGAATAGCAAAATTCCATTTCATGATCCATGGAATATCAAATGTCATAGTAAAATACCAGATATGGGCGATTGGGAGTTCATGAATTGCATCAAAAAAGAGTTTATATCCATCAAGAGTTTTGGAGGGAAAGATTTGTTCAGATAGTCCAAATCTTAACCACCATGCATGAAACCAGGCAGGAAATATTCTGGGACAGTCACTGAGTATTCGAAGGAACCAAGAGTGTCGGTAACTACCTACCATTAAGGTAGTATTCCAAGCTGTGATGTAGTCATAATAATTATAACACATGGGATCATATGGACTTGTGAATTTCATATATCTATACATGGGAGGAATATTCTTTTGATTCAAAAGGAATTCAGGGATATGCTGTGATCTGCTGAGAAGAGGATCATGTAGAATTTGGGTGAATTGCTGGGTTTGATCTTCAATCATTTTGATCCATTCAGGCAGGGTAATTACTCTTTTAATATTCATTTTGGAATATTGAATTTCTTGGTCTTTGTCAAGAGTATGCTCAATATCTGCTGAAACAGTGTCTACCAAGATATACTCATAAAACTTTTTATTCTTTTTGAGAGCTTGAGGAAGAAAGGCAGTATTTTTGGGAAACATTTTGGCAAGAATGTCTGAAAGGGGAATATTCTGATATTCTGATTCAAGAACACAATTAGGTTCAACATCCTTAATGATATATTCGGGATCTGGTGAAGGAGGTCTATATGGGAGAGTAGAAGAAGTAGAAGGAGCAGCTGGAGGTTTTAGTTGAAGGATATCTTTATAATTTCTGGGATTAGTTTGTGGTTTGGATGCAGAAGGGATTTTTCCTAACACAGAGAATTGGTTATTCAAATCTATATTCAAAGTATTCGACGCAGATCTATTCGACGCATTAGGCCTTAAAGAAATTGGACTATTTGAGGCTGGGGAAATATTCGACGCTTCATTCAACTTAAAGAAATCACGAGTTACTTTCTGCTTGCTCATGATTCTTGAGAAATTCTCTAGACAGAAAATCAGGTAAAGAGTTAGACTTTCCATTAATATATTCTATTGTAAAATCAAAATTAGAAACCAATGCTTGCCATCTGCCAAAAATCTGTTTTGAAACCAAATTTTTAACATCTTTTTCTAAAATAAACTTTGCAGACTTACAATCAACTCGTAATAGAAATTTTTTGTTAAAAACATCATCTTGAAATGCCATGATGCAAAGTACTATTGCTAATACTTCTTTTTTCACAGTTGAATAGCTTTCTTGAGGACCATGCCATATTCCTGAATAATACCTTACTATAGTTTCTTTATTCTTGTGACTATCTTTTCGTTGTTTTAATATTTCACCATATCCTATATCAGAAGCATCTGTTTCTATTATAAGAAAGACATTTTGATCGGGTATTCCTAAACAAGGTAAATGTTTTACTAAGACTTTTATCTTTTTAACTATATTAGTCATATTAGTATTCCAAGAAGGAGGAGAGTCTCTTAATCTATGATACAAAGGAGCACATATAGTTCTAAGGTTAGGTATGAAATCTGCTACATAATTAAGACATCCTAAAAACCTTTGTAAATGAGGAGATTTATTAGATAAGATTAAAATAAGATTAAAGTGATATAAATTATTAAATATTTAAATTTAAAAAAAATATAAATAAATTATTAGATATTATTAGATGAAATATATAATTATTTTAGTATTACTTAATATACAGTTATGTAGTGGAACTCATAAAATAAAAATGAGAAAGATCAAAAGAAGGAAGACTATACCTTTTGTGTATCTAATTAAAATAACCGTGTGTTTGGCTTGATGGTAAGAAGCCCATGAGAAAGAAATCACAATTTCTTACAAATTTACCTTCCTTTGAATTAGAGTGCGAAAGATAAGTGTTTGAATCTCATAAAAATAAAAAAAAAACCATTATGTTTGGGTCAACTAGTCAAAAGCCCATACAAATATTTACAAATAAAAAATTAAAAAAAAAAACCCGTTAGATGCATAATGACAAAATATCCCTAAACAACTTTATCCAACCCACTATTATATGGTTTATAGGGACGTATTTGTAAATTCACTTGCAAACTTTTCTTTCTCACTGTTTTCATCTAATCGAAATATAAAATTTTATTTTCTTATTATTTTTCTTCTCATCTATTTCTAATTAATCCAAACAACTAAGTCTTGCAATTTTATATCTCATAATTTTTTTTCTACAATTATTTTTTCACCAATTTCTTACAAGCCAAATAAACCATAAAGTTGGCAAAACTTAAATCGCTTGGAGTATGCTGATTTAATTTGTTTGAAACTCAACTCGATTCAGTGTATTTTGATTGAAAAGTTGACAATTCCTAACCAACTCGACCTAAAGTACTCAAAGTGCTCCAAAATCCAAATAACGTGCATCTAAAATGATCTGAAAGTCGATTAGTGCAAATTTAAAATAACTTGATCCCTAGATAACCTAAAATCCGAACCCAAAATCCACAACAACCTGACCTAGTCTAAATCTAATCCAACTATGAAATTTTAATTTATTTTAACAAACTCAAATTTAGGATATTTTTAACTTAAATTATTTTTTATTTGGTTTACTTTTATTTATGAATAATAATTTTTTTTATATTTGAAGATATCAACTATCGATTATTTAATTTGTATTTTTTAACAATAAATGTGAGATAAACTATAAAATTTATAATATTATCATTAATTATAATAAAACTGGCATTTGTCAATCTCTTAAACTTAGATTTTTCTTTCACTCTCCTCAATATGGTATAGGGTATTAATTCCTTAACTTACAAACACAAGTTTTTTCTTATTTTCTAAGTTCAAAATTTCTTTTTCCTCTCTTTTATTGGCTACAATATTAATTTTCATGAGAAAAAGTTCTTCATTATTTGATTCTTTTAATTTGCATAAAAATAATAATTTATTCTTATTAAAAATTATTTCATGTACTGTACTAATACGAAAGAAGAAATTTGTTATATTAGTCTAGTAAAAAAGAGAAAAATAGGTGATAAAAAGTGACATGGCCTGAATAATTCATTTTAATAATGAGCCCAAAACCCAACCTCGCATTGCTTGCGTTGACTAAAAGTTAACAACTCGTAAGTCAACTCAATCCGAAACTAAAATAAACCCGAATAACTGTTAAGAAATAGATCAGGTTTTGAACTAAAACTGTTAAGAATTTTCCTTATCTATTCGTTTTTCTTCTCCTTCTGTCATGGAGAGATTAGGGGTTTTACAAGGATATTTGTCTCCGTTGCTAATACTGACTATCGAAAAAAGAAGGCCAACGATATTTTTTTTGTTTTTTCCTTTTGCGATTTTTATTATGATGGGCAACCGCATAGTTGAGTAATATATTTGCAATTGCAGGGAAATTTTCGGAAATGCAAATTCTACGAGACAATGTAAGACCAGAACACTCGATTGCAACTCAATTAGAATGGAGTACTGAAATGGCTCAAATAATAATAATAAAAATAAAATTGTGGTTTGAAATTTATTATATTTAATTTAAGAATTCTCAAAGAAGAACATGCATGACTGAGCGAATTGGACGGTAATCTAAAAAGAGAACCCATATGATTTGTCTAAACAATTTTCTCAGCCATGGCTGCTTTCTTCAAAGTTCAATGTCACGTTTCTTTATAATAAAACATTAAGAAGCCTACGTAATTGGCCATAGAAAAGGTTAATGGTATAAACAGACAATTAAACGGTGGTTTGAAAGCATATTATTATAAAAAATGTTTGTGAACAGTAAGTAGATTCCGCTGCAGTAGGGAGGTCAACAGCATTTCTTTTGAGAAACAATTTCCTCAGCTATGGTTGGTTTTTTTTTTCAAAGTTCAACGTAATTTTCTCTATATTAAATTTTAAAGTAAGAAGCGCGGTCAATTATGTAATTTTTCTTCATATTGAATTAAATTTTAAATTAAGAAGAGCGCGTTCAATTTACAGTAAGAAAGACTAATGGTAGAAAACGTGTACAGGTAAATGGCAGTTAGGAAGAGCTTGTACCGCCAACTATGATTATTATAAAGATGTTTGTGAACAAGTAAAGTGTATCCGCTGGTTTTTTTTCGAAATTCAATGTAATTTTTTTATAATAAAATCTTAAACTAATAAAAGTGTACAATTGACCATAAGAAAGATAAATGGTAGAAAACGTACAAATAAATGATGGCTAAGAGGAGCTTCAACCACCAATTGTGATTATTATAAATGGCGGTCAACAGTATTCCATTCGAGAAACAATTTATTTTGAAATAACGGACGACTCTCTAATCTTTCCATATAACGTTATTTTATAAAATAAAATAAAATAGTAGTGAAGATTGGAAAAAGTGAAGATTTTCCCTTTCGTGTACCTAAACGAATAATAGCTGATAGTCTTTACTCATTGTTGACATATCCACACACATATATATATATATATATATATATATATAGGTAAATTACCATTTTAATCCATCCTATACATTGCCACCGTGGAGAATAATGTCCTCATATACGAACATTGGGATAAATATTTCATACCTCCTCTCAAAAAAAAGAGAAAACAATTTGGAAAAAATATTCATCACGAGTTACAAAGTTACATTTATTTGTTGGAACATAATTTATTGGTATAAAATTTTTGTTGTGAAAAAAATTTTAAGATAAATAAATTATTTTTTACTGTTTCACTATGATGTTGAAATCTGGTGAAAATTATTTTTTTTTATATTTGGTGCGTATTTAAATAGAATTGAGAAAAAAATGAAAGAAACAAACAAAAAAAGGAGAGGATATTAGAGATTTCATCAGCGATGAAGGAGGTAAAGGGATCCGGCAACGGCTAGGTGCAAAAAAGTGACGGAGGGAGGCAATGGAGGTAGAGTGGTTGGTTGGAGTTGTTATTTCCCTCCCTCTCATGCTCTGTACTCGCCAAGCTTTGTCTGAAAAATAACATACACTTTTGCAAGTTATTTTTTGTTAGAAACAATGAAGTAAAACAACAAAATATAGATATAAATAAACAGTTAAGAACATAAAATATCTTAGGCATGCAAAACATTGTTCTTAAAAATAATTTTTGCTCCTGTTATCAAGTCGAGACAATACAGAAGGATGCAGCGATTACTCTCTCAGGATACAACAGACTTTTACACTAATGTATACTTTAAATAGTGAAGTAACAGAAACAACTCTAATCCTGATTAACCCAGCAAATTTCAACAGAATAAGTGTATGCAAAAAGAAGAATGTATTTAAAAGGATGTGTTTTGTGTAGTAAAAAATGATGTTTATATACTAATTTAGGTTTTTAAGGCTCATAAAAACGAATAATGGTCATAAAGGTAGATAATGGGCAGAATGATGGTGGTCAATAGCTGTAATTGCTGTAACGACTAGTTCTCCAACAACCAAAAACAGCTAGTCAAAAATGACTAGTTTGCCCGCGCATTCTGAACGGTCTCAAAAAAACTAGGCTCGCTCATTCCAAATCTGAGACTGGGTTGTGCAAGACCTCTTTTTTTTTTTATCTTTCCTAGTGGCTTGGTCAGAGGATCCGTCAAGTTCATCTCTGACCTTATAAAATCAAGTGCAATCACTTCATTCTTCAGCCGCTGCTTTACTAACTCATGTTTCAGACGAATATGTTTGCTCTTCCCACTATATGATTTGCTCTTTACACGAGCAATGACTATTACAATGCATCAACACTGATAGTGTCAGCTTCACCCATAATGAAATATCTATCAAAAAATTTTTGAGCTAATCTGCATCCACACTAGTCATCTCTAAGGCTAAAAAATCAGATTCTATGGTGGACCAAGCTATAATCATTTGCTTGGCTGACTTTTAAGTTGTTGCTCCACCTCCATGGGTGAACACATATTCACTGGTAGATCTTATCTCGTTTGAATTAGAGATCCAATTAGCATCATTATACACCTCTAGTACAGTAGGAAATCCACTATAACATATACTATAGTTCATGGTACCTCTCAAATACTTCAGAATCTTTATCAAGGCATTCCAATGATTATGACTTAGATCATGTGTATATCTACTAGTCTACACATAGTATAAACAATATCAAAATGTATGTAATTCACCAAATGCATAAAACTTTCAATAATTTGTGCATACAATGGCTGAGAAACACATTTACCATTGCTTTTCAATAAGTGCACTCTTGCATCAAAGCGGGTAGAAATTAGTTTCACATCAAAATAACCAAATTTTTTGAGAATTTTCTCTATATAACACTCTTGTGACAGAAACATATCATTATGTGTTCTGGTGATCTTCACCCATAACATAAAACTTGCTTCTCTTAAATCCTTTATCTCAACATGCGATGCAAATAATGACTTTGTATTGGTTATAGCGTCTAAACTAAAATTAAGAATGAGCATGTCATCAACACATGAGCATATCATCAACATACAAGCATATAATAACACAAGTTTCGTTCTCAATTTTTGCATAAACACATTTATCAACTCCAACAATAGAAAAACTATTGGAAATCAATGCGTTATCAAATTTTTCATCTTATTGTTTGGGTGTTTGTTTCAATTCATATAGAGATTTAAGTTTATATACCTTTTTCCCTTGGTCAGGAGTTTCACAACCTTTTGGTTATGTCATGTAAATCTTTTCATCAAGGCCGCGATATAAAAACAAAGTTTTCACATCCATTTGATGAACAAAAAGCTTATAAACAGATATCAATGCCATCAAAACTCTAATAAATGCAATTCTAGTAGCAGAAGTAAAAATATCAAGATAGTCAATATTTTTCTTTTAAGGATAATCTTTTGCTACAAGTCTGGCCTTTTATTGTCAATGGATCCATCTAGCCTGCATTTGTTCTTGAAGATCCATTTGCAACCTATAGGTTTGGCACCTGTTGGTAAATCCACAAATTCCCTTGTTCCATTCTGCCTTAAGGAGTCAATCTCACTCTGTATGACTTCCATCCATAAACTGGCATCACTTAAAGATACTACTTTAGAATACGTCAAGGGGTCATTATTCACCATAAATGTGACAAAGTCATCTCCAAAAGTCTTTTCTATCCTTTGTTTCTTACTCCTCCTCAATTTTGGTTGTGAATGTGTATTAGAGGATTCCCTCTCTAATACAGGGACAGACGCAACCTGTGACAATTCCTTTCTTAAAAAAAATATGTGCTCAAAAAAATCTGTATTCTTTGTTTTTACAATAGTGTTGGCATCAAAGACATCACTTTAAATAACAAGAAAATGATACGCAATACTATATTTTGCTTAACCTATAAATATGCAATTTGAGGTCTTTGAGCTTATCTTACTCTTCTTTGGTTCAGGTAGAAGAATCTTAATAAAACATCCCCACACTTTCAAATAACTTAGATTAGGAAAGTACCCCTTTTTACAGTTCATATAGTGTCTTACTAGCTTTTTTATATGGAATCTTGTCTTGTAAGTAATATAAAAAAATTGCCTCTCGCCATAAATTATTAGGAGCTCCACAGCTAACTAGCATAACATTCATCATCTCTTTTAAAGTTCTATTTTTCCTTTTTACAGCCCCATTGGACTCTGGTGAGTAAGGAAGCATAACCTTATATATAATGCCCTCTCTCTCACAAAAATCTAACAGTTGTTGTGAACTGTACTCTCCTTCTCTATCTGATCTAAGTCTTTTGATGTTTTTACCTAATTGATTTTCTACTTTACTCTTATATTTTATAAACACTTCACACACTTTCATCTTTGTCTCTTAATGAAAAGACTCTGGTGTACCTAGAATAATCATCTATAAAGGCTACATAAAAACATTTATTGCCCCTGGTCATAGTACTCTTTAAGTCTCCTAAATCTAAGTGCACTAGACTGAGTAATTTTGTTTCTCGTTACACTGGTTTGCAACTATTTTTTGACTAATTTCACTTCTACACAAATCTCACACTTACTCACTTTACCATGCAAACTTTTGATTAAGCCTACTTATTTCATCTTTTTAATATAAGGATCACGCACATGTCCTAATCTAACATGTCATAGATCATAAGATTTAACAATATAAGCAGAAGGGGTATATGCATTTCATTATTGATAGCATCAAGTAAACTCAGAATAAAAAGTCCCTAGTTGTAATAGCCTTTTCCTACAAATAACATTGTTTTTGGTCATGACAACTTTGTTAGACTTAAAAGAGACCTTAACTCCAACCTTTCCCAACAGTGACACAGACACTAAATTGACAAGAATATCTGGGACATGAAGCACATCATTCAAAGACAATACCTTTCCCAAAGTAAGTTTGATAAGGACTTTTCCCTTACCCAAAACAAGTGTTGTACTTGAATCTCCCATAAAAATATTTCTCTCCATCCCCTACTATTGTGTAGGAGGTAAATGCACTTTTATCCCCACAAATGTGCCTCATAGCACCAGAATCTATTGCCTACTCTTTCAAGTAAGTGACAACGTTAACTTGAGAAATGACAGCAACAATAACATCTACTTCTACCAAGTTGGCACTTGGTTTGGTAGGTATGTCAATCCCTTTTTTGAGTCTACCCTGAGGGGCATGATGCTCTAGTTTTCCACATACAAAGCAAACATCTTTCTTCTTAAAGGTTAAATTATCAGTCTTAAGCCTTTTGTACCTTTGGGACCTATTATTATACCTCTTCCTGTCATGATGGTGAGGATGACTGTGGGGATAACTGTGATGATTTTATCTTCTCTCACACCTTTTTTGTGTTTCGTAATGTGTGCCTTTGACGTCATCTCCTTCGCTTTTGCTTCTTTTGCTCAGGTTCTATTCTTGTCCTTGATTAAGATATGAACGATGACATCCTCTAGTGACAAATGCTTCTTGTTGTGCTTGAGTAGCTGTTTGTAATCATCTCATGATTGTGGCAGCTTTTCAATGAGACAACCTGCTGCATATTCATCTGACATCTTGATATTTTCATTCCTCAGATCGTCTAACAGCTTATAGTACTTATTGATTTGATCCTGAATACTTTTGTCATCAGACATCTGAAAATGTAAATGGTTAGAAACAACAAACTTCTGTGTTCCAGTATCCTTGACCAAATATTTTTTGTTAAGTTTTTCCTATATTTCCTTCGCTTTCTTTGAAGATCAATAAACATCAAACAGATAGTTAGATAGAATGTTTAAAATAGTGTGGTGACAGACTTTGTTAGCTTGTTCCCAAACAGAGAGTGTTCTGTCATAATATTTAGTATCAGGTTCTGGTTTGGATTCAGTCAGAGTAAATGTAATACCTCAAACAACTTAGGCTGAGAAAACATGTTTTTGCCAACGTTTAAAGTGAGAACCAGTGAAAGTTTCAATCTTGAAAGTGTCTGGAAAAAACTTTGAAGCAAGAGGAATTGATTAGGTTTGTGTAAGAACAGCGACAGGAATTGATTGTGTAGGTGCTAAAATAAATGCATTGGTAGCAGAAACAGTTTGGCTGATATTTGCATCTATTGCAGCAAAGTAAAGAAACTATCCTTAAGATTATTAGAAATAATAAAGTAAAACAACAAAATATGGATGCAAATAAACAGTTAAGTATATAAAATGTCTAAGGTGTGCGAGACACTATCCTTAATGATAGTTTCTGCCCCCGTTCTCAAGTTGAGACAGTGCAGTAGGTCGCAGTGATTACCCTCCTATGATATAATAGACCTTCATATTAATGTGTACTTCAAATAGTGAAATGATAGAAACAACTCTATTCTTGATTAACCAAGCAAATTCCAACAGAATGAGTGTATACAAGAAGAAGAGTGTATTTGAAAGGATCTGTTCTATGTAGTAAAAAATGATGTTTATATACTGATTCAAGCTTTCAGGCTCATAAAAACGAATAATGATCATAAAGGTAGATAATGGGCAGAATGATGGTGGTTAACAGTGTAACTACTGTAACAACTAGTTCTCCAACAGCTAAAAATGACTAGTTTGACTGAGCATTCTGAACATTATCGAAAAAACTAAGCCACTTATTATGGGCGTTAGACTGAGTTGCACGATATCTCTTATAAGTTTTTTTTTTTATGAAATGTAAGGAATATGTTGGTTTATAAACAAATAATATTTAACCTCTCTTTTCCATGTAAGATTTTAGTATCTTTATATTCTCCCCTCTTAAGTAGTACTTGATTTTTTTTTTCTTATGTGGGATTCGAGCCTTTTAAAATACCCTCTTATTTTCCGACATTTTCCTTGAAAATGGTTTTATTTTCCGTTGATTGAACCAAACATTTTCTGTTGACCTTCCTTTTTACTTTGCCAAATAGCAAAAAATGAAGAAAATATTTTCGTGTAAAATTTTTTTTGTGAAATAGGCTTTATTTAATATTTAATCAAGTTTTATTAAATCAGGTTTTGAAATGTAACCCTTTAAATTTTGCTTTATTTATTAATTTTTCTTCTCCTTCAATCATAGAGACATTGAGGGGTTTTATAAGGATATTTAGCTCTGTCCTATTATATTTGTAGTTTTGTGATAACGATGGTAAGGAACCAATTTTTTTTGGGGGTTACATCAAACTAAATAAACTAAACTACTAAGAAACACAACCAAAACAGGGAAAAAAACAGCCCCGTTTCTATCACCTTCAAAGAGCAAATGTAAACCTAGGGGAAATTGATTAAGAAGCACTTCCCTACTAATAACCTGAACACTCAATTTGACTTGAAAGTCAACATATGCATTCCCTTCCCTCAAAATATGAAACATTTGGACCTGCCAACACTACGCAATAAGCCTTTGATATCCTCAAATGGCATTGTAAGTGGATGAGATGATGCTGGACTACAAGTAATCAATCTCAAGGCTTTGAAGGAGTTAGTTTCAAGGACTTCTTGATGCCCTAAATCCCAAGCCAACTTAAGTCTACGTCTAATACCAAATAGTTTTGCAACCATATTTGTACAAACACCTACAATATCCAAGAATTCAATAAGTCATACTCCACCACTATTCTACAATAAACCCCTAAAACCCATTGGCCAAAGATTGGTTATGGCGTTCCCATTAGTGTTGATTTTAACCCCAGTCATGTGAGAGAAGTTCCCATCCAACTAAGTGAATAAATGGAAAGGGTTTATCATCCAAAAATGCAAAACTATCCATCCAACCTGTAAACAAATTGATCTCAATCATGTGTGCACCCACCGTAGATTCAACGGGAGGCTCATTTTAATTCCACAAAAAACCTCTCCATTTCTGTTGGTCCAAATCAACCAACAAACACATAAAAATCTCATTCATTGTCTATCTAGATGCCCAAAAATAACATGCGCCATGACAAAAGACTATAGTTAATTCATTAAGGGTAAATCAAAGAATCAAAAGAGGGAAAACCACTAGAATACATGCCCCTCCAAACTTTTTAGGATTGCTCGTAGTCACACAATAGATGTAAAATATCCTTTGAAGCTCTATGATAGTGGATGCAAACATCATCATTAACTAGATTACGTCTCAAGCTCTCCGCATGAGTGAGAAATCTACCTTTAAGAAACAGCCATAGGAAAATTTTGAATTTTTGTGGCACCTTCTTTTTCCATAAAATCTGCCATATCTTACCAGAGGAATTCGAATTAGTGCCTTAAGATAACCACCTATAGTATGATCGAGCAAAATAACTTCCATTCGAGCTAACAAGCCAAGCTTCTGAGTCAAAACAAAAGAAATGATGAGACAATGGTGTGAAGCAGATTAAATCAACAATATGCGAAAAGATACAGTAGCTAAATTATTCAAGTGCCACCAACCATTTTCAATAATGGCACTAACCTTGAAATCTTTTTCACCAACATGAATAAATAGAATAATTGAAGCTATGGGCTGATTGAGAAACCATTTATTAGACCATAAAGAGATTTGATAACCATCTCCCACTTTGAAGCCAATCTCAGGTTCAAGAAAGTTAAAACCTTTATAATAGATCTCTAGATAAAAGAAGCAGCAGAGAAACAACTCCAGCCAGTCGTGGATTTGATTACAAGCATTTATCAACTTTGTTGTAAAATTTGCAAAGCAGCTGTGCGCAAGCTCGAGCCCCATAACGGAGAGCGATCACTGGAGGATAGGAGTAAAAACAAACAATAAAAAAATGGGCCATTAATTCCTCTTTTTACAAAACCTATAGGCTTAGTTATAAATCTATTTTTCCACATTTATATATTACTTAAACACTCATTTCCCTGTCCATATTGGAGTTTTTTTTTACTCACAATTGGTCTCTAACACTTCATCTCAATTGTGAGTGGATTTGCTCTCCTAGAACGTGTTAGGAACCATTACATCTTTACCTCCTGACCGTCTGGCTACTTAGCCGCCTAGTCTCTTGATGGATGTCTTGCCATTGAGCCGCCTTGCCTTTAGGCTTGTGTATTTTTGTTCCTTTTTTACAATGCTTGGACTCCTCTTGTAGGCCTCCTTTTGAGCCTTCCATTGGGATCTACTCCTCTTGTTGGTTTTTCTTTGGGACTTTCATTGGGTATTCATGCTTAATGGGTTATCCTTCCTATTGGGCTTTTATTGAGGGTGCAGCTTCTTTTCAAGATCCACAAGTCCCGCAAGATCATTTGTACTCTGATACCACTTGTTGGAAAATTTGCAAAAGCAAACAAGTGCGGGCTTGAGTCCAATAACGGAGAGCAATCACTAAATGATAGGAGCGATAACAAGTAACAAACAAATAGGCCATTGACTTCACTTTTTACAAAATCTATAGGCTTAGTTATGGGTCTTTTTGACCACATTTATATATTGCTTAAACACTCCTCTCCCTCTTCATATGGGAGTTTTTTCTCACTCACAATTGGTCTCCAACAAACTTCCATCCAATCTTACCCAACAAAGCTATGTTATTTAGGCAAGATTGTTGAAGGCCTAGCCCCCGTCTCTAGTCGACTTAGTACCTGGCTCCCAATTAGCAAAATGAATACCATTTTTATCCACATCTGATGACCAAATAAAATGACTTGTAAGCCTATCCAATTCATCACACATAGTGTTTAGTAACCAGGAGGTTTGCATGACATGCACAGGAATATAAGAAAAACAACTCTTCACCAATCTAACCCAGCCTGCAATATTCAAAAGCTTTGACTTCCAATAATGTAGTCATAAGTGCTCTTGGTAACTCTTCTATGTATGAGGGGAATGTTCATATACTTCCCTACCTCTTTTGTAAAGCAAATCTACTAACAGTTCTAATCCGATGAAGTATTCTCTGCGGCACATATGATGAAATAATAGAATAAAAATTCAATATTTTTTGAAAGGGTTTTGTTTTCAAGTTTTCTCCTTTTAGGTTTTGGATCAATCTAATTGATGGCTTTTTTTTTTTTTTTTGACAATTTCATTTTATTCAAGAGGGGCAACATAGAAATACACACATGCATATTTTACATAATTTTTTGTAAATATATGATGTATATCTATAATTTTTTAGCTGTATGCCTTAATTTTGATAGTATATTCGTTAGGTTAAGGGAGATACATAACAGTTGACTACTTTCCGTCAGAAAAAGGACTTAGATGGAGTAAGAACCAACGATTAAGGACTCATTTGAAAAGATAAAAAAAGTATAGGACTCAATTGAAAAAAATATAAAGGTTTATGACTTAAATTTTGATTATCCCCTTATTTGACTCATGAAATAACTTTTTTATGAAAATAAAAATAAATTATCCACATTTGGCTCTTCCTATAACTCACAAATGTGAATAACTTATGCACCGGGACACATTTTTACATTTATAACTATATGATAAAAAAATTTTTGTTTTAATTAGTTTGTTAAAATAAACATTTTTTCAATTTAATTTTATTTATAACACAAATATTTGATAATTTCAAATTTTTGTGTTAAGACTATGAAACTAAAAAAAAATTTAAAACTCAATTCAATAAAAAAATAGATTCGACTCAATTTAACTTTCGCCGAAGGAACTAAATTTAAACATATTAAACCTTCACTCAACCAGACGCGTTTGCACCTTATTAGTCAAATTATAAAATTGCAATAGCATGGGCATTTTTGGAAACACAAATTCTCCGGGACAACATAAGACCGAGCAGTCGACCGGAGTTTTGCAACTCTACTGTTCAACCATTTTTTCCTCCCACCTCTCTCTCTCTCTCTCTCTGTCTCTGTTAACAATATTAAACATTTACTACCGGTTCTTAACCTAAGTCCTCTCTTCTCATCCTCTACTCATCTTGCATTTCTTGGTTTCTTCACAATTTTAAAATCCTTTTCTTTGATGATATCTGCCTCAATTTTTAGTGGGTTAATTGAAATTATCCACATTTTTTCGGTTCTCTATTTCTTTTGCCCCGCCTTCTATTTGAGGCTTGTTTTGGTTGCTGCTGGCCTGAAAACAGTGGCCACAGAGGTAATGTGGGATTACTGGATTATGGGTTTCTGGGTTTTCTTTGGAATTTTTCTGTTGATTCTTAGTAGAGAGAAGCGGAGTTTGCTTGCTATTTCCGTGAATTCTTTGGCTCTTATTTATTTATTTTTCTTTTATTTGGCAGGAAACATTGGCTTTCAGTATTACTGAACAGCTAGCTGCAATTTTTGTGCCTTTTCAAATCAGTTTCACTCTTTTCAGGTAACCCTTTTGCTTTTCCTTTTTGTTTGTTTGGTTTTTTTTTTTTTTTCCTGAATTATGAGCTTCAACTATTATTGTGAGTTGTTCATGTTTAGGGTGTTCCCTTTGACCTCGGTCTTTATATTGTGTCATCATTTCTCTGATAAACCATGATCATATCTCTTTCTATTTTTTTCTGTGAAATAAAGGGATGACTATGGCTACATTTATATGATTAACAAATTTAGTCCAATAAATGTAGTTTTCGAATGAGATTTTCGACGTTTTCATAGCTCTGATACACTTCTCAAATGGGATTTTCTGTATAACTAATACATCTATAACGTTAAATGATAGTGTCATTACATGACAATTAATTACACAAAGAGATATCCCGTCGCAGCCCTATGCGAATTGGAGTGCAAATATTTTGTCAATTGTGATGAACTCGGGTACCTGAAACATGTAACAAAGTATATATATATATATATATACATATATATATATATATATATATATATATATATATATATATATATATATGTTTAAATTAAAATTTAAACATATTTACTCAGTGCTATACTAATTTTTTAAAAAGAAGAAAATTTCAAAAAAACATAATTTTTTTAACGTCTCGAGTCCCACGGTCTTTTTCCAATTGGGATTTACCAAGCACTTCCACGTCTGCCAATGCGCACGAGACCACCGGACCATTGCCTGGACGCCGTGAGTAGATAATTATCGTGGCAAATTTTCTTCCTTTGCTTGCTCAGAGAGATTTGAATTCCGGCAATTGGTTTTATTTTTTCAACACAAAAAAAAAAAAAAAAAATCTATTATAAGCATGACAGTCATCGTATTTATAAGTCAAAGTCAATTTTTAAATTATTAATAATTTTATTTAATTTTTTTTATAAAAAAAATTTTACTACTAAGATATTATTAGACTTGAAGTACGCTCAACTATCGGGGTCTCGAACAGCCCAGCCAAGCCAAGCCGAAACGGAAACAAGTCTATACTCGTTAGTTGGATCAACGAAATGGGATTTTACTGTCATGGAAAGTTGGCAACGTGTGCCTTATGGGAGGTCCGTCCTTTTTTAAACCAGATATACAATTTTTTTTAAAGTTTAATAATCAATTTTATTTAAAATATTTTTTTAATTATATAGCATTTAAATTTTTTTTTGGTTAAATTTTGTCTGCCAGATTACTTTTGTCAAATTAATTGCATCCAATTGCCATTTTATTTTGTTAAATATATTGACTTGATACGTAATAAAATATTAGTTCAAATTAAACTTAATATTTCAACATGCTTCATCATCGTCAAAATATGATGACATGACCATATAAAAAATAAAATAATAAAAAAAAGGTTCATTTCCCCCTCTCTCCTCTCTCCTTCCCCTCTCTCCTCCCCTTCCAAGTCGAATTCTAGGTAGTGGCTCTTATGCAAAAGCGAGTTAGACATAGTTTGCGGGACACTGTCAAACATTAAGAAGTGATAATTCAACAGGCCGTCGTTTTGGCCCTGCCTAACCTTGACAAAGCTCGGCGACTGTAATGCTATGTTGTACCACAAAACTGCAGAGCGTTTGGATCAGGACACCCACCAGGCAATTGTTATTGCAATTTTTCAAACTGGGATTTACAAATTCTTTTCCTTTTTTCTACCCTTATTATTTGGTATTTGTCCAGTCTGATTATTAGTTGAGTTGGACTCGGGGAGTGGGATTGAAGAAAAGAATGGATTTAGGCATAGACATCAGCCGATCAGGCCTTTTGCCTTATTTGTTGTTTATCCTAAATTGCGAATCAACCAACCATGGTGTTGGGTTAATATTTAATATAGTAGTTTTTATTGGGAGGAATGCGAAACGGAAGAGGTTCCGCAAGCTATGCCTAACTCGTTTTTTTCTGCTTCCGAGTGCACCGAGAAACAGAAGAAGGAGAGAAAGGGAGAGAAGAGAGAAATGAAGGAGAGAGGGGAGAGAGAGGGAGGAAGGAGGGAATAGAAATGAATTTTTTTGTATTTTTTATTGTTTTTAATGGTTAAAAAAATTTGATAACAGAAAAACAATTTTCAGCATTGTCACGGACGTGCAATGTTGATATAATAAGTTTAGTTTAATATAATACTCTGTTAGATATTACGCTAGCATATTTAACAAAAAAAAGTGATAAAATGGTATAATTAATTTAATAGAGGTAATGTAGTAGACAAAATTTAACAAAAAAAATTTTCGAGTGATAAGTGATAAACGAAAAAATATTTTACGTAAAATTAATCATTAAATTTTTTTTTAATTTTATGTATTTATATTTTTTTACATTTGAGTTTTAATCGTTTTTTAAATTTCTTTTGAGTTCTAAACATTTCGATTTTATGTCAAATCATTTTATCCATTGATAAAAAGTAGTCAATCCTCTAATTAATGAATTTGACTTAATAAAAGTTATTTTGAAAAGGTTAAAAACACAAATTAAATTTTTTTCTTAACAAATACACGAATTAAATATTTTTTATCGATAAATACACAAATTAACTTGTGTATTTGTTGATGGAAAATTTATTTAATTCATATATTTAATATTTTTTAAATAATTTTTGTTAGTTCAAACTTGTTTACTAACAAATTGATTACTTTCCGTTAACAGATGAACTAATTTGGCAAGAAAAAAAATTTATAATTTAAATAAAATCTTAAACAGTGTTAAAACTTGGATGAAAAAGAAATAAAGATTTAAAATTAAAAAAAAAGCATATTCCATTTTAAAACTATAGGTTTACATTTTGTTTGAGAAAAAAATGAGGAGAAGAATATCAAAAGAATGGAAGTGTGAGGAATAAATATTAGAAAAGAAAAAAAAATTATTCTTTTAGAAAGTGTGATGTGAAGAAAAAAAATCAAAAATATTTTATTTGACAAAAAGTGAAATGTAAGAGAAAAAATAAGGTGTCATAATATTAAATTTACCCTTATGAAATAAAATTTAAAAAATTAAAATAAAAGTAAAAACATAAATTAAATTGAAAAATAATTAAAAAAAAAAAAAAGCAATTTTGTCATTTTTCAGAGAATTGCTTTTTGCATGGCTCATAATATATTATCTTGTGACCCACTAATGTATATATATATATATTACAGGCTGTCCTTCCCTAAACAACAATGCTCACTTTTTTCCATCCCAATCCTTTCTTTTTGCAAGGATTTCTTACTACCAAACATGCAGTTAAGCATCACACTTAATTGGTGAATGGGTTGAAAAATCTACAAATCGGCCATGTTCCAATTTGGTTTTTAAAAAAAAAAAAAACCAAATAAAACATTAAACCAAAAAAAAAGTTTAAGCCGAATTAGGTCAGCTTTTCATTAGAAATTTGATTTTTTGTTTGGCAAAAAGACAGATTTTGGTCCCTTAATTACATTTATTTGATGAAAAATATGGCACGATAATGAATAGAGCGTGGGGATATAAGTGTGGATAAGCTGAGAAAAATGGAAGGCTTTTGGTGAAAGTAGTGTAGGCAAATGTGAGTTGCGTCAGTTTCAAACCAAGTTATTTAGATGTTAAGTTATTTGGGTATTAGGTCTTTCAAGTTTTGATCTGGATTTTAAGTTTATTGGATTTTAGGTTAATCGGGTCTTGGTTTAATCAGTTTTCGGTTATTTCATATTTCTAGTCACTTTAGGATGGGTGATTCGGATTGTAGATCAGATTCAAATTTATTTCGAATTAATCTAGATATTTTTATTTCATAAAAATTTAAGTTAGTATTTTTTACCACATTAACAATTGCATATTACTGAAAACTATTAATTTAAATGTGAATACTGGGTTAATATGATAATGTTGGATGATATAATATAGATAATGAAGATTTAGTTATAGCTAAAATGGTTGGAAACAGAAACTTTTAACTGAGAGATATGAATTCCTAACCTTAGATCCCTCCCTCATCGTCATATTTCCCAATTACTGGACTGTCAACTTCAAAAGACTAAAGAAAACACTTAATAATTTTCATAATTAATATAATATACAATTGAATAGTAAGAAATGCACTATAATTAGTCATATAATACATATATTGAATATTATTAATATTATGTTATAGTGATTATATATCATATGTCTGTTTAAGTGTATTGACGAAATATCAATTAAAACTAAGACAAAATAATTCAATTTTGAAGTTATATATTTAAAAAAATTATATAGATGAATAATAAAATAAATAAGTGTATTCATTTGTTTTTTTTTTTATAAAGTTAGGTTACTTCTATATGCTAATAATTATAAAATAAATAAATTTGCATTTTTCTCTCAATTATTATTATGACTAGATTATCATGGCCATCCAAAAAAGTATGTAATTAATTTATAGTATTTATATTATTTGAAATTTTCATGACAACTAAGTAAACTTTAGCTTATTTATTTGATTTCTTTTTTATAGTTCATTCATTTTATTACTTAAAAACGTTTATACAAAACAAAAGAACTTATTTTATTAATAAATTTTGTCAAAATCAAAAATAAAACTCAACTACTAAATTAATCCAATGAAAGTTTGAATTGCATTCTACGCATATAAATAATTGGTAAATTATTTATAAAAACAATAAATTTATTAAACAATTTTCTTATAGGAATTGAAAATTTAAATATTTTAAAATTATATTGAAATCTTTAATTGAAAAAATGTTTGTGGAAGTTGACCATATGAAGAATGTATAAACTATATTAAATTTCATTATTCAGAAAATTATAAATTTAATGATTAATATTTAATATATTTGAACAAAAAATTATATGATTATATAAAAATTCAAATATTTATAAAATAATTGAAAAGATAATTATTATACAGAATAAGATTAAATCAAATAAAAAATTAGTTAGAATTTTGGATCAAGTTTAACTAAGATTTGTTCAAGTTGTTGTAGGTTTTAAGTTTTATGAATTTAGATTATTCAAGTCTTGGATTACTTGAAATTTGAGTTAATCCAATTTCAGCTTAATCAAGTTTCAAGTTATTCGAATTTTGAGTTATTTGAAATTGGAGTTGTCTTGATTTTGTGGTTTTCAAATTATGAATTGTTGATTTTTTCAATTAATACAAATTGAATCGAGTAGAATTTTGTAATTTGCATGAGTCGACTTTTGCTAACTCTAACAGGTTGTTTGGGAACCATAGAATAAGAGAAATTCATGTGGGTGAAAAAAATGGAAAGTAGAAAGGAGAATAGTGGCCATGTTTTGAGAGTGATGCCCAATTTTTTTTTTTTTTTTTTTTTTAGTTCTTAGACCCATCAAAAGTGGTTCCTCCTAAAATCGGGAGGAACCACCCAAAAACTACAGGAAGGCCTTTTTATATATATTTTTTTATTTTTTTATACATAATTATAATCTCATCTCTAATTTTTTTATCATTATTTTTGCAAGGTAAGATTATTATTAAATATATATTATTTTCTTTCTTCTTAATTTTTCATTGACTTTTAAACAAAATATTTTTATTTTATTTTCTCACATCACACTCTCTCAAATACAAAAAAAATAAAATATATGCTTTCTTTCTAATATTTATCCTTCACATATTTTTTCGGTTCAGAGTCTTTTTTTTTTTTTTTCCTAACCAAACAAAGAGTAAGTGAAAAGTTCGGCTGACTTATGTCCCCGCTAGATTTTACCCGCCTCGTGTTCTGCCGGGAAGGACATTCCATTCTCCTAATGGGTGCTATTCGCATCACGTTCAATAAATTAACTCCTAGTCTCGTAATTCTCCCACAACTAATTGTGTCGACAACTAATTAAAATATTTTGTTAAAATATTTTAATACTTTCTTTAAATTTGAATGATTTTATTTTTTATAATCTTTTGACTTTTGTTATGACTTAAAAAAAAAAACTCCTTGAGGCCCCAGCACAAGGTTTACATGTTAACTGAGATAAATGTCATCTAACAGACTAAGGGGGTGTTTAATTTTACTGTTAATAATTACTGTTATTAATTATTGATTGTTGTTATTATTATTGATTACTAATTACTGTTATTTATTACTATTGTTAATGAATAAAATAAAATAATAATATTTTATTAAATTAATATTAACTGATTAAATAATAAAATAATTATTTTAGACATTCAAATTATATTTTATTATAATAGATAATTTTTTATCTTTAATTAATCCAAATTAATTTCATAAAAATAAATCTTATGTATTTATAAATAACATTTATTAAATGTGTAAATTGAAAATAAACTACAATTTACAATAAATATTATTATTTTTACAAATGCCATTTTTACTTTAGAGATTACTGTGTTTTAAAAATTATCATTATTTTTATTGTGTAATTTACTATTTGCACAATAAAAATTAAAATTAAGAAATAAAAAGAAAAAAAATGTAAAGTCATGCGCATGTATTGAAATGATGTTATCTTTATTATATAAATTCATATTTATGAATAAAATAATATTATTTTATTATTTTAACATGAAATAAAATGTTGATCAATATGTATGACACGTCGCAATCCAGGTGTTCAAAATAAATGCATTGTACCTTCGGTTCCCACTTCGTACCGTCTCTTTAGAACAGCTTGTTTCATAAGCTTAATTTTGTAATTTTAATTTATATTAATTATTGATAAAAATAAAAAATAGGTCCTCCTTATTTTTAACATAAGTTACTTTTGAAAGCTTTCACTAACAATTAACTGCTAATTTTTTACTTAACCAAACACTTCAATTTCTTACTTTTCAAAAGACCAACGACAACGACAGCTCCAACAGCAAATCCAAACACCCCTAAACTAATAAAATCGTTAGATTAAAGCTTGTAATTAATGTTTACCTCCAAGCTCAATAAAATATTATTTAACTGAAATAATTAATATGACATAATTATTGTCTAAATATACTATTTTGATGGAGACACAACATAAACATTTAAATGACGTGTGAGATAATCATAATATTTCCTGTGCAAAAAAAATTATTTTAAATTATTTTTTAACCTATTGAAGCCAAATTATTTTTATAATGCACCTAAGTCTGTTGGCAAAATATATCTGTTTTTTTTCTGTACAACAAATAATTAACTCGTTAGATTGAAAATGTTCATATAACTTTAGCGATAGAAATTAAGTTGTCTTTTTAATAAAGTCAGAAGTTTCACGAAGAAATGAAGTAGTTGCCCGTATAATAATTGACAATAACAGTGTCTATCTCTTTATTCTCGCGGGATTTCAGTTGTATCCTAAGATAAGCTCCAATTTTTTCGCTTTTCTTCGAAGAAGAAGAAGAAGAAGAAGAATAAGGAGAACTAAATGGGCAGGGGGCCAACTCTACGTTTATCTGCAGTCTATGCAGAGGACACCGTTATATTTTACAAAATAAAGAAAAATTCTTTGTAGCAACGTTAGTAAAGTGTATGATAGACACTTACTAATACATATTGTTAAATTGTAAAAAATATATTAAATTTAAAAAATAAATAAATCGTTAAATATTATTAGATAAATTTCGTATCTTTTTTATTTATCTAAATAATTAAACTCTAAAATGAAATAAAAACATCACTACTTAACTTTATACAAATAGCATCAGAATAACAGTATAAACAAAAAAGAAAAAAAAAAAGTCTATATTACTTTGAAATTGTATAAAAATACTTTCCTTTTTTTTTTTGTATAAAATAATCGTGAAGATCGAAGGAATGAATTTCCCTTTTGTGTCCCTAAAACAATTAGGTCGCAGCTTTTCACTACAGCTACACGGTAGAGCTCTAATTAGCAAACTTTTTTTCTTTTTATTTATGACTCAAGAGTTAAGAACTGAATAAAGAAAAAGAAAAAAAGGTTAAACCAAAAAAAAAAACAGAAAAATAAAAAAAGGACAAATAAAGTAAATTAAGAATGTAAATGAGTAATTAAAAAAATTAAAAGTAATTTTGGGTGATATTATTAAACTTCTTCATTTTAATTCTTAGATATAATATCACGAAAATAAATAAAAGATCTTTGTTAAATCTTTTAGGATTGAGTTACGTAATTTTCCCCTAAATTTAGCTTTGAAAAACCTTGATAAAAATATTCGGTGGTTCTCGTATTTTTGGTGGGTTTGGTGCTAATAAATTCAAGGGAGAAAAACATTAGGCAAATTCTTTTTCGTTTGCTCTGATTCTGATATCAAATAAATACTCATAATTGGGATGATGTGTCTTTTCCACTTGAACTGTTATAGTTGGACTTCGAACTTTTAGATTTCAAGGATATAGTTATATTCTTTTTCATTGTGCCTTGTTGACTTTTTATTTTGATATCAAAAAAAGTTACACCGTAAATATATCAGTTATTATATTTATTAGTTAAGATTAAGAATTACTCCGACCTCCATTTAAAAGGACTAACATAAGGAGGGTTCACTACCTCGGTAGAAAGACTCACCATCTAAACTTGATAGGCCCAAGTAAGCGTCTCATATTGACTATAGTAAGTATGAAACTCATTACTGTATTTTTAACATAAATCCTTGACAAATTGAGAGTAGACTTCAGTAAGGAGACTCGAATCCTATTCAATGAAAGAGAAAGTACGTTAAATCATCATCTAAATTATCATTTTAGACAATACCCTAATTAGTTGACTTTCTTTATTCCTTGTTCACAATTTATGTATATATGTATATAGGTAAATTTGCACTTTAATTCTCCATATATTTTGCTACACTGGAAAATAATGTCATCATATGACCAACATTGGGATAGATATTTCATATTTTCTCAAAAAAATAACAAATTTTTGGTTTAGATATTTATAAGGAGTTACTAACTAATTAATTTATTATTCTTCAAAAAATATCTCAATAATTAGAATTTAAATTTTATTTTAAAAATATTAGGTTTTCTAGAATTCTTAATGGACCAAAAATGATACACTTAATTTTTTTTTAGTTTTATTTGATTACGCTTTGAACTATAACTCTTGAAAATTTTCCTTATTAGTTTTTCTTCCTTCTATCATGGAGAGTTTGAGGGGTTTTACAAGGATATTTATCTTTATTGCTGCTACGTATTTTAAAAAGAAAGCCAGCCTTGTTTTCATTTTTTTTTCTTAAAAAAAAAAAAACAACAAAGAAGCCTATATTATATTATATTTATAGGGAGTAGGAGGCAAACTATAATGACTCGTCTTGTTAGGTTCATCACGTCAGGTGACATGTGGGTGCTAACATCATTATATAATGTTTGATTTGACGGATTGTGAGCTATTGACTTAATCATATATTGTTTTTTCAAGGGTTAAACAAATAACATTTTTGTGTGGTTTAATTAATTTGTATTTTATTTTTTAATTATTTTTATTTGAGTATTTAATTTTTTATAATTTTTAATTTTTATAATTTACTTTTTTTAGTTAAAATTTTGTTAAATTTATTAAAAAAATTAACTAAGATTAAATTATTTTGTAATTGTTAATTTTTATTTTTCCAACTAAAATTATAAAAATATATAAATATATCTCTCAGATCATCTTCAGTATACACTTAAGTAATATTTCAGGCTATATTTTTAATAGTTTTAGCTTTTTAGTGTATTACACATGTTGTTGTAGAGGTATTTGAGATAATATATATGATCAATTTTCACATAAAAATAAGATAAAGTTCATACAATCACAAGATAATATATTTTTACAGGATAAATTGTAAAAATTAAAAATTATAAAAAAAATTAGTGTTTAAATTAAAACCATAAGAAATAAGATACAAAACAATCATAGCATATGGAAGTTTTATGTATTTAAACCCCCTTTTTTTTTAATAATATTGATCTTTTTAGACTTTTATTTAAAAACTGACCTGACTTGAAACCATTCGAAAATCACTGATTCCAAAAAGTCCTCAACCCGAACGGTAAGATGGGCGACGGCGTAGTTGGGTAATAAAGTTACAGAGGCAGGGGTATTTCCGGAAACACAAATTCTGCGAGAGACAACATAAGACCGACCAGTCGACCAAAGCTGTGCAACTCAACCGTTCAACCAATTTTCCCGCCAGCCGTCTCGCTCCTTCTCTCTCTCTGTCTCTTTGTGCCCTTAGTCACTTAGTCCAGTACAGGCAGCTTCTTTTGTTAAAATAAATCAAACCAAAGCACCAAAAAGGGCCATTTTTTAAAAAAAAAAGAAGAAGAAGAAGAAAAAACCAAACGGTAACAGCTTCAAAGATTTCCAATTCAAAGCCTTTCTTGTTTTGGTTGGTTGCTCCAGCCTTTTGGTCCCAAATGCCAATAAACTATGTATTAAACATTTATGTTTACCAGTTTTTGACCCAACTCCTCTCTTCTCATCCTCTACTCAGCTTGCATTTCTTTGTTTCTTTACAATTTTAACATTCCTTTTATTTTCTTTTTGACAATGTCTGCCTCAATTTTCAGTGGGTTAATTGAAGTTATCCACATTTTATTGGTTCTCTCTTTCTTTTGCCCCACCTTCTATTTGAGGCTTGTTTTGGTTGCTGCTGGCCTGAAAACAGTGGCCACAGAGGTAATCTGGGATTACTGGATTATGGGTTTCTGGGTTTTCTTTGGAATTTTTCTGTTGATTCTTAGTAGAGAGAAGCAGAGTTTGCTTGCTGTTTCCGTGAATTCTTTGGCTCTTTTTTATTTTTTATTTTTTCTTTTATTTGGCAGGAAACATTGGCTGCCAGTATTACTGAACAGCATGCTGCAATTTTTGTGCTTTTTCAAATCAGTTATCACTCTTTTCAGGTACCCCTATTGCTTTTCCCTTTTGTTTGTTTGTTTTTTTTTTTTTTTCTCTTGAATTATGAACTTCAACTATTATTGTGAGTTGTTGATGTTTCGGGTGTTCCCTTTGAACTCGGTATTTATATTGTGCCATCATTTCTCTGATAAACCATGATCATCTCTCTTTCTATTTTTTTCTGTGAAGTAAAGGCATGGCTATGGCTACATTTATATGATTAACAAATTTAGTCCAATAAATGTAGTTTTCTAATGAGATTTTCGACGTTTTCATAGCTCTGATACACTTCTCAAATGGGATTTTCTGTACAACTAATACATTTATAACATTAAATGACAGTGTCATTACATGGAAATTAATTAGACAAAGAGGTATCACGTCGCAGCCCTGCGTGAATTGGAGTGCAAAAATTTTGTCAATTGTGATTTAACAAGCACTTCTACGTGTGCCAATGTGTGCGTTACCATTGGATCAGACCACGAGTTCATTTGGTCTCAAGAATGGGAGGTTGGATTCAAAGGTCTGAGCTCATTGACTAGTTTTACACAAATTAGGGCCTCTGCATGTTGCCAGGTTTAGCTGTGTTCCTTACTGCATGCAATCTTAGCTGCCAAGCTGCCACGGATACTGCGTTGATTGCCAGCTTAATAAGAGCAATATCAATAGCATAATTTTACTAGGTCCAAGGCATGTGTTGATTGCCAGCTTTTGTGTGTGCGTATGTGTGTTTAAATGATTATTTCTCATTGGTGGTATTTATTTATGTCTCTGCATAATTTTTTCTAGACCTCTTTGCAATCTATATGCTCCTTGCCTGGTGATTTTTGTGAGAAGAAGCTCTTAAAGTTTCGAGTACATGCTTAACTTTTGTTTGGGGGCTAGAATGGAGAGGGGACCTCGCTTACCCTATGGAGGTAGTGTGTTAGGTGTTCAATAATAAACTACTACCTTTAGTTGTCTGTATGTTTGAAACATTAAAGTACTTTTATGTCTAGAGTATATATATTGTTTCTTTGCACTTTAGATTCCATGGTGATGAAAACAGTAAAAAGAATAAGAATGGGCGACATCATGTAGAAAATTTTATGTTATAGTTATTGGTATTCTATATCTCTCATCAACTTTAAAATTTTGCTTTGTTCAAGGCTCAACAACAATATCTGTCGCATGGTACTTGAAATTGTTTCTCCTTTTCTGTGCAGGTATTTACTTCTATGTACCTTTCCATTGCAACTTTCAGGATCCTTTTTGTACAAAGGCTTGATTGTGCTTTCTCCCCATTCATCTAATCCAGTAACTGGAGACAAGAACAATAAAATTGGTAGTCAAGGTGTCAAGATCTTGGAATAAGTTTATTAGACTTAGGGTCTGGGGACACAATGAATTGTCCACAAACTCCTCGGTCTCTTCCAAGGGCAATGACCACTCCAGAAAGTATACATGCTGCAAGCAGTGATGAGGATCTAAATGCTCCATTGCCTGGACGCCGTGAGAAGAAAATTATTGTGGCAAATTTTCTTCCTTTGCTTGCTCAGAGAGATTTAAGTTCCGGCAAATGGTTCTTCAGTTTTGATGAGGATTCACTTTTGTTACAAATGAAGGATGGCTTACCATCCAACACGGAGGTTGTTTATGTGGGATCTCTTAAGGTTGATGTAGATACAATCAACCAAGAAGAAGTGTCTCAGAAACTGCTCAAGGAATTTAACTGCGTGCCAACATTCCTTCCTCCTGATCTTCACAAAAAGTTTTACCATGGTTTCTGTGAGCACTATTTATGGCCCCTGTTCCATTACATGTTGCCTATGAGCCAGGGTCACAGCGAACATTTTGACAAGTTTCTATGGGAGGCCTATGTTTCTGCTAATAAAATATTTGCAGATAAAGTTATGGATGTTATCATTCCTGAAGATGACTGTGTCTGGGTCCAGGACTATCATCTAATGGTTCTCCCAACATTGTTGAGGAAGCGTTTCCATTATGTAAAGCTTGCTTACTTTCTTCACATTCCATTTCCCTCGTCTGAAATTTATCGGACCCTGCCAGTTAGAGATGAAATTCTGAAATCACTGCTCAATGCTGATTTAATTGGTTTTCATACTTTTGATTATGCTCGCCACTTCCTGTCCTGTTGCAGCCTAATGCTGGGCCTGAACTATGAGTCCAAACGTGGTCATATAGAACTTGAATATTTTGGTCGCACAATATACGTCAAAATTTTGCCCGTGGGAATTCATATGGGCCGGCTTGAATCTGCTCTAAATCACCCTTCTACTTCCATCAAGCTCAAAGAAATTCAAGAACATTTTAAGGGTATAAAACTTATCCTTGGAGTTGATGATATGGACATCTTTAAGGGCATTGATCTGAAATTATTAGCAATGGAACAACTTTTGGAGCAGAATCCAGGGCTGAGGGGAAAAGTGGTCCTTGTTCAAATAATAAATCCTGCAAGGAGTCCTGGGGAGAACATACAAGAAGCAAACAGGGAGATGTATATGATTACCAGAAGGATAAATGAAAAGTTTGGTTCTCAGGGATATGAACCAGTGGTCCTCATTAATCGTGCTGTTCCTCTTTATGAGGAAACAGCCTATTATGCATTGGCAGAATGTTGTATCGTAAATGCGGTGAGGGATGGAATGAACCTTATACCATACCATTACGTTGTCTGTAGGCAGGGGACTCAAAAGATGGATGACTCTTTGGGACGTCATCCCGGTTCACCTCATACAAGTACCCTTGTCGTTTCAGAGTTTGTGGGCTGCTCACCATCTCTAAGTGGTGCAATAAGGGTAAACCCATGGGACACTGCAGCTGTGGCTGATGCACTGAACTTAGCCATCAAAATGCCTGATCTCGAAAAGCAGTCGCGACATGAGAAGCACTATGGATATATTAGTTCTCATGACATATCATATTGGGCACAAAGTTTTATGCAGGATTTGGAGCGTGCATGCAGAGATCATTTCAGTAAACGCTGCTGGGTCATTGGTTTTGGTCTGAATCTAAGAATTTTGTCACTTTCTTCAACCTTTAAGAAGCTTTCCAATGACCACATTGTCTCTGCTTACAACAGAACCCATAGAAGGGCAATTTTTTTAGATTATGATGGGACGATTGTGCCTCAAACTTCGATCGTTAAATCTCCGAGTCCTGAAGTCATCTCTGTGCTAAACAACCTGTGCAGTGATCCCAAGAACACCGTGTTCATAGTTAGCGACAGGGGGAAAAACCCTCTAAGTATTTGGTTTGCTCAATGTGAGAATCTGGGTATAGCAGCAGAGCATGGATGCTTCATGAGGTATAATAACAGCATTACATGTTGGATATCTTGCTTCATGTAATTACTGATATATTTATATCTTTTTTTTCTGTTCAACGTTCATCCTTGACTTAGGGAAAAAATTTGCTTTGTTAGGAGCTAAAGGTCATGAGTATTTGTCATGAAAGGAGCCTATCCCCAAAAGTGGGGGAACACTGCATATATTACTGTCCCCAAACAACAAATACAGGAGTTTGATGCACTGCAGTGCACCTTTGTGAATGTCAATAGGTGATTTGACTGTAGGTTTTTACACAATTTGCAACATATTGAAATTTTTTATTTTGAATCTGAGGGTCTCCTAATCTGCTTTTATGCTCACAGGCAAATTAACTTGTGGTTTGCAGACAATTAGCAACATTTTCAAAACAAATTCTTTTAAATTAACTGCCTTCTTTTCTTCTTGTAGGTGGAGTAGCATGTCCCAGTGGGAAACATGTTCTTTTCCTGCGGATTTTTGTTGGAAAAAAGTTGCAGAACCCATAGTGAAATTATATACGGAGGCAACTGATGGCTCGTTTATAGAGACCAAAGACAGTGCATTGGTGTGGCACTATCAAGATGCTGATCCACTTTTTGGATCTTTCCAAGCCAAAGAACTTTTGAATCATCTTGAAAGTGTCCTTGCTAATGAGCCGGTTGTTGTTAAGATGGGTCAGCATATTGTTGAACTCATGCCACAGGTATATATGTTTTTTTTTTTTTTCCCTTTTTTCTTTTTTCTTTTTTGGGCATATGTTCTCCTGAGTATTCTCAAGGCAAAAGGCATAAGGTTGCATGGTAAATGTGCAGGGAGTAACTAAAGGGTTAGTTGCAGAGAAAGTTATTTCCAAAATGATCGCTGATGGGAAATCCCCTGACTTTTTGATGTGCATTGGAGGTGATAGATCTGATGAAGACATGTTTGAAAGCATATCAACCACAGGCTATAGTTCCTCACTTCTTTCAGCCCCAGAGATCTTTGCATGCACTGTTGGGCTAAAACCAAGCAAAGCTATGTACTATCTAGATGACACTGTTGACGTTTTGGAATTGCTTCAAGGCTTGGTGAATTCTTCAAGTTTGAAAACTGTTGTCTGAAAGCAAAGCAGTTCTGTCTTCACACCATAGCGCTTCAGCAGTGTTAGATTGTGGAAAGAAATGTTTTTTTTGGATGACTGCTTTCTTGTTGGAAATATAATACAGAAAACTGGTTGATTTTTTTTTTTTAAATTCATGGGACTGGTTGATGCAGCTCATTAGTTTCTTAACAGAAAATAATGAACTAGATGAATTTGCGGACCGATCATAGACTTAACTCACTGAAACCTTTTTTTTTCATCATTTTCTCGGGGCGGCAGAGGATGGTTCTGGTGTTCCTATGTTTCTGATTTTGGGGTTGATGGGGGTTGCTCTTTTTAGGTTACAGATTCAGAAGTTAAGATAGATCATCATGGAAGTGTTGATGGCGTTGAAGGGACTGACTTTCTGCATACATACGCTAGAGTTGCTTATACATGGAAGACAATTCTTTAGGACCATTTTCGTCTTCTACCTGTCTATTGTTATAGAGAATAAAATTTTCGCGTTGAAATAAAATTTGCATCATCTCATTTTATGAGAAAATTTATTCAGTTGTTTATTGTTTTTGCTCTTGAAGTGCTGTTAAAATGCTAGACACTTAGAGCTGACAAGGAATTTTAAAATTAGGGCATGTTTGTTTGGAGGGAAATTCAATTCCCGGAAAATGCTTACTCCATTTTCCAGCTTTTGATGCGTGGAAAATCAAGGATCGACGAAAAATATCATTTCGGTCAACACTAAAAACCAGCCATTTTGGGGAATGAGAGGATGTCATTTTCCTTGCTTTAACGGGTTGGAGAAAAAAAAAAAAAAAAAAACGAAGCAAGGACGAAACTAATGATCAACAAGGGAGGTACGGCCGTTGATGGTAAAAAAAAAAAAAAAAAAAAAAAGGATAAATTGGCAGACAGTAAGTATTGGTCTGTTTACTGTAAAATAATTTATATTTATAAAATATTTGTAAGAAAAAATATTTAAAATGAAAATAATAATTTTCTTTTATCATTTATTTATAGTACAGTTTGTATTTTTCTTAAAAAAAATTTCAGGTTTACAAAAGGAGAAATTATTTTACTTAAAAATCTGAAAATTATTTTACTTAAAAATCTGAAATTTTTTTTTAAATTTTACTTATATAAAATATTTTTCATAAAATAAATATAAAAAAATTTATAAAATTTTTTTCTTTAAAATATTTTATAAAAAACAAACACAATCTAAATCTTTCTGTACTAATTTCCAACTTTGGTAATGGGTAACAAGTGGCAAGTCAACGCGAAAATAGGTCGTCGACGTCAAGATTTTAAATTAGTCTATTGATAGCTGAAACGAATAGATTAAAGGCCAGTGAGCCTTTTCAGATTAGTTTCGAGCGTCGGTGATGGGTCACAAAGCGGCGGCAGACCAGGTGGAAGACAGCAAGATTCAGGCGGTTTTTTCGAGATTTTTCGAGGATATTTTGGCTCGTGGTACCTGGAATTGTATAGATCGGTGCACGGCAATTCTAAAACAGGGGTTTTTGGTTGTTGCTAGTGACGGTATTCGGCAGTTACGTCACGTGAGGCGGCGAAAAGTGGTGTTCTGGAGACTAACGTAGGATAAATTTACAAAGAACTCAATTTTTTGATAAATATTCATCAAACACAAAAAAAATATCTTCAATATAATAACTAAATGAGTTCCATTACATTTTCAAACAAAAATTTATCAGAAATACTGCTCGAATGTAATTGTCTATATTTAGTTTGCAATCATCTGAATTTCAAGTGTAACTAAAACGAAAAAGAAAAAATCATTATCATTTTTTTGCATATGAAATCTAGTTGGTTGCATATCAAATACAAGTAGTTGCATTCAGGCAGGATTTCAGACAATTTTTTTTCAGGTAATATAACTTTTTCCTAACCAAATACCATAACAAAAAATGGCGGTCTAGACCAAATTTCCTCTGTAAATGCTTTCCATAAGAATATTATTCTAACAAACAAACGGAGCGTTAGAAGATTAAAATGTCTAAAAAGGGCCCGTCTCTTGTCATGTTGGGCAGGCATAACCACTGTACGTAAAAGAGCATATGAATAAGGATAAAAATACTCTTTGACCAAAAAAAATAATCATAATAAGGATAAAAATAGATAAATAACTAAATAAGGATAGTCCTCTCCCTAATCCTGTTATATTTAGAGTTTGACTCTATTACACTTTTTTTATATAAATTTAACTTTTCTTAATATTAATATATATATATATATAACTTAATATTTAATTTTATCCAAAACGTTTTTCATTTTGTTACTTATAACATAGTTTTTTTTTTTAAAAAAAAAATCCTACCTATCATGTTATCTCCGTCAAATTAATTATGCCTAGTTGTCACTTTTTGTTATTAACTATGTATACGTGACATTTAACTTCCTAAAACTTTAGATAAATCATGTTAATTCACACGCCATGCCGTCAAATGGTGATTAAAGAAAATTACAACTCAAAATGACTCAACTAGCTAGTTTAATGCGAATAAGATAGTTATGATGGAGGACGTGGCGAGTTTGAATGGGAATGGAAAAAAAAAAAAAAAAAAAGGCACTAAAGAGGCCGGAGATTAGAGAAAATCGAGTGAACAGGAGTAGAGTTGAAAGTCAAAAATTGAAGATTTGATGGGTTGCCTTTGAAACAAAATCAATCGTGATTCCCCCAGTCTTGATTAAAGGCAAAACGTTGGGCCATTTCTTTAATTTTTTTTTCTTTTTTATTTATTTTACTTTTTTGAGTCAAATCTCCTTATGGGCATGTGATTTTAAGTAATTGCAAGTTGGGTTCGGAACATTGTTAATGTGCATTTAGTGTGATCATCCGGATTTACCTTATCAGCGAAAACCTTCAAGAGCAATTGTATCTGCATTATAGTACTCCTATCCAATTGTCATGTACATTTTCTATAATACAAAAGCTGGGAAACTCGCAATTGTTTTCTACTTTTTTAACGTACCTGCTATAAATTTTTTTTTTTTTAAAAGGAAACTTGCAACTGTATCTTTTAGGGAGTGTCTGATTTAGTTTTTAGAAAATTACATTTACATTTCATTTTTAAAAAATAGGGAGATCAGTGTTTGGTTAATTTTTTTGAACTGCTGTTTGATTCCACTTATTTCCTTATATGACTTCCTAAAAGTAGTCGATCGAAAAGTAACTCAAAGTTACTTTTTACTGCTTTTTAAGTTACTTTTCAGTTTTTAATACTAATAATAATTCATATAGACTAAAATAATCTCAAATAATATTTATATAAATTCATAATTTTTTT
The DNA here is from genome assembly GCA_037832335.1 of Carallia pectinifolia. NCBI lineage: Eukaryota > Viridiplantae > Streptophyta > Magnoliopsida > Malpighiales > Rhizophoraceae > Carallia > Carallia pectinifolia. Next base: position 33,511,155 of record CM075453.1, read on the forward strand.
ACTTATTGCTTGAATATAATTTATTAGTAGCTATTAAACTTCATCAATATTTATATAAATGTAACACTTTTATTTTTTAATAATTTTTAGATATTTTTTTACTTCAAATTTTTATTAATATTGATATTTAAAAAAATATTTCAAATATTATATTTTTTATTATCTAGTAAACATTAATATTTGTTTCAAAAATAAAAATTAAGTGAGAAAATTGTTAATATTATTTCTAAAATATTTATTTTAAAAATAAAAATTATAGAATATAAAGATAATTTTATTAATATAATATATTAATATAAATTAAATGTCTAAATCAGTTATTTTAGATATTTAACAATAACAATAAATATAAAATTAACTAAAAATTTCATTAATTTTTTTAGTAATTAACAACAAGTAACAGCAATTAACAATCAGCAATCACCAGCAGTAATCAGCAACAGTAATATTGAACAGATAAACCAAATAGACCCTTAGTTCAATTTTCATTCAAAGAAAATGAAAGACTGCAGGCTAACTCATTTTGCCTCAAAGTCCGAATTACAGATCGCAGGCAACGCTGCAATCCTAATTGCGGTTACGCAGGCCAATAATATAAATCTTTATTATATTGCTATACACACCATGTTATGTGCAATATATACACTAACTTAATTTTCACCTTAACTTTCAAGAAAGCATCCTGATTGGATGTAGCCGGAATATTGTTCAGGGGTGTTCACTTCGGTCCATTTGTAAGCATTCATATCCGACACATATACCACCCGAGAATCTCCCAATCCTCCAGCACCGATGACCAACAGGTTACGCTACCATGTTGCCACATAAGCAACATTGGCCATGTCAGCAAGTAGCTTGGAAATTGCTGGCCACGTGGAATTTTTAAATGTCACCGCTTCACTTTCACGACACATGTACAATGCCCCGTCATTGCCAGAAGCACAAGTCTTGGGACATTCAACGGAGACTAAGAAGTCTTCTTGTACTCGGTCCCATTGACACGTAGCAATATCGAACGCCTCAGCACTTCTCTCAAATTGACCTCGCATCTCTGTACAATAACCTCCGATGGCGTGGAGCTTGCCATGGTGGAAAATTGCTTTGCACTCGTCACGCTCTCTTGCCATGTCAGGCATTGACACCCACTCGTCTTTTACTGCATCGTATGTCATTGCTGATTTCAATGCGTTCTTCTCCTTGTCATGTCTTCCCACAACATCCAATCCGAATCAGAGGTGCATCCAAAAAATAACCGCAACACTCCAGGCATATCGGCTCCACGACGCCACGTGGCCGACACGAAATCAAAGACAAAAACTGAGTTGGAAGCTTCCCACGTCACTGGATCCATTCCACCCAACACTACAAGGCCCCACCTGATATTCACCACTTGGCAAAACATTGGCAACCCATTTTCCAACTCAGGAACTAAAGGTAACTCAGACCAACAACCAGTCATTGGTTCAAGAATACTGAACCCGTAAACCGAAACCTGATTTTTCATACCTGGCGAGTTCTGAATTGGATCCACCTTCGCTTGAGCCAGAACCACCACTTTTTGGCTGTTACAATTCTCTCTTCTACGCCGGGAAAACTCCGGCGACTCGATCTCTCCTTTCCACCCTTTTGCACACAGATGCAACTGTGGCAAATTCCTTGTATGTGACGCGAACTAGCCAATCATAAGCAACAGCATTAGGGAGGCCAGGAATCAACTCCATGATTATAACAATATTGTTATGGGTATCAGGAAGCAAAAGGAAATGGAAAGAAGTGTAAATTAGTAACTAATGGAAAACAAGATGAGAAAGAGAAAAGTTGAAGATGGGTTTTGAATCTAAGACATATTGGTGATTATATAGGGGCCAGAGCTATTTTCTATGATAGAAACATTGGTTTAAAAGAAAAAAAAAAAAGCTTCTAGAAACACGAGCACAATGAAAATAAAACAAGACAAAATGAACGAGAACAAAAGAGAGAACAAACTTTTGTTGATTTGGTAGAGCATGCAAAGCAATCGAGTGGCTGCATCAGATTCTTTTGTTCGGAATGCTAGTAATTTTATGGGATAATATCAAAAATTATCATCACTTTTGTATTTTTTAATAAATTTAATACTATTTTTAAAATTTAATAAATCTAATACAGTTTAATTATTTTCTAACAAATTTAGTACAATTTTTAAAAACTAACAAATTTAGTACAGTTTAATTATTTTCTCACAAATCTAGCACACTGTCAATTAAAAATAATCGAATTTCCCGGTATGTACATACGCACATATGACATTTAGGAGTTTTAAACTGTATTAGATTTAAATGTAAACATACCATATATGTATGCTAAGAAATTCAATTACTTTTAACTAATTTTTTTTAATTGATAGCGTACTAAATTTGTTAAAAAATAATTAAACTGTATTAGATTTGTTAGTTTTTAAAGGTCGTGTTAGATTTGTTGAAAATGCAAAGATGGTGAATTTTTTTAAAATTAACCCTAATTTTATTAGTTAATTATTTAAAGAGGTTCATCAGCTTAATTTTAAATAGTAAGAATATAGTTATACAGTTTATTTAATGATATTTAATAATTTATTTATTTTTTTAAATTTTAATCATCCAATGATATATGTCATTTTGTTAATACTTTATTACTACTTAAATATTACTATCTAATATTTCTCTTAATTAAATACAAGAGGTTGTTTGCATGTGGAAACAATAAGCACTTTTGTCTATAACCTTATAAGAAGTACTAATAATTCTAAGCTGTCTACTTATATACCTGCGTTGATCAATTTTTTAAAATTTTGTAGCAAAGGCAATAATTCAGTTTAAGTTAATGTTCATTCCCAAATCGTGCTTTCCTAGCAATCCTCGTCTACACATTCAGCAGGATTACAATTGTGAAATTGTGAGAGGATATATATATATACATATAAACGAGGACTTTTGGCCCCAGAGGCTAACATGGTCATTTTATAATTTTTTATTTTTTATTTAAATCTTAATCTGTTGTACATCAATTTTATTTATTGTATACATGATGTATATTATACATCCGTTTGAACTTATTACACATAACTTTAAAGATTTTATAATTTTTAAATCTGTTATATATTAATCATACCTCTACCTCTTGTACTCATAAATTATTTTTTTAAATAAAATTAAAAAAACAAAAAAAAACTGATGGAACCCCACCATGGATCCCACTATCCCTCGTCTCTCTCTTTCTCTCTCTCGCTCGTCTGCGCCGTATCTTCGAGCCTCGTACGTGCATATGGGTGATTGGTTCCGACTAGTCCATATTTATTGACATGGGGACTTACCCAGTTGGACTTTGGGGCCACTTAAGATTGATAAAAATGGGCCTTTCGAGCCCCAGCTTTCTCGAGTCCAATCTACTTGGACCTCCACTCGTAATTCACGGACTGCCCTTCATCAGCAAGCATGTAACCTTAATGGCTCTGCTTGGGGAAAGTAAGGAGCATCACTAACGAATCATTTATCATTTGTAAATCTTTTTATGGCAACATGGACCATTTTTAAATTTGTGCGTGTTATCCTTTCACTAACCTTTATGAATTTTTTTAATGTTGTCCTATTACGTTTTGATTTCTTATCTCATCTTTAAACCTTTTCTTTATTTTTATTTTTGTTTTCATGTAAGTCAATTTTTAGATGGAATTACTCAATCCATCAAAATAAAAAAAAGTGTTTAACTAGATGAAATACACTCTCAATAGTCTAGAATTCCGTTCGAAAATAGACTCAAACGAAACAAAAATGAATAAATATATAAGACTAAAATTTAAAAAAAATCAAAAGTTAATAAAATTACATTGAAAAAATTAATAAAAGTTGGGGACTGATTGGTGGCTTATCTCCATTCTAGACATCCCTATGTTGGTTTTGTTTTGGGGATAGCTCGTGTGTTGTGCCACATTTGGTATGTGGTAGATTTATTCAAGAGAATGGAAGATTATCTTATCACAGAATTGAAAGCTTTTCAAGCTAACATTGATCGAGAATTAGGTCATGTCACGGAGACTAAAACTATGCTTATATTTGTGTTTTTCCTTCCCCCCCCCCCCCCCCTCTTACAATATCATGGAGTGTCAATATACCAACTTAAAACTAGAGGCTCGTTGCACAACCTTTTTTTTTTTTTTTAATGAAAATAGAGAGAAAAAAAAAAAAAGAAAGAGAAAGGAAATGAAATAGAAGTTGTAGCCTTTACATAACATGACCTTCTTTAGGAGAATACACTCCAATGATACCCGTCCGGAGGAATGGACTAATTTTTGGTGAAAGAAAATCTCAAATCTATAGTAGAGACTATTTGAATACCCCAAAATTTGTCATAAAATCCGTACATGCATTTCTTTCTCGTAAAGTTTGATGAATACAAACCTTCCAAGGACGCTGGATAAAATTTTTGCGATCCAAGATTAATAAGGCACAAAAGGAACTTATTAGTTATATATTTCTTTGTTTTTGAGCTGGCTATATTTTAGGAAGAGCACAGTTATATCTCTCGCTGAATTTATCTCAGGTTTTATTGCGAAAGAAACTGTAATTGATATTTTTGAAACGAAAATTGATACTTTTTAGATATAAAAGAAATAAGTGTTTCAAAAATATCAGTTACAGTTTTAAAAATGTCAATTTTTATTTCAAAAATATCAGTTACAATTTTAATTAAGATAAAATCTAAAACAAATACACTTGAGACACTAACTTTTTTTTCTTTAAAGGATGCAGCCATTTGAAAGTATTGGCTTAAGTGGCGGGCAGCGAGGTTGTAAGGGAAGTTACGTGTAAGGATTGTGTGAGAATTTTTTTTGAGAAGAAGATTGTGAAGGAATTTGAATTCAAGAAGTATATTAATAAGTTCTTCAAGGATATTTAGTTTTGGGAAGACCATAAAACTTATGTAAATAAAAAAAAATTATGTGTATTATATAATTTATAATCTGGTAAATTTTTTAATAAAAAAAAGTTTAATAATAATTACCTTCACAAATCCATTTACAAATAAGGTTTGAACCTTTAACTAACTAAGTTAGTTAATAAGAAAGTATAGCTTTTAAAAAAACTAACAAGGGTTTGATTTTCGTCAAATCCAACTGCCCACTAAAGTGAATTGAGGTTTTTACCCTCTTGAGGCGTAATGTATTTCTGCGGTGTCTATAAAGCTTACTTTCTCTTTTTCTCGTTAACAATAAATTAATTAACTGCTAATAGTATAAAAAAATATAAAAGATTTGAGCCTTTCACCTTCCTTAGATATTTCTTTCACCTCACTTTCCAATAAACCAAACAAGCTTTTAGTGATTTCCTTTTCAATAATCTTTTTTTTCCTCTTTTCCAAAATGAAGGAGTAAATAAAAAATAAAATAGTAATTAACAAAAGAAATATTTAGTAAAATTTTTACATTTTCATGATGCCCATTTTCAAATGTTGTTAAAAAACATTTTATTTTTATAAAATGATATACACTATTAAATAATGATATACATCATTAAATAGTTAAATATAAAAAAATTAATTATTAACACTCTAAATAAATTATATAATTATTTAAATTACAATTATGCAGCTAAACTCTTTAACCAATTGAAAAAATCCCATGAAATCAGCGATGGCCCTACAAACAAGCCCTCCTACATCCCATGTTTGTACTCTTGTGAACTTTTCGACGTTGGAATTCAATAACTGCCACATGATTTCATGTCCCAGCTACCTACTCGCAATAAACTCCTAATTGGATAATCATAATATTATCAAGAAAAATATTTTTTGCTTTCATAAAATAATTTCAAAATAATAATATAATAATATATATTTTTAAAATTTTCAAATTCATAAAAGAAAGATAAAATCTCAAATTTCCTTAGATAAGATACCATAACTGCTTAAATGTAATCATACAATTGTTAAATCAATTTAAAAAAAGAAAACAAAATCATTAGAAAAATGAAGATAAAAGAAAAGAAAAGTGCTTTCTTGGTTTCCCTGCACAGCTTTTTGTCCCTTCCTGGCCTGCCAACATTGCAGAAGCAGAAACCAATTAAATTAGATTCAAAATTCAAAAAGACACCAAAGAAAGTAAAGGAAAGCTTCAATTTTGTTAAAGTACACAAATCTTCTGTCTTTCTCTCTAAGGAACAAGACATGAATTTTCTTGGTGTTTCATTGCTGCCCATTTGGGCATTGACTAGCAATTCTCTTGTTTTCTTGGTTGATGCCAGACCAGAGTCAACTTTCTCCCCCATTTCTGGGTCTTCCATTCATTCCAATAAAGAACCCATTTTTCTTCTCTCAACTAAAATGGAGGCCCAATCTCCAGGTAATTCAGGAATGCACATTGCTTTTTCTTTTTCGCTGTGCTTAGGTGTGTTACATACTTGTATTATCATTATGTCATTTATTTATTTTTTTTATTGGATAAATGGGGTTGCTTTCTTTCACATTCATACTGAGATTTGAAGTCTCATAGAAATTTGATGTCTCAATTACAAAGCTGATTTAGTGCAGATCAGGACAATGTTACTTTGGTTTCACAATTCTTCTGAGTGTTTACTGGTTTTGGTTACTTTTGGAGATAGGAATCAAGTAAGATATTGCTTTTAGGAGCCATAAATGGGAAATTTTTTTTGTCATACTGAAAATGGAAACTTCACTGAAGTTAATGTTGCTGCAATTGGCATGAAAAATGGGGGAAAAGGAAGTTAAATAAGTCAATAGAAGGTGAATTTTTTTCCCTCATATTTCCCATCATTTTACTATCCTTACCTTCTAATAAAAAAGGATGGGGAATCACATCAATTTGGCAATTGTGTGGGGTTTAAATGTTTAATAGGCTTGATAATTAGACTTGCTTATCTATGCTCCAAAAAATTTTTCAGCTTTATCTGTTTGAATGTGTTCTTTCTTAATTTGCTGTGAATGACATAGTATCTCCTTGTTTATTTATGAGGCTTCTTTTGTTTTTAAGCAGGGATGACTGAGGTTCCTATGGCTAAAGTAGCACACAACCAAGATATTAACAAGAGAATCCTCATTGCACTAATTATTTCTTCCACACTGCTTGGTGGTATTTTGCTGTTCCTGTCATGTTTCTGGATCAATAGAATGAAAAACTCAAAGAATTGCAGGGCCAAGAATAAACAGAATCTGGGTAATTTCTCTTCCGTGAAATCATGTTTGCTTTTCTTTGTACATACTTTTTGAGACAGGTCTCTCACTTTAAGCAACTGTTCAATTATTTCCATTTCATTGTTTAAAGCTCAACATGAAGATCATGCCGCCAATGGGCAATCCTTGAGGTCAATTTCCTCAGAGATAGCTGGTAAGAAGGGCTCTGTTGCGGTCATTGAATATGAGCTTTTAGAAGCTGCAACAAACAATTTCCAGGAAGATTATGTTTTGGGTGAAGGTGGTCATGGACGTGTCTATAAAGCCCATCTTAATGAGAAACTAATTGCAGCAGTGAAGAGATTGGAGGGTGATGGGCAGGATCTTGAAAGGCAATTCGAGGTAATCCTCTCCAAAGTGACTTGGAACTTAGTTGCCTAAGGTGTCTAAACTCTGAAGCATTCCCTTTTCCTTCCGCTTACCCCTCCCTTGATTTCAAAATGCTATTGGCAAGTGCAGAATGAGTTGAGGCTGTTGGCAAAAATTCGACATCAGAATATAATTTTTCTCATGGGCTGCTGCATCCATAGGAGAACAAGGTTTCTTGTATATGAGATGATGCAAAACGGGTCCTTGGAGAGTCAATTGCACAGTATGATTCCTCTTTTTGTAAATTGCAAGTAAGAAGAAGAGAGTGGATTGGAAGAGAACATCTCATATTTTTCCTCTAATACTGTTTTTGTTGGATAAATATTTTAGGACCTACACATGAATCAAAGTTAACTTGGCATTTGCGGATGAAAATTGCCGTTGACATTGCACGGCAAGTTCAATTTTAATTTTTGCTTCTTTCCCTTCCCTTCCTTTCCAAAGGAAAGTTTTCTTATAGTAACAAGTTTGCTTTATGTAATTGTTATTGATGTACCAGGGGACTAGAATATCTTCACGAGCATTGTAATCCTCCTGTTGTCCATAGAGATCTAAAATCATCCAACATTCTTCTAGATTCCAACTTCAATGCAAAGGTAGATACTATATGTATCTCAATTTCACGAGCACGGAAATCCTCATGCATCCTGTTCATTACATTTATTGTGCCAGCAGCATCAACTAGTTTTTTCTGGGTTCAGCTGTCTGATTTTGGGCTTGCTACACCTGCTGGGATCCAGAATGATGCCATAAAGCTGTCAGGAACTTTAGGTTATGTGGCCCCAGAATACCTTTTGGATGGTAAGCCAAAAATCAATGCAAAGTGTAAAACATTGTTTTTTTTTTTTTTTTTGTCAGGAATAACAGCTTATTGATCTCTTTTTTGCAATATTGTTGTCCTGTCAAAGATTTGGCTTCTGTGTATTCTTCATTTCTCTGGCACCTGTAATGCAAAATGTGCTCCTTGCCGATAAATATCTTTGTTTGCAGCTCCATCCTGAGAGTAGGACTTAAATGTTTTGATCTCTTTTGGTTACTTTGACAAAGTTGGCGCATTTTAAAGGTTTTTTTTTTTTTGAGTCATGAGCTTCAACTTTTTCCAGCTTCACGACATTTGCATTAGGACTTTAAATGGTTGTGAAACGTGATTTTCAACTTTGACAAATTTATTACACCTGTGTCAGATTCTTTGCTGTATCTCAAAATTGCATACATCTTTTCGATTTTCTTAATTGTGTGCTTCCTGCTTTCACAGCTTAATACGTAGTTACTAGAGGCCATGGGTTGGAATCCTCAAAACAACCTTTTTGCCTAAAAAACAAATGAAGGCTGCATATATCGATACTTTCCTAGACCCCACATATATGGGAGTCTCTGTGCCTTATTTTAGAATATCAGGCCTAATATTTAGAAAATAATAATCACTTAATTCCTTTTTTCTTTTTTCAGGTAAACTGACTGATAAAAGTGACGTGTACGCTTTTGGAGTTATTCTTTTGGAGCTCCTAACTGGAAGAAAACCTGTTGAAAGAGTCTCACAAGAATGTCTTTCTATAGTTACATGGGTAATTATCCTGAAACCCATTCTTTTTGGATATGAGTTGAAGTAAGTCTAAAAGGGTCTCTAGACAGCTATAACTTAATTTTTCCAACTCATTGTGATAGGCCATGCCTCAGCTTACAGACAGATCAAAGCTTCCAAGCATCGTGGATCCTGTTATTAGAGAGACTATGGATCTGAAGCACTTGTACCAGGTACGTGGAATGGGAAAACTACCAATTTATGTTCTCAAAATTCACTTGGTTTTCCCCATTTGAGATATGAAATCACATTTTGTTGCGGAATAGGTAGCTGCAGTTGCAGTGCTATGTGTTCAGCAAGAACCAAGTTATAGGCCATTGATAACAGATGTTCTGCACTCGCTCATCCCTCTTGTACCTCTACAACTTGGAGGCTCGCTGAGGATTACTGAACCTGCACCTCCCGTGCGGCCCACGAACTGACAATTGATTAGATTTTGTGGCTTCTATTTGTTGCTTGATAGTCATTCTTTCATGAGTGAAGACGAAGCTTTCATTGTAAATTCAGATGCATCAGAAATTACTACAGGAGATTTTGTTTAATTTTGCCGCTGTTGTAAAGCGAGTATAATCTCTCACCTGCAGAGTATTTTACTTTTAAGTGGTTCAGTAAGCTTCCCTTTTTCAGTCACAGATGGAGGTTAATGAATGAAGCAGAGATTGAAACTAATAGCTAAAATAGTTAGTTGTATGAACCTGATTTATAACGTTGAGAAAAGCTATGTAGCAACAATTAGTGAGAAATGTGGGAGCTAACAAAAAACGTGGAGCAATTTCATCTCACTTTGATCTCACAAATGAATGAAGATGAAGATGAGAAATTTATTTTGCTGCCCTGTTGTGCTTAATAGCTTATCATGTTGATCAATAAGCGTTGTTACGTAATGATGCTCTGTAATCATATATCTTATTTCTTCTCCCAAGAGAGGATCTTTTCAACAATCTGTATCAAGGAGGAACTCAATTGAGCTTAAATTCTTACATCAGAGCTGTGATAACGTTAAATATTAGGAGCAACTGAACACGGATAATCAGGATCTTTTGTAACTGTAAAAAGCAACCTTCGTGCTTAATCCTTCAAGGTTGGAAACTTGTGGGCTCTTTTTCCTAACTGGCTGTAGTTGAATCCTTGATTCACGAGCTTGGCTTGTGGCACATCCATTGCCAGTTGGCAGGTTTAATGGTGTCAACAAAACCAAGCATTTATTGTGAACAAGGAAATGTGTAGTCAGCTATCAATAGAGTGCTCACAAGTCTAACGACAGAACAATAAATTGTGTGTTGTCCCGTGAAGATGGTAAATAATGCCAGCCATCAATATCCTCTCACTGCAAACTTGCAAAGAACGAAAAAAAAAAAAAAAAAAAGAAAAACACAGGGCTGTCAACTCTGCTCTTAATGGCACTTGCAACGTGCAATATTAATCTGGTGCAGCTAATTAATGTTTTGATGTTATGACCACAAGAATTTAGAGAGGCTTTTTTGATAAAAAAAAAAAAGAAAAAGAATTTAGAGAGGCTTAGGGGATATTTTCTTTAAAAAGGAGAAAAGTTAGGCAGTAATAGGACAAGGATCGACATAGAAAAAATAAAAAATATAAATTAATTATATCTCATTTGTATTTAAATCGATTTAATTTATCTATTTTTTTTTAGATTTTAAACCGTTCAATTTTAAGATATGAACCGAATTAGACTTGAGGCTTGTCCCCCATTTTTTCAATCGACCCTGAATTAATAATAAGTGATGGGTTTTGAATTTTACATTTTGTTTAAGAAAAAAAGAAAACAAGAGAAGATATATGTGAGAGAAATAAATACATAAAAAATGAATATTAGAATGAACAAACATACTCCCACTTTTTCTTTTTTTTTTTTTTTTTGTTACGAAAGGAGGTTAGAGAGTCAAGAGGAGGAAAGTCTTATACAATCAAACTACGAGGCCATTGGACCCAAATAATATCTTATTGTTGTAAGGACAATATGTCATTAGGAAGCACTGTCATCAGATGAAGATCTCAGTCCAAAGTGTCAGCAAAATTAAACATTCAATCGGTAGCTTGATTCCTTTCTCTCATTATAGGAAATGCGAACATGTCAATCCCTCTTTAACATAGTCTGATAAGTAAGAATAAAATTAGCCTACGGATGGATAAAAGGAATATTTTTAATCAAACTAACGATAACCACTAATAAGTTAGATTCAAGTCAAAGTTTCTAAATGAGGTAAAAACAAGAGGCCGCTGCCTCCCACAGTTTCAATTGGTTTCCTCTTGGGGAAACCAATTATAGTGGAGCCCATAGAAAATTTCCTCAGGCCCATATATTTTGTCTTTTTGGTTCCTTCGTCTCCCAATCACTAACGTTTAACTTAATCTCTCCCCATTCATTCATTCTACTATGGAATCCTGTGTCCCAAAAAAAGAGTTCAATATTTTTCCTGTTTGTAGGGGTGACCACTGTGCCAATTAGGCCAGCTAAAAATTGGAATTGACTCACATTTTGGGGGCGTGATAGGTTCAATATTTACATAAGTTTATGCATCATTTTTATATATATTTGGATAATTTAACTATGTAAATATTGTGAATTGTGGTAAATTCTACTTCGGTTGCTTGTTTTATACTTTGTAGGACAATTGGACATAACCGAAGTAATTGACGCTTGGAAAAAGGAACCTATCGGGTTTGAAGGAGTAGAAACAAGCCAAGCACCAAAGAACCGAACCAAAAGTTTGGTTGGAAAGCTAATATGTGGTCAGTTCGGGTAAAATTTCACAGTTTTGCGCACTGCTCGGTATTTCAGCCATAACTTCCTCTACACAACTCGGAATTGGATGATTCTTAAGCCGAATCGAAGCTAAGAGATAAAGCTACAACTTTTCTGTTTTGACAAACTTCGGATTCTGCGTGGAAGGGGTCGAAATTTGGGTCCGTAAATACAGGGTCAAAACTGTCCAGAAAATTTATAAATCCTTCTCCGACTCGAATTTGGACTATTTAGGGCTTATTTGAGGGGACTATAAATACGAAAGTTACAGCAGAGTTAGAGGATTTTTGGAGGCTATTCTTGTAGACACAAGATAGAGAAAAAGCGTAGAGAGCGAAGAGGAGAAGAGCATAAGGGAGGAACGCGAATACATCAGAAACAAGTTTTTCGATTCCTTTTCTTTCCCTTCTTTTTCTTTTGAACTTAATGATGTTGGATATTTGTTTATCTTTGGTTTTTAGCATGAGTAGCTAGAACCCTAAACTAGGGCGAAAGGGATGTAGCCTAGTTTATGGTTGGATTATTTGATTTTGTGGATGTTTAGATGTTCTTTTGATTTTATTGTAATTATCTGTTGAGAACTCGATTTGATTTATCTATTTTGTTCTTAAATATGCTTTTGTGCCTGGCCATCATGAAAATAGTCATAGGATTTGTGTTGAGATCGATAGATGAGACACAATCGTGTACTAAATAGATAAACATATGAACTTTGAGTCAGACATGAGATAAGTTTATATGATGTCATTATAAATTCTATGTTCTTAATGGATTTAATTTACTTTGTGTGAGTTCGAGAGAAGATCATAAATAGATTGAATACGGTTAGGGTTGCTTGAGAAAGAACACTAACTAAAGAAGAAGAATTGACATTCAGATCATTAATCCACAAAATTCATGTAATTCAGCCCATTCTAGGTGAAAACCCATAGCCCTAGTACCTTCCATCTTGTGTTTAATTCTAATTAATTTGCCTCTAATTTTCCATTAGTTAAATTCCTTAATTTTTAGTTTAATAATTCTGCTTCTTATTAAATTTCTTAAACATAAAACCTTCAGCTTAAATAACTTAAATCATAATTAATTCTTTGTTCCCTTGGGTTCGACACCTGGAGTATTCACCAGGTTTTATTACTACGATCGGCCCTGTACGCTTGCAGGATTTCACCCGGTCAAGTTTTTGGCGCCGTTGCCGGGGAACGGAGCATTAATTGTGATTTTTGTTATTTTTGCTTATTTTATTTTATTTTATTTTATTTTTATTATTATTATTTTTTTAGTTTTTAGTTTTAGCTTAGCTTTAGTTTTATTTATTTAGTTTACGTTTTTGGTTTACTTGTTATTTTTTCGTGATTGTAGGTAGTGCATGCAATTGCGATCATCAAGCAGCACTAATCTTCTTCCCTTGAACCTGGAGATTGAAAGGACTTGTCGTCAAAACAAGGACATTAAAGCGAGCTGAGATGGCCGAAAGAGTGGGTGACAGGGATGGTCAGGTGATAGAAGATCACGCCCTCAACAATGGGTAGGAGGTGAGGGAGCAGGTTAGAATTAGCATGAAAGATATCCAAAGGCCTGTGATTAGTCCTTCACCATCGTGCATCAGGCTGAGTACAGCAGCTCGTAACTACGAGCTTAAGACGATGTTCTATAATATGCTACCAGCATTTCATGGTCTATCGAGTGAAGACCCTCTTACTTTCCTTAGGGATTTTTACAGTACTATCGAGACCTTTCCTCTAGGGAGGTGCTTAGCAGATGAATTAAGGATGAGGTGTTTTCCTTATACCCTCAAGGATAAGGCAAGGACATGGCTGATCAACCTACCAGAGGAATCATTTAATACTTGGGAGCAGATTTATGATAAGTTTATGCTCAAGTTTTACTCCCCGCAGAAGACTGCAGAGCTTCGGAATAAAATCTGCTCCTTCTCACAAATGGATGCTGAGCCCTTTCACGAGGCATGGGAGCGATTCAAAATGCTTTTAGTGCAGTGCCCACATCATCAATTTTCTAAGCCACTCCAGATGCAGTTCTTTTATGATGGTCTCATCACTAATTCTCAGATGTTAGTGGATTCGGCAGCTGGAGGCTATGTGGGTAATAAGTCAGCAGATGAGTTGTATGATATTTATGAGCTGCTGGCAGATAACTCCCAACAGAAAGCTATCAGAGGGCGTAGAGTTGGAGTTTATGACATATCTTCACACGTTGATGTGACATCCAAGATAGACGACTTATCTCGCCAAGTGAAGTTATTATTGAGCAGGGACTTGATGCAGAGAGAACAATGCTCTTATTGTGGACATTTTGGACACACCGAAGCCACTTGCATGGGTAGAGACTCAGGAAAGTCGACGGAAGAGATTAATTATGCTGGAGCTTATGCTGGAGAACAGCAGAGGAATGACCTATACTCCAACACCTATAACTCGGGATGGCGTAACCATCCAAATTTTGGCTGGAAGGAGCAGGGAAATACAAGGCAAGTAGTACCACCAGGGTTTCAGCAGCTGAGACCCCAATTTCAAGGTCAATCATCTCAACCTCAGGAGAAAAAACCACAGATAGAAGACATGTTCATGCAATACATGTCAAAGATGGATGAGAGAATGACACAACATGATGCTGAGTTGAGGAAATTGAATCTAAAAATTGATCAAGTTGCATCCACTCACCAAGCCTCGATTCATACTTTGGAAGTACAGGTGGGTCAACTTGCCAAAGCAATTTCGACTAGGAATCAAGGTCAACTCCATAGTAATACTGAGGTGAATCCAAAGGAGAGTGTTTTAGCCATTGCATTGAGAAGTGGGAAGGTGGTAGGAAATCCTGACGATGCTCAGAAAAATTACAAGCCCGCAGAAGATGGTGGCAACGAGGAGGAACCTGTGCAAGAGAAAGCTAAGGATAATGAACAAGGAGGGTAGGACAATATTGAGGAGCCAGTGCCACCCACGCCTCGCCCACAAGTCAAGCCGTATGTTCCACCGATTCCATTTCCCAACAGGCTAAAAAAGAGGAATGAGGACAAGAACTTTCTTAAGTTCTTGGACATGTTTAAGAAGATCCACATCAACATTCCTTTTGCAGAGGCTATTGTACAGATGCCAAATTATGCAAAGTACCTGAAGGAGATTATATCAAACAAGAAGAGACTCGAGGAACATGCTACAGTTGCCTTAACTGAAGAGTGTAGTGCTATTCTTCAGAATAAACTACCTCCAAAGTTAAAAGATCCAGGGAGCTTTACTATCCCTTGCACTATTGGTAGTTTAGATATTGAACGTTGTTTATGTGACTTAGGTGCAAGCATTAATTTGATACCTTTATCTCTTTTCAGGAGGCTGAAGATAGGAGAATTGAAGCCAACCTCAGTGTCCTTGCAGCTGGCTGACCGGTCCATTAAGTACCCATGTGGAAAGATTGAGGATGTGCTAGTTAAAGTGGGAAAATTCTATTTCCCGGCTGATTTTCTGGTACTGGATATGGATGAAAATGTAGACATCCCGATAATCTTAGGGAGGCCGTTCCTAGCCACTGGTAAGGCGCTGATTGATGTAGAACAAGGAAAGCTAACATTTCGAGTAGGAAAAGAAGAGCAGGTATTTCATGTGTTCAAAGCATTGAAGAATCCATCATTAAAAGATACATGCTTCATGGTGGAAACAATGAAGCCACCAAAAGAGGACCCAAAGAACATGAATATGGACTTGGGAAGTGCATTCGAGATGCTATTTGAGCAACCTATCCTAAAGGCAAAACCAAGCCAAACACCATCCATTGCAAAGCCAACTCCGTTAGAGTTAAAGCAGCCTTCTCTTCTCTCAGAGCATAATTCTCTAAGAAGTGACTTCAAAGAGGGAGAGAAAGTGCTTCTCTATGATGCTTATAGTAGGACAATCCCGTGGAAACGAAAGAAAAAGAAGTTGTTGGGACCATTCACAGTGCACAAGGTGTATCCTCAAGGGGCGATCGATGTTTGGAGCATGAAGTCTGGGGTGATTAAGGTTCATGGAGGCAACTTAAGGCCTCATCCTCTTTGCGATCATCCTCCTTAATTCAAGAGAAGAACGTCTAGCTATAGACGTTAAACATAGCGCTTGTTGGGAGGCAACCCAATGTTTATTTTATATTTTAATTAGATTGATAAGCTTAAGTTTAATTTAGTTTTTTTTTTCTTTTCTTTTGTGTGTAGGAACTTGGGAAGGAAAAGCATGTTCATTACAAAGCAACAAATTACAAGCTGCTTGGTTCAGGGAGTAATTCTTACCCTCACCTTTGACCTTATTATTCGATTCATTGTTATTGTTTATCTTAATTGTGGGGGTGGGAATGAGTAGAAAAAGAATTCTTTTTGATGAGTATTTGTGTGTTGATTGAAATATTTTTATATATATACATATGTATACCCAAGGGGGAAAAAAAAAAAATTTACGTCCAGGTCCGGTCATGGACCGGACAAGGTCCGGTCCCATTCTGACCGCTGGACCGGACCTGGTCCAGGTCCGGACAAGGTCCGGTCCAATTCTGTAAAAAAAAAAAAAAAAATTACACGTTTTTTTTTTAAACCCAATGTTACCTTTTTATGTTTCTTCTTCTTCTTCTTCTTCTTCTTCTTCTTCTCCTATTCCCTTCTATAATCAATCTCAATCAATTCATCCTTCTTCTACTCAAATCCTACCTTTCTTTCACCAATCTCTTCTTCTATTCTCCCATATCCAAAACCCAAGCATCCATTATCCTTCAAGTTTCTCTCATTCTTCTTTCCTCTACCCAAAGCCCTCTAATTTTATTTTCCCTAACCTTTTGGTTTTTCTTCTTATTAGAGAGGGTTCTACCTTGGTTATCAATTATTGCACCAGCATTTGGAGACTCAAGAGCACTAATGTCTTCAACTTATGGATGCTCTCGCTGCTCGCCCATCTCCTCCTTGATTTTATCTGATTCCTTGCATCTAGTTCTTTTTATTGCTTGTGTCATTTTTGTTTTAGCTTTTCCTTCCCAATGACTTAGATTCTTTAGGATTAGATTTCTCTGCTTTCTAGGATTTTGGCTATCACATATTTTTGCTCTCTGTTCTCTTCTCGTTGTCTTTACTTTTCTTGTCTCCTGTTGTTGATTCTACGGTTGTTTGTTCGATGATGGCGGCGCACGTGAGGGTTGCTTTTCTCCTCCGCTTTGTCCGGGTAGTTTCGTCCTCTTTGTTTTCTTTTCTTTTCAGTTATGTTTTTATTGCAACATTGAGGACAATGTTGGCTAAGTGTGGGGGAGATATGTTATTTTGAATTTTTTGCCAAACTTTTTTGCTCTTTAATGCTAATTTTTGTGTGCTTGCATGATTATACATGAGCTTCACTTGAATTCTATTTGAGTTGAATTTTTGGACGTCGATGATAGTACTAATGCATGCAAGGTTGGTCTTTGAGTAGTATTTGACATTAGCTAGTTAGAGATAGTTAGTAGTGAACTTGTTCTCCACTTGAAAAATTTTTATTTCTAATTTACTTTTAAAGTTGTGCGATGATCTTTTAAAGAGATATGCTAGCTTTTAGAGATTTTTATGTAGTTTTTAATTATGTACACTCATTTAAAGTACTTGAACAAACGTTATCTTCTCTTCTTTTAAAGAATTTTGGGGATATGATTTAGGAATTGAATTGAAAAAAAAAAAACGAGGCTTGCAAGTTGTTAATATGTCATCTACTCCACTGTTTTGAGTTACTGAGTAACTGGGGGTCGGCATTACAATTGTTGGTCTTCACGTCAAAAAAGTAACTTGAATTATGAGTATGCAAAGCACTCTAAATATCTGTTTGTGAAGTAGTAATTGGGTACCGACACCACAAGTGATAGTATTCATGCCAAAAAGCATGTCAGTATTTAGAGAAGAGTACTAAAGCCTCTGTTACAAAAAAAAAAAAAAGTTAAAATAATTAATTTCTATTGATCCCTTGTGTGGTTTTGTATTTTTAAGAGAAGATAATTTTTGTCCTTGGATTTTGGATGAGTGTGTGTAATTACTTTCTACATGACGATAGCTAAGCGTTATCATTAATTAATAAAGGGTTCTTGCACATGATTAATCAATGTAAAACATGTTTTGTGGGGAATGAGAACACTATTGATTATATTTGATTAGTGAAGTGTTGAGTGATACTTTTAGATTGATTTTGTAATGTGTTGATGAGGCACTGTTTGAAGAATTCGATTTGAATGGAATTCTCGTGAAGGTCATGTGATATTTTTGAATTGCTTGAGGACAAGCAACAGTTCAAGTGTGGGGGAATTTGATAGGTTCAATATTTACATAAGTTTATGCATCATTTATATATATATTTGGATAATTTAATTATGTAAATATTGTGAATTGTGGTAAATTCTACTTCGGTTGCTTGTTTTATACTTTGTAGGACAATTGGACATAACCGAAGTAATTGACGCTTGGAAAAAGGAACCTATCGGGTTTGAAGGAGTAGAAACAAGCCAAGCACCAAAGAACCGAACCAAAAGTTTGGTTGGAAAGCTAATATGTGGTCAGTTCGGGTAAAATTTCACAGTTTTGCGCACTGCTCGGTATTTCAGTCATAACTTCCTCTACACAACTCGGAATTAGATGATTCTTAAGCCGAATCGAATCTAAGAGATAAAGCTACAACTTTTCTGTTTTGACAAACTTCGGATTCTGCGTGGAAGGGGTCGAAATTTGGGTCCGTAAATACAGGGTCAAAACTGTCCAGAAAATTTATAAATCCTTCTCCGACTCGAATTTGGACTCTTTAGGGCTTATTTGAGGGGACTATAAATACGAAAGTTACAGCAGAGTTAGAGGATTTTTGGAGGCTATTCTTGTAGACACAAGATAGAGAAAAAGCGTAAAGAGCGAAGAGGAGAAGAGCATAAGGGAGGAACGCGAAGACATCAGAAACGAGTTTTTCGATTCCTTTTCTTTCCCTTCTTTTTCTTTTGAACTTAATGATGTTGGATATTTGTTTATCTTTGGTTTTTAGCATGAGTAGCTAGAACCCTAAACTAGGGCGAAAGGGATGTAGCCTAGTTTAGAGTTGGATTATTTGATTTTGTGGATGTTTAGATGTTCTTTTGATTTTATTGCAATTATCTGTTGAGAACTCGATTTGATTTATCTATTTTGTTCTTAAATATGCTTTTGTGCCTGGCCATCATGAAAGTAGTCATAGGATTTGTGTTGAGATCGATAGATGAGACACAATCGTGCACTAAATAGATAAACATATGAACTTTGAGTCAGACATGAGATAAGTTTATATGATGTCATTATAAATTTTATGTTCTTAATGAATTTAATTTACTTTGTGTGAGTTCGAGAGAAGATCATAAATAGATTGAATACGGTTAAGGTTGCTTGAGAAAGAACACTAACTAAAGAAGAAGAATTGACATTCAGATCATTAATCCACAAAATTCATGTAATTCAGCCCATTCTAGGTGAAAACCCATAGCCCTAGTACCTTCCATCTTGTGTTTAATTCTAATTAATTTGCCTCTGATTTTCCATTAGTTAAATTCCTTAATTTTTAGTTTAATAATTCTGCTTCTTATTAAATTTCTTAAACATAAAACCTTCAGCTTAAATAACTTAAATCATAATTAATTCTTTGTTCCCTTGGGTTCGACACCTGTAGTATTCACCAGGTTTTATTACTACGATCGGCCCTGTACGCTTGCAGGATTTCACTCGGTCAGGACGATTGCACTTTGGAATCGTAATTGGCCAGAGGGCATGAGTCGGTTGATATTCAACCATTCTAAAGTCGTCGAATGGCCTTTTAATCGACCATTTTGAATTTTATCAGTTGAACCGTCTGTTCTAATCAGAAGTTAATTGCTAATTAACTCATAATTTATGCAAAAATAAATTTTAAATATAAAATAATTACTTGGTCTTTCGAAATTTTTGGACTAGATTAAATTAAAACTTTCCTTTACTGTACAAAAATTTTAAAATTTCAATAATTGCTTTTAAAAAGTGGCGACTGGACTGAAAATAGACATTTGACTTGGAACCAGAATTAGAATTAACAATTGAACCGGAATCAGAACCCATCCAAAACCCGACCCAAGACCACTGTTAAACGGAAAAAAGTTATATAGTCCGAAGAAAAATATTTAAATTTTTTTTTAAAAATATAATTAATTAAAAATTATTTATAATTATATAAATTTATTATATAACAAAAACATAAAAATTTATTTTATTTATATTATACTTATAATTAATATAGTTATATAACGAATTCAGTAAGTTGTATTATACGTCTGATAAATTTTTTTGACTACGTAACAGTATCTTTGTTAAACCGAACTGTACCTTAAACGGTTTGGTTAAGGTTCACCATGTCTATGAACTTGAACCGCCGACTCTGAACAGGAATTAGCCCGAAACCGAACCATGTTCAAGTGTACCTCTTTGATCGGGGTTTAGGAATCAGACAGAATTATTTCGGTTAATCGGCAGAAGAAAATATAGAGTAAGAGAAAGAGTGAGTGAGAGGGAGGGGAAAGGGGAAGGAAAGTTGTAGAAGGATGAACCAGAAAGAGGTACTGAAGCTAGCAGAAGGGTTCATTGGAAGACCCAATCATTGCATAAGAATAGCCACAGACAGTGTGGAGAAGGCCTTGCAGTATTCTTGCAGAGACCGCCGCAACAGGAAGAGGGACTTCCACTCCCTCTGGGTCCGCCGCATCAACGCCGCCGCTCGCCAACACTGCGTATTCTTCGCTCTTTCTCTCATGTTTGCTTTTTTTTTTTCTTTTTTAATTAGTGTTTTCTCTTTGAAACGGCAATTTTTGGAGGGCAAAAATTAATAAGCCACTTGCGGGGAGGTCGCAAAAAGTTTATGAGAGTGGGGGGCACAACAAAATAGACACACAAACGCACAATGGAATGGCCCCATTTTTTTTTTTACAGTTATACTTTTTGGGCACGTAATTGTGCATATACTGTTATCATGTAATGATTTAAATTATTGAATCACAAAAAAATATGTTATATATGAAAAAAAAACACACATACTATTAAATAATTATGTCTGTTACATACTTTGTTGAGCATGTCTATATAGTTTTGTTTTTTTTTTTTAGATGATGAATGGAATTGTGGATTGTCAGAAGAATTGAGTACATTCCCTTCTAGTTAGAATTTAAGCTTTTATCCTGTGAAAGATTATGAGATTTATGGGAATAGAGAGAAGTGGAAGGTTATCGATTGTGTAATTCATGTATCAATTGCCCTCCTAATAGATTAAAAGAAAATACAATGAGGCCTGCCCTGGAATAGCCTACTGAAAGCCTAAATCTATGAATAGAGTGACCTTGCAAACTATCGAAACCCGTAATGCCTTTGTAAAAGGACTGATTGAATTGCTTAATTTATGGCGGCAGAAAATTGTTTCTGCTTTGTGAGTGTGGTCCTCTGGAAAGAAATACTGGTTGTGATCCAAAATTCAGTTTCCACTGCTACTCATCCTAGGCGAGGAAAAATGCAAAAAAAAAATGCAGAATAATTTCCTCACTTGTGGATTATGATGTGTTTAGTAGGATTTGCCTACTACAAGCTTTTGGGTTTTCAGTGACATGGTATGGTCCCAATCTTAGAGTTTTGTTGTCCTGAAATGCAAGTGACATAGTGTTCCGTTCAGAGATTTGCTTGGCCACATTAAAATTTTATTTATCTGCTGCAATGTTGAATAATGGTGGACATTCCCACTATGGTTGGCATTAAATTGCCTTTCTGATCCTCAGGTTTTTTTGATAGAAATGTAGGTTGCGGGGTAGGAGCAATTGGTAGAAATCACATTAAAGCAGCACTGTGTGAATCAGTTTAGTGGTATTAATTTCTTATTTGATTTTGGGTAGTTTGAAAAAATTTTGATTGGATTTGAGAGAAAACATCCCTACATTATCATCTCACTTAAGAACCAAAGCAACAATATGCCAAACCCTCGATAGGCTGTTTGCCTGGAAGATTGTGCAGCTGAGCTTGCTTGTTCTTGTTCATATTGATGTGCCTCATGAATTTGCTCATGATGGTGTATTAGAGGGATCAGTATTGTGCTGATGGTAATGGTAACTTTTTTTCTTTCCCCATGGCTTAGGTTAATTATGGTGACTTCATGCACGGCCTGATGAAGAAGAACATTCAGCTGAACAGGAAAATTTTGTCAGAGCTATCTATTCGTGAACCATGTAGTTTCAAAGCCGTTGTTGACATCTCTCAGAATGGATTCTCTGGAAACAAAAACATTTTGCTTCCACCCAGAAGGATATCTGTTTCAGTTGATGTGTAATCCAATATTTTTGTCGGTTAAATGTATCTTATTCTGCTGGTCTGGAGCACATTCAAGTACTTCAGCTTTATACTTTGGATTGACATTGACCGAGATTTTAAGATTATGATCTTAATCTACCTCTTTCATTTTAAGTCTCTTTTATTTCACCTCCCACCCATCTTCTACCTAATGTTTGACCTCCTTTGTTTTGTCGTTTCGTTTTTCCTCTTTGTTTCCTGGAGAATTGAAGCATTGATGATAGTTCTATGTTCTAGAAAAGTAAACACATCATTGGCAACTTGGTATTTAACACAATTCCTGGTGACTTGCCCGTGGTAACAATTTTTTACTGCTTCCACGCGGAGGTGACGTGTGGGATGTGCTCAGCTGTGCAATTGGTAAGCAGACGGGAAAATTCTCCCCCTTTGCACGACCAATTGTGCAAAGTCTCATATACAGGAGAAGCACTAGCAATGGACATGTAAGACTCAGCAAGAAAATAGGTGACTGCATTTTCCCCCATTTCGATAGCAGAATGTGACGTTTTGTTTTTGACTTGTTCTGCAATCCTTTGTGGTTGGCTGCAGCCAAGTATGAATTTTGTTATCAACTTGAACAATTTTTGGCGACCTTGGTCGATGGTGGATTTCTTTACATGAGAGTTCTGCACACCTATGGATTCTAACCAACGAGAAAGAGGGTCAACCATTGACATAAAATTTTTTACTTCGACAGTAGAATTTTATCTGTGGACTTTGTGCAAATATTCATCTAGCTATGCTGTGTTCAGCAGCTAACCATACCTACATTGCCTTTATAAAGTTGAAAAGAGGTGCATGCGGTAACTTGAGATTCATAACCTGAGTATATTTCTTCAATAAACCGTAAATTTGTAATTAAAAAAAAAGAAGAAGAAAGTTTAATCCCTTTGTCTCTGTGATGTAACCCTTTCAAAAAATATAATGTTAAACCTCAAGTTTGTATTTGACTCAAGTGGCCTTTTTTTTTTTCCCCCTTTCTACTTCTTCCGATAGATCGAGTCAAATTTATTAAGTAGAATAAGAGTCATTAAATTTTTTTTTTTGGTAAGAATTCATTAAATTTTATGAGGTAGCATAGGAGTCATTATAGTGCAGAGTGCTGGTTGTTGGGTTAATGCTTTGGCTCGGCTACCGGTCAATAGGACAGAGCCCGGTACCCGTAGGGGAGCCAGACCCTTGTTGGACCTTTTCTTTTTTTCTTCCTGACAATCCTGGGGGCCTATGGCCCCTTTCTGTTTGTGGGCTATAAGCCCCTTAGTTTTTTAAAAAATGCTTTGTCATGGGTTTGGATTTACGACATGGTGTAGGCAAGGGTTGTTCTGATTATTGTCGACTGGCCTATTGTTTAGATTAGCTAATTTTTGCACGGATTGTTTAGCAAAATTGTGGATATTCGACAGGGTTTAGATTTCGTATCTGACACAGCTCTCTACAGTATCATATCTCTTTCTGGAGGATAATTTACCTTGAATTTGTTCCCGTCTGTAGCTTTTATTCTTATTATATTTTTGACGATTACAGAAAAAGGAAAAAAAAAAAGGTATCGACAAAACAAGTTCTAAAGTCAGAAAATGATATTTCTTTTAATTAGTAGAATCTTGTTTCATTAAATGATCCATAATAAAATTAAAATTCTTGTTTAAGTGTTAACTAGCACTAATACAAAGAAATTTTAGAAATTTAGAGAAAGCCGCTTTCAACTTCTAAGAGTAAAAGTTTTTTCTTTAACTTCAAGCAAACAAGGTACTAAAATAGGGATGGCACTGGGGTGGGGGCAGGAATGGCCATCCCTATACCGTTCAAGGGTAGGATTTGGATTCCGGTCCCGAGAGTGGGAGATGTCCATCTCCCATCTCTATCAAATTTCATTTCAATCACATAACTTAATTTGTAATTGGTTCAATTATATAGGTAAATAATTTTTTTTTATTATATTTACACTAAGTTTTTTTTTTTTTGTACAATTATGAGTATTTTTTGTACAATCGTAAGAAATAAATGTGAAACAGAAATTTAGTAATACTTTTTATATCACTTTTATTGTTGTGATTGCATAAAAAATAATCGTAATTACACAAAAAAAATACATGTAGACAAAATAGAAAATTTTCATTTGGCCACTAAGTTTTTCCCTTTATAATTTTCACATTCGATCGTGATATGTTTAAGTTTGCCCTGTTATTCCTATCTCGTGGTGAATAAATTCTATTGACGGTTCTCTAAAGATACAATTTTTCAAAGTAATTTCAACACAGAAAATCTGCCAAGTTGTGGAATTTGTCCAAATACTATACAGTTTCACAAGTGAAAACTAATGAGTAGAGTAGCATGAAAAGAATACTATTGGAGATTTAGGTAAGCAAATTCTTACAACATCGACAAACTTGTTTAATTTTAGCAAGAATCCCAGAGAAGAATCTACACTGCTAAGATCACCTATGCTCCTACAAAGAACAGAGACTTACATCACACATTGTGTTATAGGACCTATGAGCACGGAGCAGCCATGCTCAAATTCTGGGGAAATATTAACATAAATACAACAAAGATACCAAGTGTTATAACAAGAAGCCTTACAGGTCTTGGAGTTCGTTGAGTGCACTAGAACTGCTTGGGATTGGACCTTCAAGCAATATCCCTTGCAGACTCCTCTAGATGACAAAAATGCAGCGAATGATCCAGAGAGCTGAATAATAAATCACAAAATACAGATTCTGGAAACAAGTGCGGGACGGGTGTTAAGGTGTAAAAAATTATGTTAGTGTTAAATGACAAAATTGTCCCTAAAAATTATTATATAATTATTTTTTAAAGAGTAGAGTAATAAATGAAAAAAATAAGGTGGAGAATGGTACGGATACGTGAAGAGGATAATAAATATCATTTCTGTTCTTATTTACACAAAAAAAAAATTTAGGAATTGAGGATTCTCATCCCGTTTTTTAATTAAAGACCGTTGATCTTATACTTGTTGGGGTGGGGACAGAATGGGAGAGCTTCCACAAGTACAAGTAAAATTGTCATTACCGTACCCGAACCAAATGACTATAAATTAACAACCTTATACAAACAATCAACAGATTAACCAATGCTTTTCATTTGATAATGACAAATTTTTTTTTTTGTTTGATCGAAAAAAGGAAAAGTAGAGGTGGAACTTAATAATCTTGTTTGAGAGGGTTACGTTGCGTTCACCATGTACAGTAAGTAAGAGCCACTACATTTAACTAAGGGAAAAGCAAACTATCGAGTGCTGCTGAGTAAAGGTCATTAAACCACTTTTACAATGATAAATATAGACATATGTTTAGTATAGACGATAATTACTTTTTATTTACCTGTTAAAATGATAATTACATATGAAGAAAATAACATATTGATAAGGATGATATTATCCCAATATTCTCAACCCATGCTCAGAATCCGAAAGAAGATCCAATGTGCTTCCCAAAATCACCGCATATCTCTCTATAAGAAATATGGCCTAGCAGACTCATTCTCATTGACATTCAGACATCAGACAGGCATAATCAGTATGATAATTTTTCTTATTCGGACTATTTCTCCACTAATAAGATTTCATCAAATCTCAAATACCTCAAAAAGACACCATTTCCATGATAATTACCTTTTTTTTCTCCAGATTTCTTATTCTTGTACCTCATTTGCACTTCATTGACTTGAGCATTGGAGTTTTAACACCAAATACTCTTGACACTCCCTAACTTTTATCTGTTTTGGAGATTATAACTCGGGTCAACGCCGTTGTTAACATTAAGTGCTAATACTAGGTCCAACCCGACATTCACTAACTTTTATCTGTCTTTTAGGTCACGACGCAGATCCCTCCCCCATTAATCTCAACAAATTGACCTGCTTCCCTCTCTTCCAAATCCAGGCTTGATCACATATTATATTATAAGGTATGAATACAGAGTCAGAAATTTTTTGTCCGAATTGCAACAAATCTTTAATTTTTTGTAATAATGGTGTTTGTTCTGCAACAAAAAAGAAGTAAATTGTATTTTTTTTTTGTTATAAAAAATATAACTGTAGTTAAAAAAAATTAAAAATCTGTTGCAATTCGGATAAATCTCAGGTTAAAAAAAAAAATCGGGCAATCTACTTTTTTCCTGTATTATATTGAGCATCAAGTTTGAAGAAGAGGTTAAACTCTAGCTACTAATCTAACCTCTACTACTTTAGGCTATTGTAATCTATGTCACCTTTTGTTGGCATCAATTAGACACGGTTACTGCTCCAAAATCAAGGCATTAAAACCAAAAATGGGCATCCACATATATATGTCGACTTTAGTGGCATGTGCCAAATTGCCGAATTGTTGAATGAGGAAGAATTGTTAAACAAGAAGTTTGTTCCCATTTACAAAAACCAAAAAGGGGTTGGGCAATGTAAAACGCTTGACTTTGTCCCATTAGAAGTCTTTTCAAAGTCCCTTTTGCAAGAGCAGACGAACCAAAAGAGCTTCGCCGTCAAACGAAATTGCATGAATAGTTTATTCCATTTTTTTAATTTAGGATGCGGACTTCGGATTATGGCGATGTTCAACCCAATACGATGACTTGTTTTGTCAGTTTTTTTTTTCGTTTTTGGTGTGATCGGGAACTTATTCTTGTGCAATTGGACAAGAACAATATTGTGTAGGTTTTTACCGCTTTTTCTCTTTAATTATTTTGAAACAGGGCAAGGCCTAATGAAAAAACTACTTCATTGTAATTTGGTGACCATAGTTTTAATATGTAACTAACTTTATGGAAGCTAAGTAACTTTGATATGTAAATGTGAACTTATAACAATGGAAACAATGACTTAATTTCTTGTTCTTTTCTTTACAAAATATATTGGTCGCATGAGGCAAATCAACAAGTTGTGCTCTGCTAGAATTTTACAAATTGTGACCACTGGTAGTAAAGTATACGTTTGATAATAGGAGAAAGTTGTTGGATTCCTCGTCCCATCAACTAGGGTTCTAATTCCAACAATCACAAACCAAAGAACAACATTGAAAATGTATCATAAATATGTTAACAAATCCTTAAATCTCTCTCTCTCTCTCTCTCGGTGGGCTAGGGTGCGCGACCGTGTACACTGATGGATTTGCAATTTACCCGCAATTCTTCATTCCTGCTAATTGTTTTGTGTTAACAAAAATATGCAAATTTATTTTGCATGCACCTTTTTATATACGCCTGATTAGCCGACGAGGCTTAATTTTATTTTTTTGCCCACAAAATAGAAGAGTAAATAAATGTTTATGGTCTTACAAAATAACACAACTCCAACATTACGGCACTAGCCAAAAAAAAAAAAATGAAGAATTGTTTTTCAAAAAAAATTAAGTTTTAAAGAAATATTAAATATATTGAAGATAATACGTTTAATTGTAAAAAAAAAAAAAACCAAAGCGAGAGAGTACTGTTAGAATAGCACTAAATAGTAGGGACATGTAATATCACGTCTTACAATTTTGTCGGACTAGTCATAATTTTTTATTGCCTGAAATGTCCTATAGTTGCCATGATATTATCATTGAATTAGACAAACAAAATTCCTAAAGGGAGGAATATAAGCTTGCGCTTTAAAATGGTCATGGTCTGTATCATTAAAATTCAGAGCCACCAAAGGTTCTCAGAATTTTGAAGAAAAATTACAGCAGCAAACTGGTTTTTCTTATAGTTTCTCTCTGTCTCTCTCTCTCTCTCTAAAACAAATAGGACAGGAATGAGAATATCGAGCTGGCTCTGCACAAGCAGCACCAAGAACATGGTGGTTAAGATTGTCTTTGCCGGAGGCCACTTGGAGCTCCATGAGAGGCCTGTTCTTGCTGCCGACATCATGGTTAGGAACCCCAGATGTGTCGTTGCCCACCCCAATGTGTTCCGGCAGCCTTGGGCTGTTGTCGCCCCGGACACCATGCTAATGCTTGGCCAGAAGTTCTATGTTGTTCCTGTCAATACCATCCGAAAACTCCAGCGACACGCTTTGAGGTATTCCATCTCCCCGGGTCTGGACCGGCCAGCCGACACCGCGCCAACCGATAAAGATGAGGATGCTAAGGTTCTACATTTATTAATATTGCTTGCAACACCTTCTTAAGAAGCCATAATAATTAAGTTAACTCTTAAGTTGTGGTTAAAAAAGGATAATTCCGTACACGAGACTTAATTATGGGTTAATTTTGTAATTTTTTCTGTTGCTAGTTTGTCACAAAAAATCATTCAAACGACAAGCAAAATGGATAAGAGAGCACATATGTGTTTTTTTCTTTTTCCTTTTTTTCCCCTAATGCTAAAAGAATTCCTTTAATTTCTTGATTTCAGGTTCATATTGGTAGTTGTTGCATTCCTACGGATCATTGCTTCAAGTGCTTCAAGAGTAGCAATGGCACATCTGATGATGC
Source organism: Carallia pectinifolia (assembly GCA_037832335.1). Lineage (NCBI taxonomy): Eukaryota > Viridiplantae > Streptophyta > Magnoliopsida > Malpighiales > Rhizophoraceae > Carallia > Carallia pectinifolia. The sequence continues at coordinate 33,539,848 of CM075453.1, forward strand.
AAGCGAGGATACAAGATCATCCGCAGGTAGTGACGAGACCAATGACCTTATCAGGAGGAGAAATAGGGATCGATCGTCCAAGAAATTGTCTCCTTTTGATCAGTGGAGGCCAAGACTGGAGCGAATTGTTGAAGAATAATGGAATTTCATGACACCTATCAATATTGTTGTCTTGATATATTTCATCAGATGAACAAGCATTGTGTGTGAGCTAGGTTGATTTCCTTTTAGTTAGTTAATTAGTTTTCACTGAAACTCGACTTTTGGCCTACAAATGACTCTAATATCAATTGAATTATAATTTATTGGTAGCTAGGTTCTTTTCAAGCCTATGTTATATATGTACAAATTTGAAATTAGTCTATTTGATCAAGCAATTAACTATCTGGTTTATAAAGCCATAAAGAAAAAGCTTTGGTTTTCTTGGTCATTATACTTAATTTTGCCTTGTTTTCTTTTTCTTCTCGTTTTTTTTCTCAAAGAAGTTACATTTACAAATCCCTCGAAGAGAATTGGCGCACTTTAACGCGCACAATGGGCATAGGTCGCTACATTGACAACTTGTTTAGGAACCAAAAAATAAGAAGGAATCCATGAGAGAGGAAAGAATGGAGGGTGAAAAAGAGACAGTAACCATGTTTAGGACAAGAGAAAACAAATAAAATAAAAATGGAGGAGTCTACTTTTTTTTCCGGCTCCACCAAAATGGTTCCTCCCAATTGGGAGGAACCACCCAAAAACTGCAGGAAGGCAGGTTGCCGTGCAGCCTGCCTTCCCTTTTTTTATTTTTTTAACATTTTTATGTACATTTACAATTTTATACTTAGTTTTATTATTATTATTATTTTTAGAGGACAAGATTAGTATTAAATATTTTTTATCTTCTTTCTTATTAACTTTTTATTAATTCTTAAACAAAATATTTTTATCTTTTTTTTTTCATATCGTACTCTCCCACACACAAGAAAAATAAAGTATGTTCTTTACTTTTAATATTCATTTCCCACACATTCATTTCTCTTACATTCCTCTCTCCCTCTTTTTTTTCACCAAACAAAGGGTGAAGGTACTGAGGAACACCCTCTCGAGGCTCAGTGAAAGTCACCAAATCACTCTTACAACAGTACAGAAAGTAAACATGCGTTTAATTCCACCAAACGTCTTTATTTGATTATTGTAGGATTTATGTTCTTTCTTTCTTTAATTTTTCTTTTATTTGCTCGGTACAAGATTTTTAACTGTTACATACAATGGGCAATGCATATTATTATACTGATGATGATCTTGCTAATACTTCATAATTTTGCTTTCAGAAACCTATGATCAAAAAAATATTTGAGCCTTGGACGAGGACAAAGGGCGCAAAATACACTTTTCTACTGAGTTAAATGATAACTTTATATATTTTACTACATATAAATATAATAAAGATTGGGGCTCGAGGGAGAGAGGCTCCCAATTTTCATCGAAAACCACCAAAAAAAAATGGAGCCCCCCTCTACTGGGGGTTCCCTATGGCAAGAGGCATCAGTCCTCCTAATGAAACCCATAAATATAGACACCCCATAAAATTAAATGAACATATTTAGTAAAATATGTCTTAAATTTTTTTTTCTAAATTATAATAGCAGGTAGGAAAAGGTCAGTGTCAATTGTCCCTCTGACTCCACCTACATCTTTCCGGTGCGTCGCATTAGGGCCTTTAGTCCATTTACATATTCTCTGAGAAGACAGAGCCTAAAGAAAATCTTAGCTACACAGCAGTCATTTACCATTTAATTTTGCTTATATAAAAATTCCAAAAATATGCAATGTGTCCAACGCCGGAATAAAATGACATCTATAATCACTACGTGTGCCTTTTGTTGCATCTCTTCCTTGACGTGTAAGCCTAAATGCTACATTGCCCAATCAAAAACTATTTAAACCAACAGTTTACGCCATAAATTGTTGCTGTGGAGTTTAATTTTTTAATATGCTCATATCTACTTAAAAGTTTAAATCAATTGGTATTAAAACCCATAAATGTGTATTTTTCCAGTAGGAGATTTTTTTTTCCTTTGACGAGGGTCGTAGTCCATACCATACATATGCAAAGAGAAAGGAATTGATAGAAGGTAGAGCTTGAACCCCAACTTCTCACTTGAATATAATATTCAATAACCAATTAAATTATAAATACTGGTTGCAATTGGAGATTTTATATTCTTGACACTGACATTTACTGGGTCTGATTGGCACGATGAAATTGTATTGGATGGGCCAAGCCCTGGTAGCCCTACTAATTTTGGATTGAATAGAACAGTTCAAACAACCGAGTTGCGAATGCAAACAAAAAGGTAAACTACAGTTTAAAATCATATCCAAAACGATAAATCAACACAAAAGCTTTAATTTGTTGTGTGGAACTTGAGAATATATAATATTAGCATTACACCTGCGTAATGTGTCGATTTTGATTGCTAGTTCTCATTTAGTGATAACGAAATGATAACAATTTACTTACCATACTGAAGTTATTATTACGTGAAATCAGACTTCAAATTTATCATGTAGAATGTGCATATTTTTCTTAATTGTTTAGTAAACAATACCTCCCAAGTAACATGTATACTCTCCTGAAATAGACCATGATATCAAAGTCTCATCCACACAATTTAGTCAACAATGCGTAGGTCTTTTGTTTCGTCAACAATGCCCTGGAGTTTGAGGGCAGGAAGTTCATTTATTCTCGATGAAAGGAGAACGACCAATCTGAACCCCTTGCTATAGGAAAGCCAGACCCTCAAATTAGAGATGTCAAACAGGTTAGATGGATCGATTTCAGGTTGGATCATTTTGGATTTGAAGGTAATTTTGAATTGAGTTACTTGTAAGTCACGTTGTATTTGGATTATGTTTGAGTTTGAGTTGCAGGTCAATCGGCAAGTCGATATGCTACTATGGTAATATTTCAAAATAATATTTTTTTTGTTTTCAATAATTTTTTATTTTATCATACATTCAAATATGTAAATTATATTATTATTTATACACATGATATATTATAGATAAAGTTATTTATTATTGGTATTATTTATATATACAAAATTATATATTATTATATTATTATTGCAAGTCAAATTGTATGTTTTTAATTTTTATATTAATTTGTATCAAAATTGTAAAGTATATTATATATATATATATACACACGTACATAGTTAGTATACTTATTTTATATATTTTCATGATTCAAACATATGACCGTTACGTTATGATAGAGTAATATTTTCTCTACACTAAGGTTTACCCTTCAAAATAATTGTATATATAAAATAAATAAATTATATATATATATATATATAAGTCAGGATGTATAATATATAAAAATAAAATAATGAGCATATATAATGTGTATAAAGTTGTCATATATCAATAAATTAATAAGTAAAAATATAAATAAATATTAAACAATTAACTTATTTTTAAAAAAAAATTAATTTCAAAAACACAATTCATATTTTTTTATGTCAGATTCAGATTTGGATTATTTTACGTTTAAGTTAACTGAGTTAAATTATTTTTTGATCACACTGCATTCTGAGTTGGGCGTAAATTTAACATTCCTGCTAATAATAGAGGGGAGCTCCATTTTATTATTATTATTTTATCTTAGGGGTTTTTAGCGAAGAATGATGGGTTTTCTGACCCTCTGACCCCGAATCTTTATTGTGTATTTATATGTAGTAATATATATATAAAGTCATCATATAACTTATTAGGAAAGATTATTTTGCCCCCCAAGTCCTCTTCCAAGACTCAATCAACGCTGGATACACCTGCATTATGGCTAAAACATGTATAATATCTTTCAATCAGCTTCAACACTGGTTACACACATACATTTGTCCAAGTACAACAGATGGGAAATTATTTGCCCATGGAACCTGAGCGGATTGTAGTATTTGATTGGAGAATTCATTTGGCTTCAGTAAATTGGTAAGAAGCATAAGAGATGGTACCATTGCCCCAGCTGTGATGCAGGAGTTTGCCCCTGGAATTTTCACCTGCAGCTCCCATGGCAACGTGCAACGGGTACAAGTGATCTGGCCAAGGATGGGCCGTTTTTGCATGTGGTGCCTTAGCTTCATATTGATTAACATCTTCATATCTGCACAGAAGAAAAAAAAAAAAATAAAACAACATAAGAGCCTATTCTTTATTATTATTATTTTTTTCTCTTAAACATATACGATGAAGAACCCCACCTTAAATGGATCAGCTTCAGATATATACAGACTGGCCAATCTCAATATTTTGAGTGAAAAAAGACCAACCTCTCATAATGACCTATATGAGATGTTTATATTTAGATTCGTCCTTTGAATTTAGGGTTAATATACAAAAAAAATCATCAATTTTGTGTCAAGTATAAATTTAATACCAACTTAAAAAGGTAACAGTTTATTTCATTGAATTTTTTTATAACAAATCTAGTACGTCATGCTATCTCTTAAACGGAATTTATATTTTGGATGACATAATAATCATACATGTCAATAAACAATAATATGCATGATAGTCACGTTATCAAGACAGACAAATCTTATGAACATGTTATCAAAACTGACAGATTTTGTTCATGAAAAATTTGAACATGTTAAACTTGTTCAAAAAAAATTTATAGAGTTTAATGGTTACTTTTTAAAATTAATATTAAATTTATTATTTCATACAAAATTAAATTTTTTTTTTATATATTAACCCTTGAATTTAAGACTTGGCACACCTAAACCACACCAATCCTAAGTTGTCAACCATTAGGCCAACTCATTTGAAGAAATTCCTAAGTGGACTTTTGTTTCTTTTGGAACATAGGTGGACCTAGTTCACGGTGGATCTCTCTTTCAAACAAAAATTATAAGACCCAACCCATAGGCCAAGACCATGCAAAATCTTTTGAGAAAACGGACGAAAAGAAAAAAAAAAAAACGTTTTCTTATCTGCCAAAACAGTACAAATTTCAACGAGGGAACCCAAGTAACCCAACTACAACTTGAGAGTTCCACAAAGCAATTAAATGCAACAACTACCTTCCTTGAAGAAGAGCATCTTTAAGCCAGCTGTCAAACTCCAAAGCCCAAGAAGCAATGGGACTGCCAGTGGGCCTGGGCTGCTTAATCAGGCTGAGGTTGTGAGTAGCAGAACCAGAACCAATGATGAGGACACCTTCCTCCTTAAGAGGTGCCAATGCCTTGCCCATGCTGTAATGGTGTGTACCGTCTTCATGGCTCTGAACAGAGAGCTGGCAAACTGGGATATCAGCTTCAGGATACATAAGCATCAAAGGAACCCAAGCGCCATGATCAAGCCCCCGTTTTCTATTCTCATCGACACGCTTGAACCCGGATGCCATGAGCAGCTCCTTCACTCTCTTTGCCAATTCTGGAGCTCCCGGGGCTGTATACTTGAGCTGCCAATTATAAAGACCACAACAACATTCTTAATTCCTATCACGGCAGGTCCTAGAAGAATAATCCTGGCGTTGACTTTCAATCAGAAAATGAATGCAAAATCCAAAAACAACAGCCAGGCACCGGCCAGGTTCTCTGCTAATTGCTAAAATTGCTAATATAACAATTTCCTTTCCTTTAATATTTCGGTGCCTTTATAAATTCTTCTTCCTATCTTGTCAAATAACATTGGTACATAAATGGGTTTGGGGCACTAGTAATTTGACAAAGAAAAGAACAGATTAACTGACTAAGAAATCATCAAGAAGGAGGCAATTAACAAAGAACCCGGATCCCCGTTTTTCCTTTTCTGAATTGTTATTGGATCAAATAAGAGTAATTTTTTAAAATTACGGTGATGTTTTTGGTAATAAAAAAAATAATGAGATGTATTTTCTTTGATACAAAAATGTCACAACAATTTTAAAAAAATACATTTTCATTTCAATCTTCAATAATTCGGATAAGAAAAAATCGGGATTTGTACCCTTTTTTTTTCTCTACCCCACCAACAAATTATGTAGGTTGGTTGGTTCAAATGAATTTGAAAGACAATTAATTAATTAATTAATAAAAAACTTATCCACCTGGTACATGGGTTCGGGGAAGTTGTAGAAATCGTAGATGGTGTCGTTGCGGTCAACAACATTGACGGTGGGATGTTTGGTATCCCAGTGTCCGGAAATTACAAGAATCGATTTGGGCCTGTCCCTCACAACTTTCTGCTGCCAAGATTGAAAGAAACTTCTTGCCTCTATTGACTCGTCTATCGACAGCTTCGGCGATCCGTGCGATAGGTAATACGTTTCCATTTCCCGAAATTCTTTTAACACTCAAAATCTCTCCTCCTCCTTTTTTTCCTTTTCTTCGTTCCGACCACCAAATCTTTCGACCCACCAATTCCCGTTCGCCTGCGCATATATGTATATATACGCAAATCTGACGTCTTTGCTTACCCATTTTCAGACTCCATTTGATTTTTTTTTTTTTTTTGAGCGGCGTTTCACGGGGCCAACGATTCCGTTGGTACGCCACCCAATGCTCCAATCATTTAATTTTTTTTAAAGAAAAATTAAATTCAACGCAACACTTAAGGAGGGTTTACTTTTGGGTTTCATTTGTGTAAACGTTGCTGCTACTCCATTTCATTTAAAATTGTTTTTTTTTTTTTTTTTTTTTTTTTGTGGTTGATCGACGTTTCATGGGGCCAATGATTACGCCGGTAAGCCGCCCAATGCTGTAAACATTTATTTTCTTTTTTAAAGAATTAAATTCTAAATAATACTTCGAGAGTGTTTAGTTTTGAGTTTTTTTGATGTGTTAATGATGTTACTGTTTAAAAAAGTTTGAATTAAAGTATTTAATTAAAATTTTAATCAGCAGTTAATTGTTAATGAATAAATTGAACTGATTGAAAAAATACAGATTTTTTTTTATTATTGTCAACAATTGATTAATAGTACAATTATAAAATTGACTTTAATAAGACGCTTTGTCGCTTGTGCAAGGTCGAGAAGGGGCACATTTCTTTTATAGGAAAATAGCATTTGGCTGATGCGGCGTGCGGATTGAATATTTTTATACATCATAATTATAATTGAATTGATATTGTTTTTGGATTTTTGTTTTGCAGTATTTTAAATCAATTTTTATATGCAATTACTTGATTTTTGTGTATATTTTTCTTTTACAAATATGTCAATATTTCTTTTACTCTAAGACTACACAATTTACTTTTTGTAAATTTTTATCTTATAATGAAGGTTATAAACATATTTAATAATAGTTATTATTTTCTTTATTCTTCCTAATTACAATTAAGATTGATTGGTTGTTATTAAAACATTAAATATTGAAATTATTAGAATATCTTATCTTTTAGATATAGAAATTATTGATGTCTAAATCCTAATGTTTTTTTTTTAACAAAGGGTTTTAGTGTGGTTGAGAGAAGATAATAATATTTAATGATAGCTATCCAATGCATGTTATACTTATCAAATTTCATGAAATTTTGTGTTTATGTAATTATAGTTATCTGTTAGTGAATTATTTATTAGTTGTAATTGTTCAAATATTATTTATCAGTTGGAATGACCATATTATTGGTCAATCAATTATTTAATTACACTTATTTAATTTTCTGCCATACATTGCCTCGTTTACTTAGAATAATGATGATTATGTATGATTTTTAATTAATATTTAATATCCAAATTGAATGACTTGGTTAGAAAATAATTAATTAAGTTTTAATAATAATATTTTTAGTAGTAAATATCAAAATTATTTAAAAAATCCTAAAAAATGGAAAAAAAAAATCATTCACAGAATGGGTAGAATAACGGAACCTCCTGTAAAATCTCTAATGGCTTTTTTTTTCTTTTTGAATGGAGCTTTTAGTGTGGTTGAGAGGTGATAATAACATTTAATGATAGATATTAAATACATGTTATACTTCCGAAATTTCATGAAATTTTGTGTTGTCGTGATCGCAGTTTATTGGTTAGTAATCTATTTATAAGTTTTAATTGTTTAGATTTTATTTATGAGTTGGGAATGACTATGTTTAAATGCATGTTATACTTCCCAAATTTTTATCTAGCGCTCTATTTGACCGGCGGCGGGTTACCAGAGAAGAGGGGACAACTGCTTTCTCCCTTGCCTTGCTCAATAAACGTATAATCTGATGAAGCTACAAAAGTAGCATCTATACTGACCAGGGTTGCATCGTTATTGCACGGACACTGAAATGCCACATTTAATTGGCCTGGCGGTACATAAATGGTAGCGGGGTCGGCAGAGCTACAGGCTTGCATCCAAGCAGCGAGAAAGGCTTTGGTGGAATCGGTTGTATCGTCAAGTTTAGCCCCATAATTTGGCGCATTATATGGTGCTGCAATTGCCAAAGATGGGGCCAAGAGAATGATGAGAAGATGAAGAAACAAAACAGAACTCATCGAAATTGCCATTGAGTCGTCTTGAACTGTGCTTATTAAATTTAAGAACTATGTGCTTTGCTTTTGCTCTGCTTCTTTTGATCAATTAAGAGAAAATGGTGGATATTAAGACCATTGATTTCCCATCAAAGACGATGGTTTATGTGGTTGTTCGCTGGATTCTTGGTTGTTTCCTTGACATAAAATCATATTACTTAATCTAATTGTCGTGCTACCAAATCAAAACAATGTTTGGTTTGAAACCCTGTTTGGATTTTTTTTTTTTTTTTTTAATATGAGTAACAAGATGTATTTGGCTGTAAAGATGATCAGCAAAAAAGGGAATTATGAATATGTTTGTTTTACGAAAAACATAATTTTAGAAAATATTTTCAAAATTTTTCGATGTTTGGAATAACAAAAAAATAATTGGTCAAAAGAAAACTAAATTAAGTCAACAAATATATTTGATTAACTTTCAGGAAAATGGCATCCGGTTTTCAAACCTGATTTTCCACCCGCAGAACAATGTTTTGTTAAAAAAATAATAATAATAAAATAAAAAAAAACTAAACAGAAGGGCGGTCACGACCGTTCGCCACTTCAATTTTTATCTACGTCGTTCTCTTCTTATACTTCTGTATACTGCTCACGTTGGATTCTACAGTTGGTAGCACCAGTCCCTAGCTGTGATTGCTTGAATGGGTAATGGGGTCGGGCCTGCAGATGCACCCAGGAGGTTAAAAAGGAATAACACTAATTTTAATCTTAAATTTTTGTGAATTTATTCAATTACATCTTAAATTTTTTAACTTTTTCAATTAAATTTTATATCTTTCAATTCTTTTACCATCGAGTCCTTTTTATCAACAGTTATTATTTAAACCGTTTAAAATATACTTTGATCAAATAAAAATGAATTAAAAAAATTCTAAATACGGTATTTTAATTTTTTTAAAAAACTATAACAAATAAATACAAAAGAGATGATATTTACACTTTTTTTTATTCATATCCATTTAGCCAAAGTCTGTTTTGAATGGTTTGATTAATAGTTGTTAATGAAAATGACTCAATTGTAAAGACTTTAAAAGATATCGGCCTCAATTAAAAAAGTTGAAAAATTTAGAAATCAATTAAAAAAATTTATAAATATTTAAGACTAAAAAAAGTATTATCCCATAAAAAAAATCTTACAACTTTATATTCCTTTCCAAATATGAAACTATAATAAAGAGAGAATAAGGTGTGGCTTTTATTGATGTAGATTACTCCTAGTTAACGTGACTAGATAAGGATCATGAGTGATATGACCGAATTTTAGGACTCGTCTTGAAATTTATTATGGCACATTGCTTTAAATTTTATGATAGGTTTTAAACGGCACCGTGCCTCATCTAATTTTGTACAAAGTTATAATATATGATTAAAAGTAAGAAGTTAGATGTTTAATTATTTTATACTTAGGAATGGTAATTAATTTTAGTGTGGAGCTCAAATTAGTTATTGTAAGATTTAGTGATATCTGGACTAGCCATCCAAGTTTTGATAGTGCTAATGTCATCTCACTTTGTTTGAATTCCACAGAATGCGAGTCAAAGTGCTCAAAATATTGCTCTAGACTTTAAGACATACAAGTTACTCAAGAGGGAAAAAAATCTTACAGCTTTATACTCCTTTCCTATTATGAAATGACAGAAAATAGAAAATAAAGTTTGGCACTGATGGAATGGATTACTTGTATTCAACATGATCCAAATAAGAGTCATGAGTGATACGAAATCCTAAGGTCTCCTAAATTATATCATATGCGTCATAGTCTACGCTTAAACTCTCATAAAATTTATTTTATGATTCATAATCTATTTCTAAATTTGTAGTAAAATTCAGTATATATATGGTAGTATATTTTTATACTCTCGTGAATTTAATAAGTGTTCTATCCATTGCACAATTTCTATACACTGTGAATATTAAAATTACAAATTATTTTATTTAATTTTCACAGTAAAATTTATTGTTTTTCAATAAGTAAATACTTGTATGTATTGAACTCATGCACGTATATTTGCATTCTCATTAACAGATTACCCTTTATCTATGCATACCTACGAATAAGGATGTACAGAAAAAGTGAATTATCCTTTATCTACGCATTTTTTGTTCTTTTTTGTAATACCCAATGCCCTTCTTATCCTTTCACTTGTAAATTACATCTTTTTTCGTCCAAATTACAAAATAAACTTCACATGACTGGTTCTCTGATCGCCTGCCACCTACATATGCCTAGATTAGTCCCAAATAGGCATCACGCACACTTCTCTTTTTCTTTGGGTTTATTAATCTAGTCTTTATTGATAATCCACATCAATATTATCAATCGTAAACAAAGAGAATATTTGGTCAACGAAAAAACTAGAAAAATATTTTGGTGTTTTGTTGTTAGATGATTAAAATTTTTTTAAAAAAAATAAATTACTAAATATCATAAAATTGAGTACCAAAATGTCAAAACAAATAATGTGGATAGCGACAATCAATATGTGCACTTAATTGGTCTCTTGGCAGCATTTTTTTTTTTCGATAATGTGCGTGGATTAAAAGCAACGGTGTGCCAGTGATGGCGGGCCGCTCGAAGACATTTGTTTTTAAGTGACTTGTACACAGGTGAGAAAAACGAAGATCAAAAAACACGCTACATGCACATGACCGAAGAACTACTTAAAGAGAACCCAACATTTGCGCATAAATGGCACCTTCCTTCCCTAGATGCTTGCCAAGACATAGTAGTGGAAAGCTAGGAAATGAAGCACCCACCAAGGCCATCAAGGAATGGGCTCAACCCAAGTCCAATTATCGCCCACCTTGTGTTCTGCACAGGCTCAGGCATGTCCATGGCTGGTGCAGACTACCAGCTCGCCAAGCTCCTTGGCCTGCATGCGTGCGGCTTCTTGCCTAACGTTACTTTTCCGTGGCCCGTCCGAGACTCATTTGGATTCCACGTTGGGTAAAGCGCTACTCGGTGACGGATTCTTCGTACTTCTATGTTACCTAATCCTCTCTCTCACTTCTAATGCGAGATTTATTAACTACACAACTCGTACTTAAAATCTTGAACATTCTAGACCATCACCCGTTGTGGCGTTCCTCTCTTCCGCAGAAAGCTTTCTCATCAGGTCTAATATAAACAGTACGGAAGCACTTTGCAGATTACCACACTCACTTTGCACATGCCTTGTTGCTCTCATTTTCTCTTCCTTCAGTTCAACTTTAGTCTCAATGGCGTCCAAAAGCCCCTCAGCCACATGGGTGCGCAATTTTAAAAGAGTGAGTTCCGATAAGTAATGCACAAGTTTAGTCAGCAAGGCTGCATTCAAGCCGTTGGGCATTAGTGATTGGAACTCACTCTTATAAAATTGCTCACCCAGGTGGCGAGGGGCTTCTGGATGCCTTTGAGACTAAACTTGAATTGAAGGAAGAGAAAATGAGAGCAATAGTAACCTGCAAAGCGCTTTTGTACTGTTTATATTAAACCAGAAGAGAAAGCTTTCTTTTTTTTTTTTTTTTTCTTTTTGGGCTTAGTTGGAGTAGAAAGGGAAATCGCAACTACAGTAAATTTAAAACTCAATTAAAAACGTTTTTTTGTGGAAGAGGTGAAAACTACAATGGGTGATGCTCTGGAATGGGGGGTATTGTTTGGTTTCGACTGAGGTCCAACAATTGAGACTGTTGTTTTGCAGTCTCTCTGTGATGTTACAACTCTACCCTTCACAAACCAACACGTATCGAGTTATATCTATATATATATTGTGCTCCCCTTGCGATGCTGGTTCTTAATAAAATTTTTGTATATGAATGATTTTGTTTTTTTTTTTCTATTTTTTAACGACCTTTTAAATTGGTTATCCATTGAATTTTTGTACTTTTGTTCTTAGAACTTATAACAAAATTTAAACATGTGAGAAGATGATTATAATCAAATGCGCTTAAACAAATTGTTTCCCACTGTAATATAAACAGATTCACCTCATGCTCTTGAGGAATTTAACTTTGTATATAGCTCTTGTAAAGGAGTCATGGGGGCCATCCCTCGCCCCCTTGATCTACTTTTGTCCATGCACCTAAAGCTCGTTTTCTTGCTAAGATTAGGAATCTTGTTTTTCACTTATATCAATTGGTTTTTAATTCTAAATAATTGTGCTTTGGAACGTTGCTGTTGAGAAGATATCAGTTAGGTTATATAAATAAATTTTGTAATCAATTCCAATAAATAGTTTACGAGGGAACGTTACCATAGACACATTTTTAGAAAAAAAGACTTCTTCAAACAATCAAGACAATTAATGAGGAGGAAATTAATGCAAATTTGGAAAATATCCATCAATGTTAATGCAAATTTGGTAGTTATTTAGGAGAAGGAAATTAATGCGTAATAAATTATGAGTGATTAAATATAATTATTAATCTTAGTTACTACTAATTTTTGTCATTTAGTTAATGAAAATTGTATAAGTTTATATAACATTTAGTTGTTGATAATTGCAAATTATTTTGCATTGCTTATTTGAATATTATTTTTTTAAAGAAAATATAGTCAATGTAGGGAGCGAATTCAAAGCTTACCCTTTATACTATTATAAGGAATATAGATTTATAGACGGATACAAATGTTTGCAAGATAAAATATTACAACGCGGACTCATACAAAATGGCCTCAAAACGACTTGTAGAATTGTAATCTCTTGCAATGTCATAATATGAGTATCTTTTTTATACTGTTTCTATTTTGGGATTCAAATTAACAAAGTTTTCTTTCTTTTTAAAAAAAAAAACAATTTTTTTGTCAATAAAATGGAAGAGATAGCATTAATAATACTATACAGTAAACTGAGATTCTACGTTAAATCTATAGATGAACAAATTTTAGGTTATTTATTCAGAGTTACCAGTCTCAATCGAACGTAAATGAACTACTCTTTCGTTAAAAAGAAAATTCCATATAAATAATTAAATAACTAAATAACTTTGATTACAGATATAAACACTTATCGTAGTGAAATGTTAAAGCATAATCTCCTTGATGACGTCTAAGAACTTGTACGCTGCGGCATACCTATCAAGAAAAAAAACTGCGGTCATCGGCATCAATGAAATTAGAAAAATTTGTTAGACACACAATTGTAGAAACGTAACGTATATATAATAATTTGAATTGTTAGATCATAAAAGATGTATTAAATTTTTAAAATAAAAAAAATAAATTATTAATTACTGTTAGAATAACTGCATACTTCCCACAACGTATTAATGTAGTATTGTTCGAAATATGTATTTTACGTCGTCTTAACATTGTCGATCCTATTGACATAGTCAAAATTTGTTTTAACCAATGGCTGTCAGTTTTATCGAAGACAGGAAAAAGCCTGACATTAAAGAAAAGAAGATGATGGCACATTAGAATGGATTAATTACCTTTACATTCACTACTCTCATTTTGTACCATATCTAAGATGCCTTTCAATTTTTGTTATTTTGATTATTGTTTTTTTTTTTAATAAAGTCTAGCATGCCCTTCAAAAAATTTCGCTGTATTTGCATTTATCAATTTGTTGACTAGGGCACAATGGTGATATGGAGTCCAGAATTTTGTTGAAGGAAGTGAACTCTTACGTTTAGAGTTAAAAGATTGAATGAACTAAATTAACGGGTAATTGTGAAAGCTTAATAGGACTTCACCCAATGTACCAAAAAAAAAAAAAGAGACTTAACCCAAATTAATTAAAAAGTCTATTATGCCCAACATCTGGAACCAGAATTAAAACTCAAATAAATCAAAAATAAAGGAAAACAAAAGGACTAAATATCTAAGATAAAGAGTCATGTTGCTATCTCTATGCGACAAAAGGTACAACCCCACATAAGGCGTTTTAAGAATAGATCACTAGCGGAATTTGCATCCACTTTAGCGGGATAATCAATACAAGAGTTCTCTTTATACAACACATGATTCTTCTCCACCTGCCAAGATCTTGCACAAAGATTCCGAATATCCTCACTAAACACTGCCAATAGATGAAAAGAGAACGGCAATCACATGTAAGATCTCAAAGTAATCAATCTCTAATGCAATATTACAATAATCCCAAATCCCATGCTAAAATATAAAATAGTTACGTGCATGAGTTTTCATTCTACTATCTAATATAATATTAGCTTAGTTTTCGTCAAATGAACTTTTTACTTATTATTGATTGAAACATGTCCCATAAAAAATGGTCAGCCTTCAATCAAACCCACTGTGGAAAACATGATCTAATGAATGAAATTGGTCCTCTATAAACTTACATGAAAAAAGAAAGAAAGATGCCATTGATTTGATCCACTGGAATTTTGTTCATATTATGGTAGGAAAATAAGACAGATCATTCTAATAGTTAGAGTTTAATCTTTTATTCTAAAGATTTTAAAATCTAATTTAAAAAGAAAGTTCAAATTTGTGAAGAAATGATGTGGAGCTTATTAGAGGAGAAAACTATCTCATTATGTAACTCATAATCTAATAAACTTATGAACAAATAAAAAAATTTCACTTTTCAATTTCAAGGCAAAACAGTAGACCATGATCCTTATGGGATAAATAGAAAATTAGTGTTAAATATTTATGAATTATTACAATTGAGTTTTAAATATTTTTATTTTTTAATTTTATTCTTAATTTTTCAAAATTTGTTACAATTAATTCCCTCAGTGAGATAATTTCCTTTAGGTAAATGTACGGTATTAATGGTCTAATACTAGTAAATTTATTAATTTCCATACAAACAGATTAAATCCTTTGACAATTGACCAATTTTCTTATCTGCTTTGGATTTCATGTATAGCATTTAAAACCTTATCCTTTTATCTTTGTTAATTCTAAAAAGGCAATTGAAATCTAACATCTGTAACAAAATTAAGGAATGAATATCCAGACATCTTGTATGCAGGAACAATAGGACTTATCTTGATGTCTCTTTTTGCCTATATAAACCCAACCCAAGTCTATTGAAATCTATACAGTTTTTGATTTCTCCTACAAAAGATTAAATAAAAATTTTTTTTTAAAAAAAACAGAGGCTTATTAACCCTAAGAACTGTGATTTGCTTTTGCTCCATTTATTTTGATCAATTAAGAGAAAAGTGTTGCGATAAAAGAAAATGGTGGATATTGAGACGATTGATTTCCCATCAAAGACGACGGTTTATGTGGTTGTTTGCTGGATTCTTGCGGCCTTTGGCGGCCTAATGTTCGGTTATGACATTGGAATTTCAGGTACGTACTACTTGTTTCCTTAACATAATATCATATTACTTAATCTAATTGTCATGTTACCAAATCAAAACAATATTTGGTTTGAAATCTTGTATGGATTTTTTTTTTTAACCATGAGTAGCAACTATGTATTTGGCTGTAAAGATGATCAGCAGGAAAAAGAATTTAGAACATGTTTCTTTCGCAGAAAACATAATTCTAAAAAATATTTCCTAAATTTTCCGGTCTTTGGATCAACTGAAAATAATTGGTGAAAAGAAAACTAAGTTAAGTCATCATATATATATATATATATATATATTTTAAGCGGTAAAAAATTACTTCACAAACATAATAATTATTAGATTTCTGCATAGAAAAAGGATTCGTGTCTTTCTATACCCTCTATTTAACCTCATCAAAGAGAAGACCTACCACCAAAATGAGCTTGAAGCATATCTCCCAAAAAAAAATATATAAAAAATATTTGATTAACTTTGATGTAAAATGGCGTCCATTTTTCAAAACCGAGTGTCATTTTCCACCGGTAGCATAAAGTTTTGTACCAAAAAACCAAAAAAAAAAGGTCTTACTGCTTCCACCGCGGTGCACTAGCTGACGTAAAAGTAGAATTATAATATTTTTAAAAAACATTAAAATTTAGATTCAAATCAATGTCATATCAATACATAAAGTATAGTAACATATAAAATCTTTTACAAAAAAAATTTTATTCCGAAGGAAAAATTTTTTTTAATGTAATAAAAAAATAATTATTATATTTATATGTATTTGAGTGTGTGTATGAGTGCGTTTAAGAAAAATTTTTGAAAAAAAAAGTAATGTAGAGTGCAAAAAAAAAGAGAAAAGGTTGCCACCGTTCTCCGCTTCAATTTTGGGATATATAATTTTAAGTTTTAAAATTTTATAATTTTTTACATATAAGTTCTAAATGTTTTTAAATTTCATTTGAATTTTAAAATTTTTTATTTTTTTATCAAATTAATCTATATATTAATAAAAAGTAATCAATTTATTAAAAATTGATTTTGACTTTACAAAAATTATTTAAAAAAAGATTAAATATACTAATTAAAAAAATTTTATCAAAAAGTACGCACTTTATATATTTAATTCGTATATTTATTGATTAAAAGAATATCTTATGTGCATATTTATTAACGAAACAAATATTTAATTCATTTATTTGATATTTTTTAAATGATTTTTATTAAATTAAACTCATTTATTAATATATTGACTATTTTTCGAAAATAAAAAGACTGATTTGATAAGAAATTAAAAAATTTAAAACTTAAATAAAATATTAATAAAATTTAAAATTTACATTAAATAAATATAAAAATTTAAGATCAAAAAATTATATATCCCGATACGTATTTGATTCCTCTGGTACTCCTCTGTCCTCCTCAAGTTAAATGCTACTTGGTCGCACTAGTCCCTGACTGTGATTGCTTGTATGAGTAATCAGGTCGGGCGTGGAGATATACATTGTGGCAGTCTTGGGTATGGGATTGGTGGTTTTGCTCATGGAGGATGGTCAGGTGGCATGTAGTACAGGTCGCGCGGTTCGGATTTGATGGAAGGGAGGAGGATGTGCAGGTGGGTGTTGTCGTGGATGTTGGCGGAGGCAATGGGACGGATCGGTTGGAAAATGAAGGAGCGCTAGTGAGAGATGGTGGAGATTGGTTGCGGACTTTGAAACGGACAACCGCGACGGAGAGAGAAAATCGTTGTTAATTTGAAAAAAAAAATCAATGTCTTAAAAATTTACATTTTTTTTTATAAAGGCACCAAACATAGAAAATAGAATTACACAATTCAATTTTCGAAACAAACGCTAATATTGTCATAAGCTCTTTCTGTGGAAGACTCACTTTAAGCAAGATGGTTGCAGCTTAGATTTCTAATTGAGGGGCCTATCTTTGAACTTTCAATTCTCTCTCTCACTAACTTTTTTTTTTAATGGTAAATCATTTTTTAATATTAAAAATAATAAAAAATAATAAGCTCCTGCAGTGTACATATATATATATATATATATTTTTTTTTTATTTATTTATTTATTTATTTATTTTTTTTTTTTTTTTTTTTTTGAGAAACGTACATGAATGGTTACATGTAAATTATGTAATTCTGTTTGTTTGTTTTTCTGCGCCGAAAAGAGCATCCATGCCGTTTGGGGTGAAAGTTTTGCAGGCCAGGTCATGTGGTAACTTTGATATTTCGGCATTAAAAAAATAAAGTAAAAGAGCTGAAAATAGCATGAAAAAAAAATAAATAATGACTGATTTACGACTTTTTTTTTTTTTTTTTTGAGAAATATGTAGTCTACAGTTTGCTTGAACGAAAGTTGACAAATCCTCATCCGTTAAAGTTGTCTAATTTCAATAAGGAAAAAAGTTTGAAGTATCGAACTTGTAGCTTAATACTTCAGGTGGAAGTATAAAAAATTATATATTTTTTTTCAAAAAAAGAATTGTAGGAAAAAATTTGGAAGAAATTTTTTTTTATGGTTTATGGGTTTAGCGCATAAAATTTTGGTTTTAAGTTTTAGAATTTAAGATAATATTTATTCTAATTTAAGATTTAATTAAAAAAATAAAATATTAATCGAAGCGTGATTCGGTATATTGGTAAACTTAGTCGTGACCCTTTTATCATATGCATATTATTTGTTTATATCATCTAAAACAAATATTTATTTTTTGGTCCGATTGAATTGGAAAAAAGGACCTTTTATTATGATTTGAATTATAAATTTCACCTCAAATATTATGGATAATGGTGTTTCGTGTTTCGTCTTAGGTGGAGTGACAGCCATGGACGATTTCACCATTAAGTTCTTCCCCAAGGTGCATGAGAAAAAGCTACATGCTCGGGAGGACAACTACTGCAAATACAACGATCAAAATCTTCAGCTGTTCACATCTTCACTCTACCTTGCTGCTCTTTTTTTCAGCTTTGCTGCTTCCAAAGTGTGCGAAAAATTTGGCAGGAAGCCCACAATTCTTTTGGCCTCATTATTTTTCTTAGCAGGAGCCGGCCTTAGCGGCGGTGCTCAGAACCTTTTAATGTTGATCTTTGGCAGGATCCTCCTTGGTTGTGGTGTTGGATTTGGCAATGAGGTAACGATTAATCTATAACATGTCCGTTTAGAATTGTCAAAATGGGTTGTTAATTTGAGCGTGGGTTTGGTCACTTTAAGGTTGAACCATTTTAGATTAGGTTCCTTTTGATTCATTTTAGGTTTCAGTGATACTGTAGGTTGATCAAATCATTATTTTTTGATAACTCGATATTTTTATAAAAATATTTTAAAATATAAAAAATATTGTAAAAAATTCTTTAAAAAATATAAAATCACAAAAATAATTTAAGAGGGTTTTTTATTAAAATAATTTAAAACTCAAAATAAATTCTAAAAATTCTGAAAATATTTTGAAAAGAGCATGAGATTTATAATGAAAATAGAAGAATATAGGTTTTTTATAACATAAAATTTATTATTTAAATGTTATAAGCTTTCAATTATGTATCGGGTCAACTTTAACTCAAAATTTTCATATTATCCTGGATTTGAGTTTATTTTTGAGTCGAGTCACTCCCAAAGCGAGTTTTTTTTTAAATGGATTGAAGTGAACTCGTCAGCTTATAGTTCATGATTATTATACTATACACAGGGTTACTTTTTGCCGAACTAGACTTAATTTGTTTGCATAATTCTATGCAAAATTAACTTTGATGAATTGGCTGAAATGTTTAACTGCTTGCGATTTTTTTTTTCCCAGGCAGTTCCCCTGTTTCTATCTGAAATTGCTCCAGCCAACCGTCGTGGGGCTGTGAACATCCTATTCCAACTATTTGTTACCATAGGGATATTTATTGCCAATCTTGTTAACTATGGCACATCAAAAATGAGCCCAAATGGGTGGAGAGTATCATTGGGGCTTGCAGGTGTGCCAGCTGCAGTCCTATTCATAGGTTCCCTCGTCATCACGGAGACACCAGCAAGCCTAATTGAGCATGGAAAGGAAAAGGAAGGACTTGAAACGCTCAGGAAGATCAGGGGTGTTGACAATGTTGATCAAGAGTTCAAGCAGATTAAACATGCCTGTGAAGTAGCACAACAAATCAAGCATCCATTCAGGAACCTCTTCAAGCGCGCCAGTGTGCCCCCATTGGTCATTGGCATCGCGCTTCAAGTGTTTCAACAATTTACAGGAATCAATGCTATAATGTTTTATGCACCTGTCCTGTTCCAAACTGTTGGGTTCAAGAACGATGCCTCGCTTTTGTCCGCTGTGGTCACTGGAATTGTAAATGTGTTCAGCACATTGGTCTCAATCTATGCTGTGGATAGAATTGGCAGAAGAAAATTGCTCCTTCAAGCATGTGTCCAGATGTTCGCCGCCATGGTATGTATTTCCCCAGTTTGCTTAAGCTACATAGCTCCAATATTTTTTTTCACTTTTCATGCCTTGAACCATGAGGACGGGATTTGGTGCAACGGTTGAGTTGCTCTTTTGGTGACTTCAAGGTCACAAGTTTTAGGTGTGAAAACGGCCTCTTTGCAAAATACAAAGAAAAAATTATGTACATATGCGTCCTCTCTCCTCTAATCTTGCACTAAACAGGGGAGCACTTTGTTTACCTTAGCCTTTTTTATGCTTGAATTATGCTGATTCATGAATTGTTATCATGCAGATTTCAATAGGATGCATACTGCTAGTTCACTTGCCATCCACAGGCACACTTACAAAACAACAAGCAGCTTGGGTTGTGGTGTTGGTGTGCGTTTTTGTGATGTCTTTCGCATGGTCATGGGGTCCTCTTGGCTGGTTAATACCAAGCGAAACATTCCCTCTTGAGACGAGGACCGCGGGATTTGCATTCGCAGTTAGCTCCAACATGCTCTTCACTTTCATCATAGCTCAGGCATTCTTATCAATGCTGTGTAATTTACGAGCCTACATATTCATTTTCTTCGCCGGTTGGATAGTTGCAATGGGGTTGTTTGTGGTGTTCCTGTTGCCCGAGACGAAGAATGTTCCCATTGATCTTATGGCTGAAAGGGTCTGGAAGAAGCATCCTGTCTGGAAAAAATTCATGGACTAAATGGTCTTAGCGGCAGTGGGGATGCAGATATTGATCTTTGTGATTTAGTTGAGTGGGAGGGGAAAAGGCAACCCTTGGATTGACATCTCTGGACTTGCCTAGACAAGGTAAACTGTCCCTCTGATATTGTCTTTTTGTCATTGTTGGTTTCCTTTCTCTCTTCTGCCAATTGTTGTGAGCACTGGATTTGGAAGCACTTACAAGAAGACACCTTAAAATATGTGCTTTTTTGCTTCTGTCAAAGAAGCTGGTTGAATTTTTTTTATGTTTTATGGGTATAAAGTATGTTCAATAAGCTTATAGCACTTCATAATAACTGCAATTACAGGACGCTTGAGTAGCTGGCATTGCAGATTACTTTGTTTTATTTATAATCCTCGCCGCATTATGGTTATTTATAGTTCCGTTAATTGAACTGAATTACTATAATTATTTTCAAGTTAAAACTTTAGTTAATTAAAATTTGGTATACCGAAAATTTTAATTCGATTTCGATTAATTAATCGGTAAATTGAATTTAATAAAAAATTTTAAAATTCTAATTTAAAATTCAATCTGATCCAATTAATGTTGTAGACCAGGTGGCAAGCCCATTGCATGATCCTCAGAAGCAGCAGGCCCAAAATGATGTGCCACCTATTGCTTTACAGAATTCGAACCTTTTTGAAAAAAAAAAAAAAAAGGAATTCGAACCTTCATGTTTCAGGACCAGAAACAAAGCCAAGGCAAAAGAACAAACGCCTCTGTACACCTCAGAAGAGCAAAACCACTCTGTGCACCTTAAGATTTAACCGAATAAACGTTGATAGAGCTCAAATTTAACTGAATTTTACAGCACTTGAAAACGCCTCTGTTCCAGAAAAAGAAACGAAAATTAAAACGGCGTTTCATGAAAATTAACTGTCCGGATGGCGCTTGATCGTTTGTTCTTTTTCGGTTAATGGCTTTTCAATGTTATCTCTCTAATTTTTTAAAAGTTAAATTTTCATTTTCATTTCAAAATTTTTATATTATAATATACATATATATATCTGCGCTTGAGGCAGACTTAAAAACTACCACATATAAAACAGGAGAATGAACGATATTTTTGGGCCTTTCAGTTCACTAAGTCCCGAATGGGTTTCAGCCATAAATTAGGTGAAATAGGTAGGTGTTTCTTGTGACCCATTAATTGTGACGAGAAAAAATTGCATAACGGATCATTGGGCTTCGTTTGTCTTGTTATAAGGCCATTTGTATCCATGAGTTGACACACACTCTCTCTCTATTATGTTCAAACATCGATGTTGTCAAAAGATTAAGTACTTTTTAGTTAATTAGTTCTAACCAAAATTTGAAGCTTTTAATTTTAAGGACAGTTTTAATATCAATTGAGATATAATTTATTGAGACAAGTGAATGATATGCAATATTGTTATGTGTTTTACAATATTTTTTTTTTCATATCTAACATAATTTCATGAATAGACCTTTTTTGTAATTATAAGAATAAAAATACACTTTTTTATATGCTTGTGGAATTAAAAAAATTAGAAAAAGAAAATCCATTGTTGTTTTATGGTCTTGTAGTGAGAACAAAATTAGCAAAATCATGTATGTTTAAATGACGACGATATTTCTATTCAAACAATTTCATGCATGCGATATGCCTTTTTGTATGAACAACAAAATTTTATTGAGAAGCTTAAAAAATTCCGCAAATCAAGCAGAACATACTACATTATATCACTATCGGCCTTCCCAGTAGGTTCATGCAATATGCTAAATTGCTAAAAGTATTGCTCTAGAGTCTTGCTGTTGTAATTAATAGTGGCAGCATTTGTGTTGTGGACCTAAGAATTTTTTTTTATCTCTTTTTTTTTTTTTTTTTTTGAGAAATTTGTGGACCTAAGATTGACAATGCATAGATGATGCTAACTAATTGCTTTTTATGTAAATGCTTCCCAATAGAGAAACAGTGATAGACATCCAAATTTAGCCATTCATTGACGTATGGATCAGATACAATTGATGTGTAACGAAAGATCTACAACAATATGCAATGTTATTTAAACCTCCAAAATCAAACTCTATATATTGCAGAAGAGAAATGTCAGTCACGAGAGCCTTAACTTAAGTGGTCACTGGCCTTTGTGGTCAAGAGTGTGGCAGAAGTTCGATTCTTACCACCTTCCCTTCTCTCTCCCTTTTTTTGTATAGGCGCTAGCTACCAGACCCAAAAAAAGAAAAAAACAAAAAAACCAGTTATTATGCTAGTGTTGGTCAAGGAAACAAGAATGGGTACCTTCTTGTCTCTTAATCAACCAAAACATCATAGGGTGGCTAAATTAAACCATGTGGGGAGCTTGATCTTTGGACACACTTTCGAATAACATGGCTGCACATGTGAAGGATCGGAGGAGGACAAAAATGATAATATGAAGATGGAAATGCCTATGTTTTCAAAAAGAAATATAAATCAAGGGAAAATTAAATTAAGTAACAAAAGGTAAGGTCGAAGCAGAAGAAAAAAATGCATTTTACACCAAATGCAATATTTTGAACATAACCACTCCTATCAGTATGAGAGAGATTGAAATGATGGTATACTACATATCCTTGTCTCTTGAACCTACTTCACAACTTGATGATTATCAGAAACGCCATGTGCAATAACAACATGCACATGCAAATAGAAGGCAAAACTATTTGGATAACATGGACTTGCATGTGGGGGAATAGGGGAAGGTAGGAAGGTACACACACCTATTTGGGGGTTGGGGAGGAAAGAAGTTCAATTTTGGTTCTAGTCTTGTCTAGCAAGTATACCGTACAAGAATAAGTTTGTGTCTAGGTTTGTCCTACTTACAAATTGTTTGATACTAGGTAGTTAATTTTCAGGTACATATTTCCAATAGCCTTATGGTGAGTGATTTGGCCTTTTTCTTTTGTGGAATGCTTGGCCACCAACCTTATTAAAAAGCAAAAAAAAAAAAAAAAAAACCGTGTCTTTTTGGTAAAACAATCAATTCAAGTATCTGAATCCAATGATAAAATAGATCCGAAGTTCAACATGGGATTGAATAGGCTTATCACGCTAAATCCCATATGATTGTCTCCTTCCGTGATTTTGGACAATAGATTCCACGTACAATGATTATTATTGACTACCCTTTTTTGGCTTTCAGGTGGGGAAGAAGACCAGCCAAAAACAAGCAATGGTTGTAGTGTGTGCTTAATTATTATCATTCCCATAATTTTTGTCAAGTCTAAACTTCTGCCTTTTCTTTCTTAATTAATTCATTTCGAATTTTTTTAATTAATTAATTTCGACTGAGACACTTTAAGTACGAGAAATAACTCCACTATCATCGAGACAAAATTCTAGTCACAAGCAATAATGTGATTGTGATGCTTGCAGCCGCAGTTGGTTAAGTAGGAGCAAAACAATAATTCAGAAGCTTGTCATATGCTAGAGAATGGTTGTTGACGACAAACTAAGTTTGCTAATAGATAATTAATCATGATTAAAGATTAATGCGTTCAATGAGAGGAAAAAACGTCATCATTATTTCAAGGATTTAATCAAGGATTTTGATCGATAAAAGTTTAGAAAACAATAAAAATGGATGCAAAAGCCGTAATTTTGAAACTCTAGAGATCGGGACTCTCATTTCATATGCATAATGCATTACTACTTTTATACTAAAAGTAAGGGATGAGCCAGATAACAGTGCTAAAGTTAATTTTGCGGATTTTGTTTAGGTAGTCATATTAATTTTTGCTTCGTCAATTGAATTTTAATTGGATTTTAATTTTTGGGATGAGTCAATTTTTGGATGAAATTTTGTTTTTTTTTTATACTATATGTGTTTACTCAAATATCATGAATATATTTATTGAATTTAATCAAGAAATGGACTCAAATGGGGTACAAAATAAAAGTATAGTACTCAATTAACAAAGCAAAAAAGTTAATGATTACATTGAAAAATATATATATATATCAAAGATATCATGAGTTATGGGTACCATTAAATTGCCTCAATGTGTAATTGTGTATCAAGTAAGAAAGATTATGGACTTATGACAATAATGGCAAATACGCACAGAAAAAGATGAAGTTGGGAGTTATGCATAATAATATGTACGTGCAACCTATATAAAATTATTAGGACAATTATTCTTTTAGTGGATATGGTTAGATTCACAATTTGATTCATGGTAATATTGTTTGGGAGTTGGAAATAGCCATTACTCTGTCTTACCTTAATTAAATTACTTGTAGCAATTATATAGTCAATTAACCATTTCATCAAGATGTGGCATTCATGTTCATCAATGAATTTGTCTTGACTTTTTCAAGTCCCATATAAAAAGCAAACAAGTCATATGTACGCAGAGATTTGATGCAAGCCTACATCATAGAATTTCGATCGTTAGTTATAATTTACATGTTTTTTAATGAATGGTGGGCTACTTGCAACTAATCGAGTGATGTGCACCTGCATCAACCCTCTACATATGATTTCTGCATTGATGTAATAAAATTCTGCGCAAAATTGTCCTAGATTTGTAACTATGTGCATACGAGCAAAGATAAATCTTTTTGACCTCCAGTTGGTGTGCCCAAGAGTTCCAATAAAGTGATACATGTAGGTCCTTAGAATTGGAAATTGGTAGACATTATGAAGGAGGGGTGCACGAGTTCACACAGTGTTTTTTATTGCTCATCAGAAAGTTGTTATGTGTTCTTTCGGGGACAACGTAATAGTTAGAACTTAAGTCTTTATTTTAAAAGTTTTGAGTTCAAATTTTAAAAAGAAATATGTGAGATTTATAGAAAGGGAAAGCTATCATTGTTATATACCTCATGACTCAATAGACCTTCAAGTGGATTCAAAAAAAAAAAAAAAGTTGTTAAGTTCTGCCCTCTAAAGGTAAGAGACAATGTGAATTGCCATGATGTGGAACTGTGGATTTTAATTAAATAGTAAGTGCAAAACAGATTTTTCCTAAAGAAAAAAGTTTTACTTGGTAGAAAACTATGGCTTGTTAAAGCGTTCATTCATATGTCAACTTTTGAACTCCCTCTTATTATGCAAATTAGAAAAAAAGACAATAATGTGGCTTAACTTTATTACCATCTGGATACCATCCAAGGAAATAATTTGGCTTATACAGTATTGTATAACATTTTATTCAAATTTTCTTTTTTTTTTCAATTTTTAGACAGAAGGATTATCCTTATAAAATGATAAACAATGAAACCAAATGCTTAAAAAAAAAGGGGGCTACACCATATTCACAAGAAACAAGATATGTGTTAACAAGGTGAGTAGTGTGTATACAACAGAGAATGCTTGTACAGGTCAAAAGTAAAGCTTTTAAAGAAATAAAAGGATCTAAGCTGGAAGGATAGCAAGGCTGTCAAGTCTCTTATCAGCCTTCCAAAAAGCTACTGGAAATTAAAATATGATGAGAATTTTTTATTTATTTATCTATAACTCATCTCAAATTTTAAATCTTCAATAATGAAGATGACTTCAATATCAAAGAACAATAACTCATTGGCAATGAGAATTGTTTATTGATGAACCCAATGTATGTCCCATTCAATATGGCGCTCTAAATTTCCCTAGTTGACTTGTCCTGACAAGAAATGTCTATTCCAATATGGCTTTAATCTAAGCAGAGGATATTGGAGAAAAACATTTCTGACAAGAAATTTAATTTTTGACCAAAATGGGCACAAACTGCTCAAATTTACCCATAGCTAATCTTGCTTTCTACGATCTGTTGAGGCTACAAAAAAAATGATAATGCATCACTAGTCCATGCCCATCACTAAAATACATTGGATCTGTATTTTTGCATCTAAGCATAGGCATGACTATAAATCAAAATTCATTTTGGCATATTGTCAAAACACTTTAATTAGTATATGTATCAAGCAACACCACTCTTATACAAGGACTTCTCTGAAGGCTTCATATATCCATATTCCCAATTGGCCTTGAATGAAATGAATGAATAAAAAAAAAAAAAAAGAATTTTAACAATTGAGGGAGTTCTGAAACTTACATCCTCTATTCTGAAAACTTTGTGGACTCGGATTCCTTTCGCAGGTAGAACTTATGAAAGGTTAAGAAACAAAGAATATGTTTCACACATAATGCCAAAAATTGCCATCTAACTTTTTCCCTTTGCTTCACCTTTTGATGTGCAAATATGTCATAATCATCAGAAGGTTGCGAAGAATATTAACTAATACATCTTGCCCCACTAGCCTAACATTGCTTGCTTTGTTCCCCATCTATCCACACTGCTTTATGCAATTGAAATTATAAACTTTAACCCAAAAAAAAGGAAGAAATTACCAACTACACACACATTGAACATTATATCAATTTTTATAATCTCTTATTGATTATATGACAAGAAGTTGAAAATAAAAATGAAAATTTGGAAAATGATTAAGTTGCATAATCAGCTGTGGCCGCAAACCGCGACCTCCCTATACTGCTACGCTGCAGCTCTTTTGGACCCTAAAAAAGAAATTAATCAGCACCTAGCATAGGGTAGCTGCTACATTAAAAATTTGCCTCATAAAACTCTATGTTGATGAAGTAACAGAGCATAACTCCATGGACCCATAATCAAGCAACTCCTCTATCATTTGCTCTATGTGATGGTCTTCAAGTGCCTCAAACTGCTGGTTACCATTCTTTACTTGAGGATCCCCACCAACCCAATTCCCCTCCGGCCATGTCGAGCCGGTTTCGACGCATTTTCCGGCAATGGCGCCATTGCTGGGGCCAAATGTGGGGGCAGCGCATTGTGCTTCATTCATCTGTTTATTAGTTACATTCTTTTTGGTCACTTGCAGGGCTGCCATGTGACATTTATGTAGCTTAGCCGCCAAGGTCGCCGAAAGAAGCTTAGATGAGGATGATTGTGACTCGTTGGGATTAAACGGAAAATTTGTACGCGCCTTTGGTCCGCACATGAGCCTAGCCGCCTCGTCGTAAGCCCGCGCCGCGTCCTCCGCTGTTTCGAACGTGCCTAGCCATATTCTAGTCTTCCTGTGATCAAAAAGAGATGACAAAAAGGTTCAATTTTAGCACAAATTACTTCAGAATTGCTGAAGGACTACAATTAAGCTATAAAATTAGAAACGTTACTTAAAGTATAAGTAAGCGAAACACTTTAGTCAATGGAAGAACAGAGTAGAAACGTCTCAAGGAAGGGAAATTACAGCGAGGGATGACGAATTTCAGACACCCAAGAGCCCCAATGCCTTTGGCGGACGCCACGGTATCGCTGTTGAGGTCTGGTCATGCTTGCAGAAAGATGGTTAAGAATTTGGGGAGCATGTGTTTGTGAAATGTCTGTGAGAGAATTGTTAAAGCGCATTAAAGATGGAGAGGAGAGGGGCTTTGAAGTTGTGGAAGTCATTGGGAGTTTATATAAGCACCCTTTGCGGCCTTTCGCCCATCAATTTAGTGTTGGGTCCCACTGCCGTCTTTTTGTTTAATAAAAAATCAGTGGATCGGTGTTGGAAGTCACTTATAAATATTTTTATTCAATATCTCTTATAACAATGATTTATCATTTAAATATTATTAAGTCAGAGCGAACCTTCTCTACATTATGTTGCATTACCATACAATTAACATAAATATCTATTTATTAGAATCATAAATGACAGTAAAAATATTCAAATCTGAATTAATGTGAGAAAAAATACATCAAATCCATAGCCAAGCTGTCACCTCGAATGTTCCCACTAAGGTCTTATAAGTGCTCCATTTTCTTCTTGTTGTGATGCACTTATTGCTTAAATTTCCTAGCAAAAGTGAGCTTGGTTAATTCATGTATGTTTTGAGAAGCCTGATTGCATTAGTCGCGAAGTTTCGTATATTTTCATGGAAGGGTTCCAATTTGGTGTGAAAGACAACATGTTTTCATATCTATTTAAACCACGGATCGAGTGATCCTGCTTTATGATTAGATGATTTGAAGACTTACATGCACTGTCCATACACGTCCCAACTTGTAGTTGCTTGTCCAAAATTTCTTTCCCGTGACAATACAAATTGAATGTAATTCATTGGAAATTTCTCCAAGAAAAACCGCGAAAGTTCGCACATACAAAAGTACGCATATTGGTCTACACATAAATATTTTAAGGTTTAAAGTTCAAAATTTAGGATTTATGGGATAAGAGTAAAGGTAATAGTAATTTAAATTTATTTTTTAATTTTTTTAAATAATAAAAAAAAATTATTCGAGACACAATTTATTTGGTACGTCTAATCATGCTTATTTTTTTGCGAATATAGATTTTTTGCAGCTTGATCACTCAGGGGACTGTACCAACTTCAAATTGGCAACTGGAGGATACCTTTCTTTGGTCTAAAGTTTCTTACACAATTTTAAGTGTTTTTTTTTTTTTTTCCTCCATAGTTTTTAAACAAAAGTGCCTTAGGGGATAGGGAGATACCCAGAGTCCCAGACAGATGTTTTCGTTTTCTATTGTGGCGATTAGAGGACAGAGGTACGTGGCTTACATCAGAGTTACTAAACGTGGGACATCTATCCCATATTTCAAATTGCGACAGAAAAGCATATTTCATGCAATTTTCCAAGCCCATCCCATTCCTGCCCTGCTATTTCTTTCTTAATTTCTCTTCCTTTTTTTTTTTGTTCGGCGGGTTTTTTGTAGGCTAGCAGCTGCTATATTTGACTATAATTATTTGCTTCTTTTTTGTTGCATTTAGGCTATTGACGTGAAGAATTAAATGTTGACATCAATATTTACACTCTCTCCCACTACCATCTGGCTCCCATTTGGGATCTCTGTTGGTTAGGTCACCACCCCACATGCAATTCCTATTTTAAGTTTGCAACTACCACGTACAGGACATAAATGGGGTCTTTGATAGAACATGAATTGGAATATGAGATGATGATGATAATCTTACATCAAGTTCTTGGGAACTTTCATTAGTGCCCTGGAATGGTGGCTAGGCTAGCTGTTAAATAACTGTTTGAACTCCCGTCTTTCTACTAGTATGGGTTGGGCCGAAATCTTACAAATTCAAGGTCTAACCAAAACTGGATCCTGCAATGTCATTGAGAAGCATTGAGGCATCTTCTGGCAGAGCAGCCCCCACTAAAATTTTTTTTTAAAAAAACAACTATAACAACAAGCGGCTCTAGCCAAAGAACAAATGTCTCACTGTTTCGTCTTGAAAACTGTATTTTTTGTGAACAATAATTTTTATTTGCAAATTATACAAATAAATCAGCCATATACTTATACTAATCAGATTATGGCATATATACTCATGTATGTTTGTTTCGTTTTTTCTTTGGTAGTTTTATATATTTTAGCTTCATTTGATTTAATTATAAAGTAGATATCAATTTGATTTCCATAATAATTGCTTTTATTTCCCCTTTTATTACAAAGAACGCCAAAAAGTTTTGTTTTGAAAGCATATTAGAGTCACTAAAATTCAAATACAATACCAAGAGTTTTCATTCCTTAATTATTTGAAGGATTGAGTTTAGCATGGTATTCATCATTTTTTATCAAAATTCTCAAGGGTTATGGTCAAGAATTTTGAGGAATAAGCCGCATAATAGTCACAACGTTTTGTGAATTTTGTTAATGTAGTCTTATTACATTTCGTTTTATCAATTGAATTTTTGTAAGAAGAAAAACAGTTGAAAAATATTTTAATATTTTGTTACAAAATTTAAGTTGCTTGTTGTAAAAACAAAACTACCGGATATAATGCTTTGACTCTTGCGTTTATTTTTTTGCACCTCTCCTTATGTTTTCCCTAATAACAATATATTTTTGTTTATCTTTGGAGTATATCGCATTAATTTCCTTTAAGGAAAATGTTCAAAATTAATGACAAAAAAAACTGTCTTGACCTAACGAACATATTCAATTCATTTGAAATTTGACCCGATTCAATTGAGTAACCTATATTGGTCAGAAAGTAATATAGTCTGTAATTGAAACCATTTCAAACTTAAATAATCTAAATTCAAAATGATCTAAATTTTGAATCATCTAAAATAATTGAAATTCAATAAATCGAAAGTCTAAAATAACTCAACTTAAAATCAGCTTAACGTCATTACTTGTCACATCAAAAAAAATTTTCTTTCCGGTACTTTTTTTCTTCGAAGTTAAAAAGAATAAAGAAGTCGTAAAAGACATGAATAGGATACATCATTAATTTTGAAGCAAGATATGCACTCTTTTATAACGATAAGTGTCTCTGTCGGATATAATACTCATTCGACGCTCTTCAAACTGTTTAAAACATGTCCAACTAAAAATAAAAATAAAAAAATAATTAAGATGTGTATATTAGACATTTTTAATTCATGTGTCAAACACATTAAATATACATTTCATATATGTTTAATACATGTATTGGACATTAGATATTTATATTAGACATATATAAAATTAATTTTAAAATTTTTAAAAATCATGCTTGTAACATATATAGTTTATCAATGAAAATTTTTGATAGTAAAACATGTCTAATATAATAAAAACATGTAAAATATGTCTCTGTCGGATATAATACTCATTCGACGCTCTTCAAACCATTTAAAACATGTCCAACTAAAAATAAAAATAAAAAAATAATTAAGATGTGTATATTAGACATTTTTAATTCATGTGTCAAACACATTAAATATACATTTTATATATGTTTAATACATGTATTGGACATTAGATATTTATATTAGACATATATAAAATTAATTTTAAAATTTTTAAAAATCATGCTTGTAACATATATAGTTTATCAATGAAAATTTTTGATAGTAAGAAAGGTAGTAAACAATAAATTTTTTGTTTTCTTAGTTATGTTAACTATACATTAATTCTTAATTTCTTATATATATATATATATATATATATGATCATTCTAATATATATTTCACGGCCGTGCTCACACAATTTTTGTATCCTAATTGTTTAAGAGTTGTGTTTCTTCGTATCATGTCGCCGTGTCTATATTTCTTTGTCCATGAATCATGGAAGAAATGGAACAAGGCGTACGGCATGCCAAATACGAATGGTTTACTAGCAAAAGGACGAACCTAAGACGTTTCCATGAGGTATAATTAGAGGCTCGAACATTGGGGTCAGAAGCAACAAAAAACTCATGTGAGGCGCAACCTGTCCGGGTTTCTATTTACAATTCAGGTAGTTCATTGGTTAATAGGGTTTCCATCCCATGGATAAAAAACGAGATATAAAACGAGATACGTATAAATTAAGTCCTAAACTTTTAAGTTTTTTTATATTTGAGTCTTATACTTTTTTAAAATTATATTTAAATCTTAAAACTTTTAATTTTTTATCAAATTAGTCCCTCTGTTGATAAAAAAATGATTTTCACCTTACAAAAAATTATTTAAAAAAAATTAAATATATTAATTGAACATTTTTTCTATCAAATAATATGTATACTACCTATTTAATTTGTATATTTGTTGATTAAAAAAATATTTAATGTGTATATGTTAATGAAAAAAATATTTAATTTATGTATTTGATCTTTTTTTAATAATTTACATTAATTTAAACTCATTTAGTAATAGATTGATCATTTTTCATAAATAAAAAGACTGAAGTAATAAAAAATTTAAAATTTAAAATTCAAATAAAATATAAAAATATATATAATTTAAATATAAAAAAATAAAAAATTTAAAACTTAATTTATACATATTTCGATCAAAAACTAAGTGCGGTAGTACGCAATAACTCTTGTGGACGGCTCTATGGTTTTTCTGGATATTGGGAGTCTCAATGGCTTTAAGTGCGGAATTGAAAGCGATATGTTTTAGTACCACAAATGGCATGAGATAAGAGCTTTTGAAATATTACTATAAAATTGGACTCTATTCTAACGCTTTAAAAAATTCATAAATATTGATTAAAATTCATATTACTATATTGTTGCGTGTCTTGGCTTACTGAAATTTTCTTAGAAATAAAAACTTCAACATTATTGTCAAAGAAAGAAATTACTGTACTGATTTCACAGCGAATCTTGGTTGGATTGATTGTTTTCCACTTGGGCTCTGGATTCTCCCCTCCAGGAACATAAGATCTTCTAAGACCGGCTTAAGTCGCTCTCCTGGTTATAAAATCTTCTCTTTCCATTTCTCTTTGTTACCTTTTTCTTGCAATTCGTATTTAAAAAAAAAAAAAAAAGATAAATTGTTCCCTATTAAATTATGTCTATTTCCACATTCACCACTAAGTATTGATAGTTTTATATAATCTCATTTGTACTTAAGATATAGATAATACTAAGCTTGAACCCCACCCACCAAATCGAAACAATTTGTCCTCTAGAGAAAATCTCGCGTATTAATTAGTGGGAATACCCTATATCTTTTGACCAATTGGTCGGGTATATTTTGTTAGTGCAGCAGCAAATTTTTTGTCAAGCATAGCTCAAAAAATAAACAAACAAAAAAATTGAGAACTTCACATACCAAATTTCAAAAAACTTCAAAGTGATATAGACCCTATAAAAAATTACAAAAAAGGATAATTATTAAATATTATTTGATGAAATTGTATTACAATTTTAGTGTTACTTAAACGAAGTTATGTAATGGTGCACAAAATAAAAATTGAAAATGATCCTAGATGGTAGAAATCAAATTGGACCAGCAGGCAAAAGAGTCCACAGAAAATCCTGCCCACAATCAATCGATCTCATATTCATAAGCATGCATGAAGGCATATGATTTTGTTTTGTTGCGAGCTTTTGGGAACAAAAGCAAAACATTCCAACATGCAAATCTCGAAAAGGAATGGGAATTTCAACATCTACGAGAGACAAACTCTACCTAAACACTTTGAAATTAATTTAACAACAAGGCTACAATCTGCAAAAGGTATTATGTGTATGAGGTGACTTGGTGATAAAGGTAAAAGATAACGCGTGCTATGATCGATAATCATACAAAGTCTAAAAGTCACCCCAAAATCCAAAAAAAAAACAAAAACAAAACAAAACAAAACAAAAGTAATCATATAATTTTTTTAGGAAATTATATTTTTTTATCTATTAAAAAATTCGTTAGTACGAAATTACATGATATGAATTACTTTTGTCATTTTCATAAAACAAAATGTTTAGTACACACTCGTACACACATATGAATGTAATAACAACTTTTTTTTACTGCATTAGTAAAGAAATTTTATTTTTTTAAAAAAAAATTTTATAAATAATCTCATATGATATCTACACTTTATATTTTAAAATAACACTCATTTAAATCAAAATTTTAATTGTTTATTAAAAAAAATGTTACAATATTAGGACCACGTCAACCCATGCACTTCGGTGCACCAGCTCGGTTTACCTGTTTGCCTCCTTTCGTAAATTTTATACTATCTTCCCAAACTTAAGTCCTGACAGCTTAAAAAATAAAGGCCTAAGTACTTAACACTAGGTGTGTGAGGAACAAACCATCTAACTTTCAGGGGCATTATTTTGTTCCTTCCTTGACATTTTACTCAAGGAATGGACAATTATTTATGTAATGTTGCACCCAAAAATTTAAAACAATTTATTTTTTTAAAAACATTGTGCAATAGCTGCACCTATTAACATCACTTAGTGGCCTACAGTTAAACCTTTTTGCAATTATAACCAGTTCCCTTATGTTTTCCACGGAACATTTAAAAGAATTGTTCAATGGCTGGGCTACACAATCATTAATCCCTTGTCCTAATACGGCGCGGGGATTGATGAACATTGACTTAGAAAAATGGCAGTTATTATTATTTTTTTTTATTGTTGATTGCTGATGTTAATTCTAAATTATTGTTGTTGATTACTAAAATAAAATTATAATATTTAGTTAAATTGATATTTTTTATTTAATGTTCAAATTATAAAATAGCTATTTTGTATATTATATATTTTTTTCACTGGCATTATTCTTGTAAAAGAAAATTTTATTCATTTTAATTATCTATACGTTAGCAGATTTTGACTGTATAATATATACTATGATTCTAAAAAAAAATAATTTGCAACAAGTTTTAATAAAAAACAATCAATAATTTTTTAGACAAAAAATAATAATTTCATGAAAAATTTTAAAAAACATGTTTAATAAAATTTCACATAAAAATTAATATATTGTTTTATTTTTATTAGTAACTATTAATATTATTTTCTATAAATAAAATAAAATAACTTAATTTATTAAAAAATTTAAAGTATATATAAATTCTGTTTTACAAATAAAAGTAAAAAAAAAAAGATATTTTAATCTAAAAAATTTGTATCAGCAATTAAAAGTTTTAATCAATAAGTAAGCCTAACTTATTTTCTAAAACAACTGCTGATTGGACTCCCTATCAACAATTAGTAATCTCTTCTAATATTTTATCACTCATACCTCTTTTTTTTTCAAATTGAAATAGAAACACACCCCTCAAAAAGTAGAGCCAAACACCCTCATTATCAAATTTAATCTTTTAATCATTCATATCACTTTAATTTTATTTTAAGTGCACTTATAAAATCTTATCAAATGTTTCTCACGAGAGAATACCTTGAAGGCTGAAGCACACAATAGCGACAATAAGCTGATTTTCTCAATACATCAGTAGTTTAATATATATCTAGAAATATTCTGTACAATTTTTGAAAGAGTCCCCTAGTAGCATGGTACGGATCTATAATCAACAAGGTAATGAGGCGACTTCACGTTAATGCGTAAGTAGGATTGATCAATGGAGCTGTTGCACTCAACGGAGTACGAGTATGAGCTGCTATGCGGGAAAAATATTCAATTATCAGCAAATCATTATGATTTTTTATTTGTTTTATTTTTTGGTACAAACACATGGTTACCCAATATTTCAAAACTAAACCGATCAATAAATTAAAAAAATCAAATGTTCAAACCAGTTAAATTGACAAGCAATTATGTTGAATTGACATTTAAATAAATATACATTAAAAATAGCAATTATATAGATATATCTTCACTAAAAGTAATTTTTTTTAGTTAAACTTAATGGCTTTTTTATTATGAAAAATGTATAAAAATATATTACATTCTAATTTGATGACTAAATTAGAATTTTAAATAAAATTTATAAGTCACTTGTAATTGTAAAAACTAAAAGCACAAATTCCATTTATGCATACAATTTACTTTTAAACAACATAGCCAATGAAAAACTTTAATCATCACATTTACAAACTTTCATCATATCCAAAATTTGCAAAGAGGGGTTGGATGCTGATTTTCTCGGTAAAGAAGGGACGTGCTTAAGACAGTGCCCATCGTCGAGGGAGACATGAAAACAGGAAAAAAGAAAAAAATAATAAAAAATAAAAAATAACACTGCCCACACAAAGAACCTATCAACTAATCGAGACCTTCCTATTGACAACACCAACAAAATCCTACCACCAACAGGAAGACGACGCTATTGACATGCATGAGGCTCTGTGTTTGTGTTAATATTGGCACTTTTCCTTCAGCATCCGTTAGTTTCTACCGCTTACCGCTTGTCCCGACCCGTGGCTTGGCTTTTACTTCAGACTCCTGCAGTTCAAAATAACATAATTTTGTTGCATTACGTGTTGAGGTCCTTACCATAGTGCTCAAACACAGAAGGCAACTCATAGAGAGCATATAAACTAAAACTTTGGCATTCAAACGTACCTGAGGGAGATGTAGATAAATGTAGGTTTTGGCTGTTGCCGGGTTGTGATTTTCTGCACCCTTACTCCAGTCGTAGCAAACCTATCCAAATTCAGATCAATAATCACGGCACAATCTTGTGAAAGCAGAGTCTATCAGGATGGAATCCAAATTATAATATCAACAAGAAACCGATAAATTGTGGATAAACTAAATGCACTTTGACCCCAAGACCACTTGGTGTTGCAGGATTTGTATTTCAGCTAACTCCTCTTTTCTTTTGTTTATCAACTGACCAAACTTCTACAAGACGAATAATGTCGGAAACTAATAAAAATTTCGGTCAACTATCTGCCTTCCCACTCTCTCCATCAGGTCATAAAGAAGCACTATTATTTGTATTTTGACTGATCACTTGTAAAAAAGTTATTAATGACCATTTATGGTTATTCTTCAGATAATTTTTCTATATGTAGCATTCTGATGCAAACTTTGAATATTCAAAATGAGATGAAAGATTTGAGATGATAGTAGCAACCCATAGGTCTTAAGCAAAATATTGAGCTTATATTCGCACACTTAGTTCATAAACTCACAACAGACACATCGTTTGGATCATAAAGTAGATTGCCCCTCGAAAACCTCCACAGATTTCCAGTTTATGCATAAGGAATTATGCCATGAGAGAAAGAGGATAATGAGGCTTACTGCATATGCAAATATTGAGCCATCATTGTTGAATGTACTGCAGGGGATTGGTTGCGGACACCGCAACATTGCCTAAAAATCAAAGAAATTTAATTTGACAATCTAACTTTTGCCACAAAGAAAACTGAACACAAGAAACAAAATAAGAAGAAAACAAAAAGGAGGCAAGAAAAAGCTACGGGATGTAAGATGCAATTTGAGTTACAAAACAGCACGTATGGGAATTAGGTCAACCAACTTCTCAAATCTTGATCAGACAAAATAGCTCACTCCTCTTTTCCTAAATCTATCAAGGAATTCAAGAAAGGTGCCATTACAAAGAAACAAATAATACTTCTGTTTGCTTTTCACTTGATGCAGACCATAGGTCTTAGACTTGCACAATCAATCTGCTACAAATATTACCCAGGGAGTGTCTCAGACAAATGATTCTAATTTTACTACCAATCAATTGAAATCAAGATTTTGGCAAGTATTTTTGCGAGCAGTTTGCCCTTTTCCCATAAAACTGCCATCACATATAGACGTATGTGCCTTACACTGGGAATGGCAAGAATTTATAAACTTCAGCTATCTCATTACCCTCTCATTTGCCATCAACATAAAAGTCATGAAAACGAAAAACCGCTTGCTATAAAGACAGTGGACAAGAAGGGTATCATCTAAATCACAAAAAGAATTAGACAACCAAAAGAAATGAAGAACAGAACAAGATAAACCAAAAACAAGGAAGAAAACAAAAACAACGAATTACTTTGTCCACAATCTAGATATTTTGCTAAATACAAAAAGTGAAAAGAAAAGAACTTGTTACAGTGATGCCATTAAAGGAATCTGGTCAAACCTTGAGTCGTTGTTTGCTATCCTTGTCCCAAAAATTAAAAGCGCCATCAGATCCGGAAGTTGCAAATGTGTGATGCACCTGAGAGGAAAATGGAGGTACAAGTTGAAATACAGGAATGACCAAACTTGTGCCAAACATAGGGCAACGGCACGGTTCCACAAAAGTACAACAAATCCAGAAAAGACACAATATATCACTTTTTTTTTGGCATAGTTTCTTTAACTTCAAAACATGTCTCAACTACCGGTTGCAGCAATATTGAAAGAAGCCGTTTGTCAGAAAAAAGGGACTCAAAAATACTACTAACAATCTTCACAGTTCCAACCAACTTCATGTGTCCCCAGAATAATGACAGGAAATACCCAGCTGATTTTCACAAATATTCTATTTCATGATCATACATAGAAGATGTTATTCTACAGAACCTACAGTTAATTAGTGCAAAGTTACCTAAGTCATTTGCTCAAACTACTCAAGGCATCAGACCAAAGCATTACACTCCAGAAGGGTGACAACTGATAGACCCATGGAGCAACAAATGGGGAAACTTACAATTGACAGAAACTGACCAACTGGATCCTACATTTTTAATATGGCAAAACCTTAACATGTTTCATGATACCAAGTCAACATACAAGCTATGTGATTTTCACACACTGGCTTTCTGAATTACAACAAAACAGCAGGGGTAATGTTTTAACGTGAGCTACCACTGGAGCAATTTCCTCTAATAAAACAAAAACTAGCTGGAAAAATGTAGAACGTAAAAGTAACTTACAGGATGAAAGTTTAATGAGTTGACTGAGTATATCTCAGTGTTATCCCTGTGGCATTTGAAAGTAAAGTTTTTAGCTTGTTGTGTGTCATCCAGATGATGTACACCAACTCTGCCCTCTATTGAACCAACCTGCATAAAGAAGAACATGTTAGCCAAATAATCCACATAGCCACAAAGAATGCTAGTAGATAACAAGGCTGATTAAAAACTCTAACCAGCTATAAAAACAACACATAGTCACTACATGAACGGGCTTCAGTCACTTCCTATAGGACTGTCAGCTTAATTCTACACTAAACTTAGGGTGGAAAACAGACATCCCTCTGGTTGAAAGGAACCAAGCATAGAATCCCAGCTCTACTTTAGCCTCATAGGGTATATGCTTTCTGGTTTTTCTTTTTTAAGATTATTATTTTTTGTTCATTCAGAATTTTGGCTGCATTTTTTTCCCCGCTTTTTACTTGAATTCCTTTGCTTCTCTTCTATGGAAAACAAAAAGGACGGAAAAAAAATCAGGAGTTCTTGATCCTTGATCAACAAAATCTATGGGAAAAGGCTATCTAGTATCCATTTCTAACCTCCTTTTTTTTTTTTTCTTTTTTTTTTTGAGAAACATATCCACTTGTAACTAGAGAACGGAGAAGAAAACCAAATATGAGAAAAATATATGACATACGTGCAAGTATATCTAGAAAGATAAATAGATAGAGATATAGTGTGGCATACTTGTTCACATGTTCATCTTATTTATAGGAAGAACAAAATCACTAATAATAAGCGAATTTTGCTTCACAACCAAATGGATGCTATGTCTCATGCTATAGTGGTACAACGCATTTCATAGACCAAATCAGAGTGAGCACCCAAATCAATTATGTAAATAAGAAATCTAGAAATTGCACAATAAATAAATACTCTCAAAATGAAGAATGGGAAACATTAAAAATTCATACTTACCAAGAAGCCTTGCTGATCAGGAAAGGCTGCCACACATCTTGTCTGATACTTCAAGGGTGAAGTTATTCTCTTGAACTCATTCTGCTAGTACTCACAAGATAGTTAGATTTAAACAAAAATTGGCAAAAAAAGTTGAAGCTAAAAATGCAACTTAAAAGCTCAATTTGATGGTCATGATGCTTATCCCATTTTGATTCTGCACAGGATAGCTTAAATGATCATAAAAATATCCTTGACCTGTCAAATTCTAGGACCAGCCCCATAAGTTATTTATCAATAAGGAAAGAAGCAAACCCTTTTGATAAATTATAAAATTCTCTTGGACCTTAATTGGACTTCATATGAAGCCTCTATTTATATTGCAATTGCCAATGAAGCCTCAAAAAAGGCTTGGGCAACCAGTGCAAATGACAATTAACTTGATGGTTGACACTATTGCCTATGAAATTATCAACCACCATTCATTTGCCCTTTACACACAAGCTGTCTTATCCTTGGAAAAGCAGTGGCAACTGGCAAATTACAGCTAAGGCATTCCTTTTCTTTTTTAGAGGGTACAGCTAAGACATTCTGATTACTCACAACAAGTTCCTAAAATAACTAATGATAATACAACAACACAACAACATATACTAGATCAATTTTCAGTCAAAAAGTTGTTATCAGATTTGCACTATGAGGATCACCAGTCCAAACTGCAATGCTGCAAGTTAACCTGCATTTCTCAGCAAAATATATAATTGCATAAGACACACCACTGCGTGTGTCAATATTTTTGCAGACAATGAAAATTTGTTTAAAAGAAAATCTAATTTTGTGATAAGCAGAAAGATAATTGGTCATACATAAAATGTGAAAACATTACCTGAGGAGTTTGCAGATTAAAGACTACAAGATTTCTATCTGCAGTGCCAACAACCATCAAAGGGTGTCTCACTGTCATCGCATAACAGCGCTCAGGTAGCTGTTGAGTGTGCACTGGATTTGATTGCCTTATATCCCAATACCTGCATAGCAAACAAAATCAGTACACCCACAAGGAGGCCAGACACATTAAACCATGAGAAAAAACTCTGAGCATCCTACATTAAAAGATAAGTACTTAAGACTCTTGAAATTTAGCCTAAGGACCATGGTTATGAAATGCTTTATGTAGTATTTCAAACCAGAAAACAAAACAATGGTCTGAAACCATGAAAGAGATGCTACTATAAGAGTTGAATTTCATAATTCTCCTCATGTTAGTGTCATGTTTCTCAGTTCATTTTCACTTGCCCTTTTGCAATTTGGTTTTCATAAACCAATTTTTTTTTTAAAAAAAAAGGAAGTACGGATAAATATTTTTATTGGAAGACATTAAAAATTCAAATTGTAGTTTTTCATTAAAGTGTTAAATGAAGACCTTGCCAATATTCATTTATAAACCACGCATTTGCTAAGGTAGAACCAGAAATTAATTACAATATGATATACAAAGAAAAAAAAAACAATACTTCAATGTCTTATCCCAGCTCCCACTGACTAGGAGGTTCATCTCTGGAATCCACGCAATCTCTTTGACTGGAGCATCATGCATAGCTACAGTCACTGGTTGGCCACCAGAAAGTAAGGGCCACATTTTCACCTGCTTGTCGCACCCTCCAGAAAAGACAGTTGTTCCATCATCCTTCCAAGTTGAGCACAGAACCTTGAAGATAAATAAAATGAGTTAAACATTAGAATAGCTGTGACTACTGATTAAACATAAAGAAGAGGAATTGTGAATTCAACAAATCATTACCGGTTGGTCATGGGATATTGATGCCTTAGGCACACTGGAAGCAGTAACTCCACTACGTGTAATTTCCCAACACCGTACCTGCGAATCGTTCAAACAGTAACCAGTGAGACAAAAAATAAATAAACAAATAAAATAAAAAAGCAGAAATTCTTGAGTGAAATCAAAAGGTACAACACGAGACATTTCCTTGTAATTATTATGATCCCGCGTTCATTCTCTGATGAAATATATCATATCAGAAGACTTATAGCATCTGTGCACATGCCAGCATGTCAAGCATATCAACTCATGCACGCACACACACAAATTGTCAGCCACAGATTGACTCTCTCCCCTCCCTAACCCCAAAAGAATAAATAAATAAAAGCATACGCAAGTAAATGCTCATTTGGAGACAAACAGAGAAGCCTCTCTCTCTCTCTCTCTTACGTGTATCACCCAAAACTAAACCAATCACTTCATTCTATCCTCATCATTCTAACCATCCATCTCAATCAATTAAACAACAAAAGCAGTTAATACATATACATATATATATATATATATATATATATATATATATATATATATAGAAATCAAAGAAACCTGATTGTCCCAAGAAGTGGCAACCAAGAAGTTGGCCTTTGGACTGAAACTGAGACTTGAAACGGAGTCACTAGGAGGATGAATAACCTGTATCAATTGATTTTCACATACATTGTACAAGAAAATACATTAGACAAGTAAAAACTAAATGAGAAGTTTCATCAAGCAATTGTTAGTTTTTGTGGAAAAACAGATATATTGATTAGCATCTTGTATCATGGAAGAAAGCAAGCATAAATATGCTTATAGCATACACATAACATATAAACTTATGAAATGGCCGAACTTTTTAAGGTTTAGGCTCCTAACATCAGTTTACCAGAATAAAAGTATTTTGTTTCCAAATAATTAGAGTTCTTTTTTTTTTTCGTGCATTCAAATTCGCATTGCAACATCAAGAAAGGGAAAAATTAATTTTCCTTAAAAAAAAAAAGAGAAAAAAGAAAAATCCCATGAATATAACATAATGGCCACATAATTCCCATCTTGTTTTCATCTCACAACCAAAAAGGCCAAGCTCTAAGACTGCTCAAACTCAATTTTTTGTCGCTCCCAACAAACAAATGCCTCGACTTTTAAGCATTCAAATTTTGATTTCGAATTTATTATTATTATTAACTCCTCCAGAATCTTTTTTCCAGCTACATAACAAAAACAGCTATTCTTCTAATTATGCTTTTGAGGATTCAAATCAGAACGCATACTAACCTAGCATTCATCAAATTTTACAAACAAAAAACTTAAAACTATAATTTTTTTTTTTGGTTAATTGGCCCTAAGGCAACTAAGATTCGAACTCGAGACTTTCAGTCTGGAGACTAAGACAACTCCTCCTATACCACTGAGTTATACAAGAAATTCCAGTTAATAAGTCAATTGTGAGGAACAACAAGAAAATGTAAATTACCTCAAACGATTTATTAGGGTTTTGATTCGCGGCGGCGGCGGCGGCGCCAAACGTAGCCATTGAAGCTGCCGAAAATTTTAAATAATAATAAAATCATCGAGTGCTTCACACAAAACGGAAAAAATTTAAGAAAACAAAACTAAAAAAAAAAAAAAAAATTCTACTCTATTAAAATAACACAAAATCGAACAGGAAAAAAAAAAAATAATCGTCAACCTGGATAGAGAGAGTGTGTGTGGAGATTCTGACAGGGTTTTAGAGTGGAGAGGAAAAATGGAAGGGAGAGTACGAGGGTGTAAGAGAGCGTGGGCAGTACGCACCGCGTAGCGTTAGATTTACGACGGACTACACCGCGCCGCTTTTTATTTGAAAAAGACCCACATGGAGTGCTTCCAACTCTGCTTTTGCAGAGGCCCATCAGGCCCAGTTAGAGCTTTCCGTATGATGTAAGTTTTTGAGTATGATTGGATAATAGGAAATTGGATAAAAATTGAATAGAAAAGAAGAAAAAGACATAATAGTATCGTAATGATAATATGATAATTGATAAAAATTAATGATTAGAAAGTTGTGAGAAAGAAAATAAATAGTAATTTGTGAGAAAAAAATAAAATATAGTTATTTAGATTGATAGAAAATAAATAAAAAATATAAATAGAAATTTTTCTCTTTTTCTTTGTTTTTGAAAAATAAACAAACATGTCCTGTTAGTAACATTTTTGTAATCTACTTGAAAAGTTTGAGATTTAAGTTTTATTAGTAATTCTTTTTGATAGGTAATATATAAGTTTAATATTTTTCTTTTTTTAATTGCAAGTTGCTATTATCTAAACTTTTAATGACCAAAACAAAGGTTTTTAGCTCCCATAATTATCCAATAGACTTTTTACTTTATTTTAAAGATCATAGTTGTACATCTAATAAAGAAGGTGTGCGAGCTATGAAAAGGTTAAATTTATCTCTATTATTAATTTGTGATGCATCAACTTGTTAATTTAAAAATAAAAAATAAAAAAAAAAAACAGAATCATCCAATTAGAACCATCAATAGTGTGGTGTAAGTGATAGATACTGTTTGTTGTCAGATTAAGACATTCAGTGGATTCAAACTTTCATCAAGAAATTCATGGAATTAAATATGAGCGCAATGCTCTTTGGCATTCCCTAATCCAATAAAAAATAAATAATTCATTGGTGGGAGTTATATTTAGGAGATTTACTTTGGTAAAAGAGTGAAAAGGAGACTTCCAAAGAACTTAAATTAACATATTCTTAGGGACTGGGCGCGAAATTATATACATTATCCATGTTATTCTTTTAAATCTGTAAAAATTTAAAATTTAAGTAAATATTAATAAAATATTGTAAGACGATTGAAAAATATTTTATAGTCTTAAAATTTTGGATATACAGTACGAAAAAATTGATGCGTGCACATACAAATGTTGGAAATTGAAAAATACTTAATCAATCCTATTTAGGTTTATATTCAAGCAACATTCTATCTAATAAGTTACTTGTTATCAAAAATTTTGTATAGTGAAATAAACGTAAAAAAAATTGACATTTTATATTTTGTTATTTCTAATTATTCAATTTATTTTAATAGTATTTCATATTAATCTCAAATTTTTTATAAAATTATGATTTAAATTATACAAATCTGAATAAATTTAGCATTTCTTTAAAGATTCT
This sequence comes from Carallia pectinifolia, assembly GCA_037832335.1. Lineage (NCBI taxonomy): Eukaryota > Viridiplantae > Streptophyta > Magnoliopsida > Malpighiales > Rhizophoraceae > Carallia > Carallia pectinifolia. The sequence continues at coordinate 33,584,692 of CM075453.1, forward strand.
CTTATTATCTGTAGTAACAAATGTAGTTAGAAATTCAACTATGACCTAACGCGCATTGTGATTTATTTAATTCATGTTAAAAATTATTCAAACACATTTAAAACCAGTACAAGCTAAGTATGCATAATCATTTTTTTTAATTCTTTAAAAAAGTTTAAAAAAAAAACCACTCAGAATTTTCTCCTTTTGTTTTCTTATAGGAGAGAAAAACTATTTACAAATTTTTTACAAAAATACACTTTTTAACGAATATAATAAACTTGCGTATCCCACAAATCTGATACTATTAGACATAGAGATTAATAAGTTATACCACATGTTAGTTTATCATTGGAATTCCCAGACTTAAAACATGTCATTCAGTTACACATTCATACCATGTCACAAGATTTTTTTAAAAATATTAATCGCCTCTAATTGTAATATGAATTTCAACCATCCTTAGAAAATTTTATATATATATTGAAATTTGTCCCATTCGTTGTAGAAATCAACACCAAAAACGTCATTGGGTTGACAAAGTAATCTAACTTTTGGCCATTTAAAATTCAACTTTTTTTTTACCTAATCGAAAATTATTTTGGTTTCTACTCTAAAAATTTTAAAAACATAATGAAGAAAAAGAAGGTCCCAAATCAAAAGCCAAAGCCATAACTGAAGAAATGTCCTTAGAACGTTCAATCATAAACTACAAAGTACAAAAGCCTGTTTATCTAATCTCCCTACGAATGCTAGTCATCTTTGCCAGCCTCCAGTCTCTATCGCCCAGTGAGATAGTTTCATCCACACAGCAATGGAACAGACCACACCACTGATGATATCTAATAATCTTGGCAAATTTGCAACTCCTGATCACCACTTTGTGCATCCGAGACACGAAAATGAGCGAACTGATAGGTGCAGATGGGGTGGGGCCGGTTCAGGTCTTCAAACTGATGTATGATACAGCATACAAGAAGCTGACGTCGCGCAACATACCGGTCTTCCCAGAAGTTGATTGTTTAAGAGTGCAACAGTCACTCTACAAGCTTTTGCAGGGTTTTCCAATATTTCAGACAGGAAGGATTAGTATGGATTGACCGAAGAACCCATTTCAGAGGGCTCTGACAGAATTCTATGCTGGATGAAGAGTGGGAGCCAACTTCCGCTTGCCTAGCAAGCAAATGCATTTGAAAGAAGAGTTCTGCAGGCCTTGAATCTGTGGAAAACGTAAAGCATTTAACATCAATGACAATTGCTGAATAAGCGTAATAATAAATAATAAATTTTTTTTCTTATCTGTCATTAATTGATATACACAGCGGCCTTTTTTACCCCAAGTTGATATCTACAGGAGCATTCACGTAAATTATTCACAATAGCAAACTTTTGAATATGTCAATGCATATTATTATACAACTAGCCCTTTAGTTTCCTACATGAAATAGTTGCACCAAAAATATGTTGCTTGGAACATAAAAGTTGCCCATTGGGTTTTCAATAAACTGTGACATGATGCTGAAATTTGCTTAGAAAAATATGTAGTTACCTTGGATGGTCAAATAGTTCGGTTCTTTATTTGAAATGAAACGGTCCAAGCATAAATTTTAATGCCCATTTATCCAATTCAACTAACATCTCCCATTCCCCTTCCCCTAAACAAAAACCAAATAAAAGAAACCTGACTTTTGTCCATTTACCTATATATGTAGGTACCACTAGTACTAACACTAATCAACAAGGCGTTAATCCTAAAACTAGATAGTGTCTGCTGTATCAATCTTTTCTCTCCGTTTAGTTATATGATGAAGCTATCTCTAATTCATTCCCAAAAGAACATTTTCTCTACAAACATTTTTCCATACCCCTTTTACTTGATATTGAAATATTGTTCTCACACGATAAAGAGAAACAGGCGGTTACATGAATAATGCAAAGAAAGAGTAAAATCTATGCAGACAGTGGCGGGGGCACGCCGTTATTGACATCTACACCCCTTTCTTTGGAACCTGAGTGCAATTATCCATTTAAAATCATTTTCCAAGTGGAAAGTCAGCCCATTCAAAGGACTAACTTTCTGACAGCCAAAGAAAAATTGCAAATAGTGGAACATGTATGGTTATCATGACAAAAAATCACAATCTTGTTCAAGGCTAGTCATAATTTCTGATTCCATCATTCCATGGAACAAACTAACCACACCTGATCTACGTTACATTTATAGGTTTTAAGGTCCATCATCTTTCCAATACCACAGCTACATATGCTCAACATCCATGTAGGCAGTTCCTTGCTTATTTTGGTCACAGACATACCTGGTGGCCAAGAAAACCACTCTTGCCGGAGGTTCCTCTCCCACTTTTCTTTGGAACCAAGGCTCCCTTCTGCTTGTGCTAGCAGTAAAAACACAGCAGGTATGGGGACAACAGAATTTGCATGAGCCCTAGTGAGACTCCTTACAGCAAGAGATAAGAAATGGGAACTACTGTACTGTCTTGCAAGCTCCATACATGTCGCACCTGGATCCATTTGAGATTCAGTTCCAGAAAAAGAATAGAAATGTGTTCATTTTTCGGGGGAAAGGGGGGGAACTGCACAGAGAGAGAGACAGAGAGGTATTTGGAATAACTGCAAAATTGATTGTATTGTGTTAAAAACCATGAAGACATTTTCAAGAGGTGTCATTAATGTATGTTTCTCCTCAAACAAAATCAAAGTACAAAGAACGGCTCACACATTTGACATATGTAAGAGGTGTGACGAAGGAAAAGAGGAGAGACTGTGTCCCTTATACGGATGCTTCCAATGAGAGGAGGGAACAATCTTAAGGGACTCAAGTATCGAGAATGACAACACAATTGGAAAAAAAAAAAAAAAAAAAAAAAAAAAAGAAGTATCACAAGTGACATCATGCAAACTCCAAGTATAAAACCAGTAGAACTGGGGCAAAGGAGGTGAGGTCTTTGTCCAATGAGGGTATATTGCTAGTGAAAGTTTGTAGAGAGAGAACTCTCAATGCTAATATAGGCAAAAATGCCTAAGCGACAGTATAAGGTGGATTTTTTTTTTTTAATGGTATAGATGGAGAATAAGACTAGGACACTTGTCAGTGTTTGGTAGAGGTGACATAGGCTATAGACATGTGTTTAGGAGATCACATAGGCCCCAACCCCAGGCCACAAAGCCTTCTTTTCCCTCTGATCTCTCTATTGATTGGGGCTTGTTATAAAATCCCAACAACAACCATACACAAGGGCCCAATTACTACCTGCTGGCACAGTCTATTGAGAATGCCCTACAACTAAATTCGACTGAAAAGGAAAATTAACACGTATGTAAAAGAACAGAACAATAAACACGGTCTAGTAAAGGATATCATACCATGACACATGAAAAGACAGCTGTCAGCAACTGCCAACGAACAAGCTTCTGCAAGAGATTTTTCAGCAGAGACAAACTCCTGATTCCATATATATATTAGACCCAGAACCAAATTAAATGCAGCTGTCCACAAATTCCACGTGCTCTTCCACTCCTCTGCACATTCGTTGAAACTTGACTCTATGATGTTTAAATCAGTTTGCAAATCATACTGAGCTTCCATGATTTTGAGACATATCCATCCTATGTGATAATCTGTTTTAAGCTCCACACATTTTTTATACGCTTCTCGAAGATTCATAGAATTACCTTCAGCAGCATAGGCTCGACATAACAATAAGTGCCCAAAAAAAACATAGTTATTAGGGAGCAAAAGTGATGACGCATTCTCAGCATGCTTAATACATCCCACGAGATTCCCAAGTTGCAAACTGGTCTCAGATGCACAAAGCAAAAGCTGAAACTTCTGATATTGATAAGACATACTTTCTATAGAATATAATTCATTTGAAAGTGCAACAAGGATCAGCTGCTCCAATATAAAACAAAGCTGCCGAGGAAATCTCTCTTCACGTGCCTTCTGAAGAAGATTCAGTATAAGCAAGTATCTTCTGTTGTGGTTCCATGGTTCCAAATGCAAGTATCTGCACATTTTAAATCAATAAAATAAAATCTTGCAACTGAAACAAAATTAGACAGATCAATAAAATGCCATATAGACACTGCACCACAGTTATTAAATTTCCACAAAAAGCGAAAACATGATATTTTAGGAAGATGAAGCCAACAAATCCAGCCTATCATTTGTCAGAAATTACCCCTCCGTTAATTCAGTTTAGGAAATCTGATGCAGATGCTTACAAGGATAATAGATATCTTAACAAATATTTTAGGAGGCTAAATAAGTGATGATAATCTCATATACTGGTCAGAGTTATTCTCCTATGTAGCTTTAGAGTTTTCCCCTTTTTAGTCATTTTGCTAGTCTGGAGATAGGACTGGATGTTATTTCATCAAACAGGCTTGTTACTATCATTGGCGATTGAAATTCATTATTTGAAAATTTTTTCATCTGATTGCTGACTCTTGACTGGTTCACGAGTGGACTCCTATTGTTGTCTTTTTGGGTGAATTCCTGCATTTTCTTTTAGAAATTATGTGGTAGCTCTTTGGTTTGATTCCTGTCCTATATCAAAATGAGTATATGTTTAGTGTGAATTGCAACAACAGCCTCAACCAGAGATGTGATGCAACAATCAATACCCATAGAAGGACGCTTAGCTCTCCTTGCTAAAACAAAATAAACCGCAAAAATTCATTGCTATCTTCAAGTTTACAGAATAAAAAGAAAGGTTTGTCATACTTCTGCAGTTCTTTGACTGTTGCAGGTCCATTCATACACTGGTAACCACAAGTTGGAAATGTAAACATAGGATCCTTATTGCCAATCGCATAGCAAGAAATAGCACCAGCGCCAAGGATCTCAACTCCTGATTTTAAACCTTCCATTCCTGTACCATAATGAGCAGAATTTATGACACAGCACCTATTTGCCACATGAGGGTCTTGACATTCCTCACTCGATAGCAAAAGATGACCAAGGAGGTTCCTGTTGCAAGGCACAATAAATAGAATGACAAAAACATGTCAGGATACTGCTTACACACTCAATTAATGATCATAAACATCCATCAAAATGCTATTCCAAATTGTTGTAGTCAACGGGTAGGCATTGAATAAGATTCAAGTTAAATTGGGTCAATTTGCATGCCATTTTAATGCATATAGACACAAATCCCAGGAAGCGAAAGAAAAGAGCAATGGTAAACTAACTTCTTTCCTTAACAAGCTGGGGGTGATGAGGAAAAAAAAATTTGAAGGAAAGGTATACCCCAGCACTAATCATTAATGTAGAAGACAGATGGTAAAAAATTATACGATTCAAGCTCTAGTAAAACCTATTGAAATGTAACAAGCTCAAGTTACTCAACACGGTATAAGTTTGCTGATTTGGCTTTGCAGTCCAGTTATGAATTATTTGCTTATTAACTGAACTCTTTCCAATATAAGTATGACTAGGGGGTCACTAAGTTTGCACGGACAGTTTGCATTACTGATCCTTGAACTTGACACTAAGTTTTCACTAGGGGGTCACTAGAATTCAACTTGTTGCAATCAAGTCACCTAACTAGTATCTCTGTCTCAAGATCACCAGTCCGTAAGTATCCCACACAGAAAAAGTGAGATGGATGCCTATATGGCTTTTTTTTTTTTTTTAGTAGTGCCATGTGGATATTCACATCACTTTTCTGAAGGTCTCCCAAAAAATAATAAAGGAAAAATAGAACAGAGTGGTGATATTGGAACTTTTATAGATCTTTGATGAGCTCAAATAGCGAAAAAAATAAAAATAAAAATTCAATGACGCAAACTAAAACAAATTCACTGTCCCACAATAACTTAACCCATCTTTAAACCATTAAAATCCTTTCATTTGATAGTCTATTTTTTAGCAAAAATTTAGATGCAATAACATGAGGAAAGACTACAGTGACAGACACCAGAATTTTGCACTCTTGTAAGAACTTTACTCTACCTTATTAAGATACTGTTAGGATGCATGTGAAGAGCCCTTTTAAGGTGACTACTTCCACTTTGAAATCCAAGGCGATACTCTGATCCATGTTTCATCTGCACAGCCCAATAGTATAGAAAGTCCACTCTCAAACTTCACAGTCCACAACTATGTGAAATCCAAGGTCTATAAATAGAATCAAACTCAACAAAATTACCAGTTTAGCAAGGGCTAGCAGATACTCCATTTCAATGACATCATGAGATGAACAAGAAAGATTATTTAAAACAGCTGAATCAAGCCGATTACTCCGATCAAGGGCATAAATAGCAGACACTGCAAAGCTGACTTTTAAGCTCTGTAGCAGTCTTTTTGGCATTTTCATAATGCTCGTAATTGCTGAATCTATGCCAGAAATGTAATAGAGCAATTTGCAGATGAAACTAACGGAAGCAGCTGCAGATGTCCAGTCCATTGTAGAAACAATAGTGGCTAGATCTCTTATTACACCAAGAGCAAGACTGTTATTGCCAAGTTTCCACAAAGAGAGAGCATATATTTGCATACCATCCACACCCAGTATACCTAAAACAATCGAGAAAAAAAAGAACTGAATCATAAAGCAATTACAATGTATAGCAATAAACTCCACATGTCTCTTTTATTATTTATAGCAAAATCAGAAAGCTGCAGCTTTGTATCGACGTTTACTCATATTTTATCGATCTTTGGAAAAAAAAAAAAGGAGCATTAAAACAGACTGGTGGAGCACTGATACATTAATTCACTCCTTCATTCCACACAAGAACCTAAAGTGATTAAATTTAGGGAATGAAGGAGCCAGCATGTGAACAATATCAATAAAGCATAATGTGAACCTTCGTTTTTCAACTTGACACACTCTTGCACTGCCTCGTCAGCATACCCTGCCTATAACCAATGAAGGAAATTATTAAAGTCAAAGAAAATAGAAATGACAAAGTTTGATGAGTATCATTAAAATGTGCAAGAAGATGCGGAATATTTGTAAGTTTTCGCAGATGAAGAGACAAAAGCTTTTAGCTAATAGAAATGGAAAACTAGCCTCAACAGCTTTACCTTGGCAAGAGACCGGGCCAAATTAATTGCTATATCTCGGAAAAGAGATTTTGGGGCATCGTCTAAAGAAATATCGATTGCACAACGTGCTAGCCTATAACAAGCAACAGCAGCCTGATATTCAGATTGTGCCTCACAAGCTAGCCCATTCAAATTATGTGATTCAGGATATTGAGGGGCTCGCTGAACTGCTTGCTTGATGGCTCCAAATACCTGTCAATTACTAGTCGTTAAATGGACATATTATTAAGCAAGTAATAATATCCTTTGCTATCCCACCAAAATTCACATTGGGCAGAAAAACATGCATTTCACCTGTGAAGAAGCCAGGTTGCCGGACTGCAAAGCAAGCTTTGCAAGACCTATTTGGAAATCTGCAAGCTGGCCGAAATTAAAACACTAAGTAAATTCATCTAAAAGACAATAACAAAAGTCTAAAAGCAGCTTTTATGTGGTATACTATGCTAACTTAATGAAATAAATCTACAGCAGACAGCTTTGCCAGAAAGAAAAAGAGGACATGGAAACACCATCCTTCCACCCCAAACCACCCCCTACCATTGAAATTAGTTACAACATAAGGTACATCAAATGACAAGATTACTACTACATTGGCTCCAGCATTTACCTATCCATATGAGGAGCACAAAGAATTCAAAGCACGAATTCTCTTTCCTTATTTAAGTGAAAAAAAAAAAGAAGAATAAAAGGTTGGAGCATCTGGAAATAATGGCATGGTGTATCTAATCAGTTTAACTGAAATCCATCCTGTAAAGCACATTTGACAAATACAAAAGAGAAATAAACATTTACAGGCAATATCTGCACAGCTCGTAAACAGCTCTCGAAAGCCTCATCTTGTGCTGCCTCTCTGATGAACAAGAAGCCATTTGGAATTCAATAAATATGTCGGACCAATATACATCAACTCAAAACTTTTCATGCAAAATAAATATCAGAACTTACCCGGGATGACTATCAGCTGACATGCCTGCCCATGGAAGCGCCAGCGAAGGATCTATACTTCTGGCACAATCAAATGCCTGTCTTGCCAATTTATGCTCACCCATTTCTCTGTAGAGCTGTAAAAAGCACAATTTTATATACCCACTAATAAATGAAGGAGAGACTTTCATACATAATAAAAAAAAATGGAAAGAGGAAATTAGGGGGTGAAGGAAACAAAATGGACAAAGAAGGACAATGAGAAGAGAGCAGAGAAGAAATTCCAAGATAGGAAGACAGAAGCCATGAATTCTATTCATCGAATAGACTGCTTAATCACATAAAAGAAGCCTTTTATATGCTCCAAAACAAAAAGAAGCACCCCGGTATTCACCACAATTAAAAAAATAAAAAAAAGAGCTAAACTTTGCCTGTAACGGCTAACTAAGCCATCAAATAATAAGCAAGTCAACCAAATGCAGGCCAGAACTTGACACAAAGCATAGAGCTTCACCACGCCTAGTCTATCATGTTCTACTTTAAGAGTCCCAAATAAATCCAAGGAGCAGGAGGACAGACCAGAGAAGAAACTCCTCTAAAATAGTAATCAATTCTATTCACCACACCAAAAAAAAACAAAAGAAAAAAAAAAAGTCCCCTAACATTCACCAGAAAAAAAAGATATAAAATTTTTCACCTTTAAATCATCACACAGAAAGCAAATCCAACACAGGGAAGTTAGAAATCAAAATGAAATATTTTGCCTCAGCACAGATCCAACCTATGATATTTAGTTTCAGAAATCCAAACAAATTGCAGCCAAGCATTAACCAATGGGAAACTCCAATAGACGTTTTAACTTTCAATGGAAATGAACACAGCCATGACAAAGTGGATATATATATATGTAGACACGCACATACACACACAAAGCAAACTCCCAACCATCTGTAGTTTACTGAACTATAAATATAAAACACAAAGTTTTCTTATTAAGTTGATAGAAATTAGGGACATAAATACTCTGCACCAAAAAAAAAAAAAAAAAGGATTCAACAAAGGAGATGGAGAAAAAAGTTTGAATAAATCTTTCTGGTTGAAGTTCCAACAAGATTGATTTGCAGCCTCGCAACAAGCGCACTAGTACCACCAAGTCTTCATTCATGGCTTCAAACCCATGGGTCTGGAAATACTGTTTGGTTGATAACCGCAGCCCGTTGTGGGGGTGGGTGGGGTAGTGAGACGAGAGAGAGAGATTTATGGAGAAGTATACCTTTCCAAGGAATGCCCAAGCAACTGCTGAAGATACATCCAACTGCAATCCCCTGATCAACACGTGCTGCTTTAATGCATTATGATCAGACAAACATCCCAGTGCCACCCAAAAGTCATGATTTTCACCCTCAAGTAGCAAAGCCCCCAAAGCCAGTTTCTCTGACAGCTTCCTGGCAGAAAAAGAGAAAACTAAGCTATGCTACACGAGATTACTAAGCTATGCCACAAGAGACCAGAAAGGAACAACAAAGACCAACTCATACCAAGGATTGTCATGTCCGTTGTTTAGACTAGTAGAAATGATTATGTCTGAAGTTACTGCAATGTCAACATAGAGGTTAGCTTGCCAGGGAGCCAAATGCAGGGCATGTTGGTAAGACTTTTTGGCAGACATTGCAAAAGAGTGGCAGGTTGCATTCCATGAAAGCAGAGATGCGTTGAAGGTTTTCACATCAAATTCTACATTTTGGTCATCTTTCACCCATGGAAGACATTTTGCATATGTAATCTAGCAAGTGGGAAGACAGACCTTGGTTAGGGAATTAGAGTCAGAACACCATAATGATTCATGAGAACATTTGTTGAATACACGAAACAAACAAATTCAGGCTGTTTAACGTAATTGATGATGTAGGAGTTTAGTGCTAGATACTAATATATAGCAAGGCAGTTTTCACTCATCCCAAACTCCATTGGCCTCAAACGTACCCAATTTCCCCACCAAAGATACATACAGAAATGGCAGTCATGCACTCTTTGATTGACTAATAGCAACACTGCTAGTAACAATTGCCCCAGCAGGGCTGGCTTCACACTCGGGCTATTCCAGTTACACGAAGAAACAAATTTCAGCACCAAAAAAATTAACTACAATTCTGTACACTCCAATGTGTATGAAAACAAAATTGGGGATTAGCAAGTCCTCTGTTACTATCCAAGATTATTCAAATGATGCATTCATGCAGGCAAGCTTAAAACTTCAGGTCTAAATATAAAGTCCCAAGTCATACTACACCAAAAAGCGGGCAGCATGAAAAACAAAATTTCCTAGTTAATTAGGATAAGGAGGAACAAATTTATCGAAACCAAAAAAAGTCTCTTTCAGAAGGAATAATGGAGTAACCTTAACATTATGCCAAGGCTCACAACTCTATCTCAGTAAGATATGGGGACGAAATTTTCAGCTATGCCTGGATTTTTATTGATTATTGGCGTCATAAAGGAGGGTTGAGACGTTAGATAGCTAGAATGGTCTGAATTCAACTGTTGCCAAGTCACATCAGATTTATTCTTTCCTTTTTCCCCAGTTCTAAATGGACCTTATCACATGCCTATCTAAAGGTCAACAAATTTTTGAATACACAAGGAAGAGAGCACCTTTCCTGAAATCATTGTTATCATATTTTTAAGACTTCCAGTATGAGAGGAAAATAAATATCAAACTGAACCTTTTAGAGGATCACCTGAATGTCCCCGAGCAACTTCCAGGTGCACGAAACATTTCCAGCATTTTGAGTATTAGCATTGGCAACTTTATATGCATCCTGAATCATTTGGAAGCCAATTATCAGCAACTTTTATTTGAATTGGGTGATAAATCAAATGCAGACATACACTTCAAGAGTAAAAAGATGTCTTCTGCTAATCTGCTCTCATCACAATCTTGAATAAGAGAAGGATTGCAACAGTTCGGTCACATAAATATATGCAAGTCTCTAATGAATCATACCAAATGGTTAAAGAATAAGAAAGGCCCATTTGAGATGGTTTGACTACAACCAACTCATATAGATAATTCCATTGTGAGCACAGAAAAAGTATTTAACCCCCATGTAAGACTTAGTTCAGTTGAATTGACTAACTTGAGTTGAAATTTTAGTTGACTAACCTCTAATAATGATGCTCCCCAACTGAATGCACCCAAATTCATGCATTCCTTTGACAAACAAAGGAGTCCAGATGCTAGCCCGTACCTTGCAGATACATTTCGGGGTGAGATCTCCAAAGCACGCTGATATTGCTCAACTCCCTTCCTTGGAAAGAATGCAATATCAACCCTTGTTAATTATGTCCGCATCAAGAAAGAACTTGTACACAGAGAGAAAATGTAAATAAAAGTTTATGCAATGAAAAATTATATTCAATAGAATATGCATGGGGTTGATACAAGCAAAACTTTACAGATCTACAATTAGCTAGTAGTCTCCAGATTAACTGACCTCGTGCAACCCACACTCCAATCTTAAATACATCTAAAGTGTAATGAATGGGATAAAACAGATCCTTATAACTGAACACCTGCCCTCTCACCGAAGGCATAAACAGATGTTTAGAAGCTAACTAAATGAGCTGAAGGTCCAAAAATCATCATTAAAGGCTGTTATATGTTTGTGGACATTCTTTCAGAGTAGAATAATCCAATGTCCCGCATTTCAATTTCATCAAACACTTAACACTAGCCTTGTTTTTACATTGAACAAATAACAGATTGGCAGATGATCCCAATTTCATCCATGCGGCTATGTTAAAATCAAGGAACATGCTATCACAGAATAATTTCTTAAATTTAAGTCCAGCAGAGTCTCCAGTTTGTTTTAGCTGTAATATACCCTTTTATCCTTCAAGTTTCGAAATAACCAAAGTAGTGCAGCATATATGGATACATAGACCAGATTCTATTATTTATTTGAGGTTGAAGATTATATGTTAACTCAACATATCTAAGCCCAGAGAAGACCAATATTTCCACAGGACAAGGGCACCAAATGTCGCAGATGGTTGTTGAGGTTTACAGCAGAAATAAAAAGAAACAAAGAGAAAGTGCAGAGGTATGCCAGAAAGCAAAAACAGATTAGACACTTAGTTATTGATTAATTAGACAAGGAAAAAAAAAATTGGACAGTGGAAAGAATAAAGAAAGATGTAAAGTATTTTACCACGAAATTTGGAAGACAAAATGATACCTTTTTGAAGGAACCCAGCATCAAGAAGATATTTCCACTTTCAACCAAAGCAAAAACTCTTGTTTCCTCCAACTCAATGGCTCGTCCATAGGACTGGTTAAGTTGTTGCATTAAGTTGACCATTTTGTGTTCCACATGGTGAAATAAAAGTAAGTTAATAAGCCAACATCCAATCTATCAAAAAATAGAAAGCCAATATCGAGTGACTTGATCAAAGTAACCACAGTGTGATTCTGTCAAAAACCAATCCCAATTGCGTTATTTGTAAGCATAACAGCTTGCCCAATGTAACCTTCTCCCCCCCCCCCCCCCCCCAAAAAAATAAAAAAACCACAATTTGTGTCTGTCCAATAAGTGTAACTTGGAACGGAGAACCATAAAGAATATACCAATAAAAAGTGCTTCAAGTCTTACTATTGTTGTGCTTAAATAACTCAAATCAATAGTGTGAGGTTTACTTCATAAAGGAAAGGTTTGCAAACAAGAGGAAACGAGGAAAAGGAATGTACAATTCGAATGCCAATGCCAAAATATGAACAACAACCATATATGTAAGATAGCATATTCACACGTTGCACACTAGCATACATCTAAAACTATGCAGACAGAACTCCTGATGCTGTAAATTGTAATGGCAACTTTAACTCCATTGGCAGATTTGTTTCTATCTTATCAGCACTGCAGTCCGCCTCACTCTGTCTGAATCCCTAAAAGATTAGGCAGCTTCCTCTTTCATGCAATGGCAAGCAATACACACTCAGATTAGTATTTAAGCGCAAAGCACAGTCTTGTTTGCACCTCTTTGTTTTCACCGGCTATTGACTCATTGAGATAAATAGGTAAACACTTCCTTGAGGCTATATAAAACAGAGGAGATGATAGAAAAAGACTTGATGGATTTGTATAGAGAACTTGGGGAATTCCAGAAAATGACAAACAAAAAAAAGGAATAAAAAAGACAATAAAAAGAAAAAGAAGATGAAGATTCATCAATAGGGAACATACTTATAAAAGTAAAGTATTAATACATTCGATACAGACTGGATAGTGCTTTAGTGCAAAATTGAGCTCTGTATCACCTATTATGAAACACAAAAAGAGCAGCTACACGTGAATGGCATTTCTTATTAGTCTGTTTTTCATAACTAGCTTATATAACTCCCAACTCATGCTGTGCAGTGGTAATGGAGATGAGCTTGCACATTATGGGTACAAGATGATCATGAAACACCACTGTACCAAACAACACGCAACGAAAAACATAGTAGGGGGGATTGGGGAGGGAGTAAATCACAGAAGGAAGTACCTTGGTAGCAGCAGTGAACATGCCAAGTCGCTGGTAGGCAAGAGCGAGGGCCTAAAGAGAGAGAAGTAAAGAAACTGTAATGACCACAACGACAATGACAACAATAACAAAACAGTAACCCCCAATTCAATTGAGGTCAGCTGCATGAATCATTTCTCATCATTCCATTCAATTATATTGTGCCATTCCATTCTACTATGCTCTAAGTTAGGAACGGCAAGAAACAGTATAGACGATATGTTTAAAAAGAAGCAAGCCGGAAAGCCGAAAAGCACAAGCATAGCATAAGAGGATAATTAGAATGCTTACTTCCCAGAGATCAGCAGAAGTGGGAAACCCCCGAATGGCAAGCTGAAGACATCGAACAGCCTCAGAGCAAGAGTTGTTTTGGAGGTGAAGGAAACCCAATCTCCGGAAAGCCCAAAAGGCCCTCGGAGACTTGAGGGAGGCTTCATTGCAGGCGGCCAACTCCAAGGCCTCCATTCCAAGACAATGCAACATATGGCAGAGGGACTCCCCGGAATCGGAATCATCCGGGTCGAGGGACACCGCCCTCTGGTAACACTTAAGAGCCCTCTGCGTCTGAGGCTCATTTCCTGAAGAATAGTAATCCCCCAAGTACCTGAAAGCCGCTGCGTTCTGAGGGTTAAGCTTCGCTGATACCATGAATTGCTCCGCTGCCGCGGCTGCCAAGGCCGATCCACCACCACCACCACCACCAGCACCAGCAGCAGCCGCTTTTTCCCACAGCAAAACCCCCTGAAAGAAAGTTATGAATGAATAAATGAATGGATATGCATACATAGAAATTGTGAATGTGAAATTGAATCAAAACCCAATAAACCCATCAAAAAAGGGAAGAGAAAAAAAGGGTAAGAGTACGAACGAGATGAAAACGCAGAGAAGGGTCGTCTGGATGGGCTTCAATGGATGCCTCTAACTCCCTCAATTTTGCTGCCAGTTCTCCTTCTTCTTCTTCTTCTTCCTCTTCTAGTTGTTGTTTTACTGTTTCTTCTCCGTCGACCGCTTCCTGAAGCGCCATTTTTTTCTTCCTTTTGGGCCTTTTTCCCTTCTTCTGCAGCACCGGCTGTCCTTGTTGTTTGGACCGGCCGACTAGGAGCCTGGGACAAGACAAGGGAATAAAAAAACAAAAGTAAAGTCCTAAACTCTACAGTCTCTCTCTGGGGTTTTGTTTTTTTTTTTTTGTTTTTTTCTTTAAAGGCTTAAAACACAATTTCATACACTTTCTTGAATTAAATTTATTTTTTTTAAATACGCTCACGATATTAACGCCATTTATTAGATAAGTGCAATTACATAATTAATATTGAGTTAATAATCATAAAAAAATTTAAATCTGAGTCCACGATAAAAAAAATCTTCCAAATAAGATCATTACTTTAAAAAAATACACAAATTAATTGATAATATTAAATTATTATTAAATGATGAATTAATACCTAACATGACAAAATTCACCTATGCTCGTCAACATTTTATGCTTTAGTAACAAAAATCATTAAAGCAGAAGCAACATTTAAGATTTACGAAGCAATATTTAAGATTTATGTTTTAATAATATTTACTGAATTTTAGCGTTCTTTGTCGTGTAAACATTAGAACTCTTTTCTCTTTTTGTACTTTGATTAATTTTTGTTACATAAATATAAAATATTTATTAGAATAAATGAATTTTGTAATGCAAATTACCAAGATTTAATGTTATTAACCTTTTTGTTTATGCTTTTAACTACACTGACTTTTTTTTTGAACAATTAAAAAATTATCTTACAAATATAACGGTTATCAAATCTTTGAAGGAAAGTCGGTCTCTTAGTTACTGGTATTCTCGTTCAACCTTCTTAATAAGAAGATTTATCATCAAAGTATTATTATACGTAAAATAAATCTTTCAAAATGAATCACAATATTAATAAATTTTAAATTCATACACCATATTCATCGGTAACTATCTTATAAAATGAAAAAGCATAAACTAAGGACCCAAACTTAAATTAATGTTAAGCACGCCATAACAAGACACCATTAGGTTTATTCGATAAATTTAGACTCTCTCATAATTATCGACCAAGCAGTAAACTTCTCTCTTTGATTTTCTTCACAGCGACGCCGTTTTGACTTTAATACCAAAGCCTCCTTCTCCGTCTTCCCGTTGTCCATGGAATCAAAATTTTCCCATTTTTTCTCGGCTGCCCAGTCGCCGCTTACGGATCTCTGTTTGAAAGACCGACGACCGGAAGGGCCGGTTAGTCTCTGCCCCTTCTAAAAATTAGTACTAAAAAAACCCCACCACTTGGCTCGGCTCCTTCATTGTTTAATTTTTCTTCTTCTTCTTCTTCTTCTTCTGCCGTGCTCACGTTCATGGCGTCTCCTTCTCTTCTTCCGGTTTCCGGTAACTCTTCAATCTCTCTCCCTAATGTCTCCTTTTTTTGTTTTTCCGGCCCCTTGTCTCGACAGGGTTTCTTGTTTTTTTTTTTTCCTTTTTTGATTGGCTTTATGCTCTGTTTGGTTGCTTTTAAAAAAATGTGGTGCTGCAACAGTGAAACAAAAAGTTTGAACTTTTCTTCTTGTTTGAAGTATGTATTGGCATGTTGAAGTGAAAAAAAAAAAATGAAGTATAAGGGACTGGATGTTATCAAATTTTCAGTTCTATCCCAATGATGGGGTTAGATTTTTGCTTCTGCAGTTGTATGGAAGGTGTTTGATTATTTGACTCAGTGAATTTGCGCTTTTCTGTGGGAATTCACTTTAGTTGCTTACTGTCTTTACTAGGCACAGTGTTTAAGCCTACAAAGTATAAACGTTAAAAAGATTGTAAAAAATAGTGGCATTTTAGTTATTGAAGCCTGCCGATGCAAATTTCCCTGACGAAGAATTTATGGGTTGTTTTTTTATCAGGGTATTTTTGTGAGAGTCAGAGTAATAGAAGAGAACATTCTAGTGGTACTTTATGTGGACCGGAATTTGAAATGGAAACTTCAGAATTATACACCCAATACAAGAAAAGAAGAATTTGTCAAGACAGTGAGTTGTTGAGTGAGATTTTGAAAAAGATTGAAGCTTGTTTGCCTACTTTGAATTCAGAAGACTGCTATATGGAACCTTGCTTGACTGACTTGGTGGCAAGAGAACTCGTGGATCCTGGATATTGCAGTCGAGTCCCTGATTTTACTGTTGGAAGGTCTGGTTATGGGTGCATTAAGTTTCTTGGGAATACTGATGTTAGGTGGTTAAATTTAGATCAGATTGTTAAGTTTCGTAGGCATGAAGTGGCTGTATATGAAGATGAAAGCACTAAGCCTGTGGTTGGTCAAGGCCTCAATAAGGTTGCTGAAGTGACCTTAGTCCTACAAATAAAATTGTCGGATTTCAGTGAGGAGCAGATTTATAATGTTTCAAAGAGATTAAGGGCAAGTATGCATAGACAGGGAGCTGACTTCAGGTCATTTGACCCAGCAAGTGGCAAATGGAAATTCACAGTTCATCATTTTAGCAGATTTGGATTGAGCGACGATGATGAAGAAGATATTACAATGGATGATGCTCCTGCTGTGCAAGATCCTGTTGAGATTAATGATGAAGAGATCCCTGACATTCCTAATGGAACTGCGCTCTATCACTCTCTTCCTGCACATCTTGGCCTTGACCCTATAAGGATGAAGGAGATGAGGATGCTGATGTTTCCTGTTGAGGAAGAAGAAGAGCTTGAGGATATCAATGACTCATCACATCAGAAACGGTATAATAACAAAGAATATTCAAGACATTCTTTGCAGAACTCCAGTCAGAGGATAAACCATAGGTATAGTCCTCCCATTGTGAGGAAAACGCCATTGTCTCTTCTGGAGTACAATCCTGTTGATTTAAACTCCAGCCCTTCAGGAACTATTCTGATGGCCCAGCAAAACAAGTGTGTACCATCAAAATTGATGCGGAGGGAAGGCTTCAAGCTGGACCTGAAGCTTGATACACTGGTAACGGGACACCATTCTCGCAACATAGTTGATGCTGGTTTATTTATGGGTAGATCGTTTCGAGTGGGTTGGGGTCCCAATGGGGTCCTTGTTCACACTGGTGCTCCAGTTCAAAGTAGTAGTTCACAGAAGGTGCTATCTTCTGTGATTAATGTAGAGAGGGTTGCAATTGACAAGGTGGTCAGAGATGAAAATGACAAATCCAGAAAGGAACTAGTTGAATTTGCTTTTAACTCTCCTTTGAGCCTCCACAAGCAAATTAATCATGAAATAAAAGAAGTTGAAGTAGGGCCCTTTAGCTTGAGGCTTCAAAGGGCTGTAACTGATTGCTTGATGCTTTCAGAAATATGTAGGAGTTATATAGACATTGTTGAGAGGCAACTGGAGGTTCCTGGGCTCTCTTCCTCTGGTCGTCTGCTTTTGATGCACCAAGTGATGGTCTGGGAATTAATAAAAGTTCTTTTTTCAGAGAAGGAAAATAATGGACAATCAAAATCCATGGCAGCTGACAACGAAGAAGACATTATGCAGGATATGAAAGAAGGTTCTCCAGAAGTTGATCAGGAATCACTCCCTCTTATTCGTAGAGCAGAATTCAGCTGTTGGTTGCAAGAAAGTGTTTGCCATCGTGTCCAGGAGGATGTGAGCTCTCTAACTGAATCCAGTTATCTTGAACATATATTCTCACTGCTTACTGGACGACAGTTAGATGCTGCTGTGGAAATGGCTGCTTCCAAAGGAGATGTAAGGCTGGCTTGTTTGTTAAGTCAGGCAGCTGGATCCATAGTGAACCGAGCTGATATTTCACGTCAACTGGATATATGGAGGATAAATGGTCTGGACTTTAATTTCATGGAAAAGGAGAGGATAAGACTTTATGAGTTGCTTGGTGGTAGCATTCATGATTCTTTGCACGACATTAAAATTGATTGGAAGAGATTTTTAGGTTTATTAATGTGGTATCACCTAGCACCTACGACACCACTGCCCACTGTTTTTCAAACTTATCAGCGCCTTCTTGACGAAGGTAAGGCCCCATACCCTGAACCTATTTACATTGATGAAGGACCGGCAAACGAGGCTGTCAGTTCTACAGGGAAATGCTTTGATCTTTCATATTATCTTATGCTTCTTCATGCCAATCTAAAGGGTGATCTTTGCTTCCTGAAGACTATGTTTAGTGCCTTCTCTTCAACGGATGATCCACTTGACTACCATATGATATGGCATCAAAGAGCTGTGCTGGAAGCAGCTGGGATATTTTCTTCAAATGATTTGCACGTTCTTGACATGGGACTTGTTTCCCAGCTGCTGTGTGTTGGGCAGTGTCATTGGGCCATTTATGTGGTGCTTCACATGCCTCACCGTGATGATTATCCTTATCTTCATGCTTCACTTATTCGTGAAATTTTGTTTCAGAACTGTGAAACTTGGAGTTCAGATGAATCACAGAGACAGTTTATTGAGGAACTTGGTGTTCCATTAGCGTGGATGCATGAAGCTATGGTATTCTTTTTGATTCTGCGCTGTTTGATGCTGGAATTGAGTGTCTCAAGTACCGCATTTTACACTTCATCTTGGTCTATTGTGTCTATATCTGCTGTTGCACAACTGCTTTGTCATGCGTATACTTTCACACTCATACACACTCTGCTAGAGCAACAGTTCATTTGACACCTACAAGGGAGTTCACGGTGAACTGCGTGTTGCAATGCCACTACAACTAGTTGTAAATTTCTAAGTCAATGAAAAGATGCATGTATGTAAATTAATTTTCTTTACGAAATCGACCCATGACTTTAGCAGCAGATTCATTGATGTTTGTTTAAACATTAACCTGTCTTTTTCTATTTTAAATTATTCATACGATTATTTATATCTTAAGATTATTTACATCATGAAAAATTAAATTACTTGTGAAATGCTTTGACAAATCTTACTTCAAAGTTACATCTGATGGTAAATTCTGGTTGCTTCTGCTTCAGAAAGTGTGGATGTGCAAATGGGGTTCTTGTTCTCTTATGAAGCACCTTTTCCCTTTTCTGATCTATTCTATTACATGTAATGCAGGCAGTTTATTTCAACTACCAAGGGGATCTCCTCAAGGCCCTTGAACATTTTCTTGGGTGTGAAAATTGGCAGAAGGCTCATTCGATTTTCATAACTTCAGTTGCCCACCAATTGTTTCTATCAGGTAAATTTTTTATTTTTTATGTTGGGTAGCATTCTCTGGGGAGCTTATATTGTATTATTTACACATTTTTTATGGATATAAAGCAATCATGTTGTACGTTGGAGCCAACCTAAAAGGTTGAACAATAAAGGAGAAGTTTGGAGAAACATTTTTCAATCTAATGAATCATGAGTTGTGACATTTTCTTTAATCTTAAGCAGAAAGAATTCTGTATACTGTGATTATATGTGTAAATGTGCAGCCTATTTATAATCTATTTGGTGAATGTATTATGCAAGATAAACTGTGTTTAGTTCACTTTTGTAATGTATTTCTATTCTTGAGATCATTAGTTTCCATCGCAAAAAAGGTGTCAATAGGTTGATGAACTTATGGATTCTTTGCTTGGAGTATTGCTTTTCCAGTGTAATTTCAGTTTCTGGAAGGGTTGCCGACTTCTAGGATTTGCATTTCCATTTGTTCTCCTAGTCATTCTATAGAAGCTTTGTGGCCAAATTCACTTGCCACTTGTTTGAGTGCTTTTTCCTCATATCTTCCTTAACCTTATACGTCTCCCTTTCTCTGCGCTAATGTACAAGTCTATTGGTTTTTTTGAATCATGCTGGGTGTGCTGTTCTCTAGTTAACTTGGATGTTAATTGATCTTTTCCTAGATAATTTTCTTTTACCTTATATTTGAAAGTACCTGGATCTCCCATCTTCTAGGAAAACTGGTGCAGCCAATCTTATGCATTGTTGAAGATGCCTAATGATATAAATATCACAAACCATGTCTTTTGATATTTGAACTTCTGGATCTGTGACTTTTCTCTTTGGCTTCCAATTTTGGCAAAGGAAAACTGTTGGATTTGGAGTAATTATTTGCTAAACTCAAAATAAAACAATTATTTCTCACTCCAAACCTCATTTATAATAGGACAGAATGGAGCAAAAAGATTCATGTGGTTGACCCCAATTAAATTTGGGATTAAGACTTTGTTGTTGTTGTTTTTGTTGTTGTGTTTGCCAAACTCAAATAATCTAGGCTGCAATTTTTCTTATAATCAGCTCTCTTGATTTCTCTGTACAGTCCCTAAATTGGAAAACATGATTTTTCCATAAAGAATCCAAAGTATAGATTTACACCTAGGGAATCAGATAGCTAGGTAACATAGTATTTTTCTGCTGAACCTGCTTTTCCAGTTTACTAGAGCCAGAGTCCTTTTTAGATTGGATTTCTAGACCTTGTGAATGCCTGAGAACCATCTTTTAGACTAGATAATCGTTACCTTGTTAATTTACTGCCTTTTTATTTACTTTCTCAATGCAGCTAATCACTCCGAGATATTTAGACTTGCAACTTCAATGGAAGACCACAAGTCTGAAATTGATAACTGGGACTTGGGAGCTGGAATTTATATTTCATACTATTTGATTAGAAGTTCATTCCAAGAAGATAGCAATAATATGAGTGAACTGGTAAGAAAAGTGGTAACGTTACAGTGGTATTTTGGCTGGTTTCTTTTTTCCCTTTGATAATAAAATAGTAGCTGCTGGATGATTGGATTTAAAGGAGTAACCAAATTTATACTAGAGTATACAATTTCAAAATTAACTCTACAAACAGCTAGTCAACTATACTTTGGTTTATCGATTTTCTCTCTGTTTCAATCTTTTCAGTAGAGTATTAATGCTTGTGTAGCATAGAAATGTTCTGCTTTACATCAGGGAAATTGCTAATGCCTTTTGTTACCTTTTCCCCTTACTGTACAAGTACTTCACCAATTTCCGCAAAGGGAACAAATTTGGTATTCACTGAAGTTATGTGAAATGAGAAATGTGGTTGGCAATAACTAGTTTGAATGATATGAAATGAACTTCTATCGTGTGGGTTAATGAAAAGCAATGAAAGTTCAAACTTTGTGCTCTAGTGCTCTGTTTTTGTAACGTTATTTTTTATTGAACCTATTGCGAAAATAAATTCTCAGTTTGCTGCCTGTACCACTTTTACATTCCTTACAACTCCTTTTTGAGTGTGTATCATCTTCTCCAGGAATCTCTTGAGAGCAAAAATTCTACTTGCAGAGTCTTCCTTGGTCATCTGAATGAGTCTTTAGCAGTTTTGGGTGACAGATTACCGATTGATGGAAGGTAATCCATTGATTTCTCACATGATGTGACCCTATAGTTAACTTTTTTTTTTTTTTGAGCAATTTATATGGTTTACTTGTAACTAGCGGCTATTAATTTGTTTATAAGATCGTGTTGGCTGCTTGCAAAATGGGAAACAAAGTATATGTATGCTTTTGTAAGTTTGAATGAAGATAATTCTTGTTTTTTTATCCCTAAAGTCTTAGATTGTAGCTCTTGTTAGTTGTTCCTCTAGGATGGCCTCTCTCTCTGTGCCTGTGGCTTTGAGAGTCAAAACAGTGTGCATACAGGGAAGCGATGAACTTTGGAAGAAATTGTTTCCTTGTTTACCTTGGCTGCAAGCTATTGTGTACATAAGACACATAAGTTGTGTTGTCATTTTGAAAAGAAAGCTGAAAAAAAATGTTGTGCTGTTGTTGTCTGCTGGTGACAGAGATTAAAATAATTAACAATGGTAAGCAGAAAAATTCTTTCGGAGAAACGGGGGAATCAGAACTTAAAATTGAGAGTCTGCTAGGTTCAACATGCACATGGGAGGATTCTCAATTAACAAAACAAGTATAGATTCCTTGGATGTTAGCAAGCACCTGGGCTAAAGCAAGCTGGCTAGGATCTTTCTCCTTTTTGCGTTAACTTTATGGGTTGTGCTGCAGGGTAACATATTCAATGATGGCAGAGGAGATCTGTGAATTTCTACTGTCCAATATTTCTAGGGGCTCGACTCATGATGCCCAGTTGAGCTGCTTTGATACAGTCTTTGATGCTCCTATTCCTGAAGACCTTCGGTCAAATCATTTGCAGGATGCAGTATCCCTCTTTACGTGCTACCTCTCAGATATGGCTGCTTAGTCTTTGTGCCTTCTTGTTCTCGGAAAATTTCCAATTCTGGCTTGTGAAGCGTGCTGGAATTTAAACTGGCATCTACAAGTCATGAAGTTTCTTTTTCCAGGAGCAAAATCATGTCCTCCGCTTCTGGCGTCGTATTATCATAATTTCAAATGACAGAGAGTTTATGTTCCTCTAATGCTGCAAATGGTGCATGACATGCATGGAAAAATGGAGCCTTCGGAAGCAGTTTTTGGGTGAAAACAGCGTAACAGAGCACTGCAACCTAACATATATCAAATTAAAAAATGTGAGACAGTTGATGCTTTTACATTTTGCAATCTATTTTGGAAATGGGTTTTTTTTTTTTTTTTTAGTTTCTGTAGATTTTGCTCCTTTTTATGGCCATATATTGACTTCTTGTTGTTGATTGGGATCGAGTTTTTTATTCATTTGATGATTGACAATTAGTCATAATTTATTATCATATTAAATTAATAATCGATAGACTTTCCCAGATGTTGTAGGTCATGTTTAAGGTTGAGTGTCATAAAAAAAAATATTATGAGAAAGAAAATGTAAAGAAAAAAAATAAAATTTTTAATTAATTATTTTCCTCGTGATGATTATCCTCATCAACAAAAATAAAAAAATAGTTTAGATTCACTTACTTGGTGAGCCATCAGTTAATCGAGGTCTACCAATTGAAAGAGTTAAATTGCCCCGGTTTAAAAAAATGATTCAGTATGACACCCGTACAACTTTAACTTTTCCTATCATACTTTCCTTTAAAATAAATTAAAATAAAAAAACCTATTTCAATTTGTGGACCTCTGCTCACCAAAGAAGTGTATTAAATTGGATTTTTTTTTTTTTTTTGTTACTGCGATATTAAAATTGTTTTTAGTTTTACAAAAGTGGGACGTGGTGAGGGCACTTGAGAGTAATGAAAAGGAAGGACAACAAGGTAAGTTTAAAGGATATTGTTGCCAATGTTAAAGATGAAGTTGCGGGCAGTGGAGAGAGAGAGAGAGAGAGAGAAGAAGGACACCTCTTTTATTTGCGTCATGCATGTTTACAAAATGAAAAGAGTTACTTAATTATTTAATTCATGAAAATTTTTAATAAAAAGAGAGTTTGACAGGTGTGTTCGAATAAAGAACTGCAAAGAGCTGCAAGCCACATGGGGATTAGAGATAAGTTGGTCATTTCGTTCACTTTGAGCATAAATGTCCTTTTGGTTGAGGGGTTAAGAATGTAAATAGACTAATTCTTGTTAAGCGAAAAAGATCAACCATTTTGAAATTATCTTCCATCAAGGGTAGATTTTAGGATTGTAGGGCCTTAGTTAGTCGATGGTTCTCTATAGATCAAAGGAGCCATGGCGTGTAAAGAGTCAGAATTCGAGAGTTTGAGAGGATCAGACAAGAAGTTGGGTTAAAGATTTAAGTCTGAAAGAGTCTAAGAATTAGAAATGGGAGAAAAGAGATTAGTAGAAGAAAAATTTTGAAGGAGAGAGTTGTATAATAGAAATAGTTAAAAGATAACTGTTCTGATATTAAATATAAGAAACTAAATGAATGTAAATAAGATATAAAAAAAAAAAACACGCATTTACAAAATCCATGACTTACTATTGCTTTTCTTCTCTCGCCTTATATGTACTAGACCATGGAAGCATATGGATTATCTAATCCTATCTAAGCAAGCAATTACAGAAATACTACCAACTATCAAAAAGAATTGGAATCCCATGCACAAACTACAAATGCTCTCCCAAATCAGGCAACCTACTCTGTTATTCATTGGGCCACACTACTACACTGGACCTAAATTACTAACAGAGCCATTATACTGGATTGGGCTTTGACTTTGCGGAGGACTGTTAGTCCGTTTTGTTGAAACTTGAACTTCACCACTCTTCTATGGCTTTAGAGGCTTCCCTTTAATCAGACTGGAGCAGATAAAAAAAAAAAAAACAGAAAAAAAAAACACGAAACAAGTGAATAAATGAATAAAGTAATAAATAAATAAACGAAAGAAAAGGCAAAGCAGAATTCTTTGGCTCTGTATTGCTTTGACAGATACATACAATCTGATAGTGAGACTATTCTCTCTGTAAAAAATTGGCGCTCCCAACCATTAATTCCATCGTCAGCTTTAACAACGCAGAAGGACAGCGAGAGAGCACAAAAAAAAAAAAAAGGCCAACAGAATCAGCTTCCTTTTCTTTCCCTCTCTTGCTCGAGGTCCTCTCTCTCTCTCTCTCTCTCTCTCTCTCTCTCTCTCTCTCTATATATATATATATATATATATATATATAATAAAAAAAGAAGCTTTCTTTTCTATTGTTTGTTTTTCAATTTTGGGTCTCTTTTAGTTGATTTTGTTTTTTTGATTTCGATGGTGGGGTGGGGTTGATGAAGATGCGTCGGTCTGCAACCAAGAAAACGGGTCAATCCAATTCAACTTCTCCCATCACTTCTTCCGCCACGGATCTTTTCCGCTCCGGTAATCCCCGATTTCTTTCTTTCTTTCTTTTTTTTTTTTTTGGCCTTTTTCATTAACTTAATTCAATTCCTGTTTGAGTTTTTTCTTTTTTTTTTTTTTTTGCGGGGGCTTCCAATTCATCTTAGTTATTTGAATTCTGAAATGGGGTAATCTCAGTTTCTTTGTTTTTGTTAGATTTTGGTATCTTTCTCGATGACATGTCTGGTGGTTTTTTTTTTTTTTTAGAATTGAAAAGTTGGTAATTTTCATTTTTTTTTTCTATTGGGTGTAATTTTATTCTTGTGTAGAATTGTGCTTTATAGTTTAATTTATAGTTGGTGGATTTTATTTTATTGGGTTGGTGATATTTGGGGACTTCAATTCAGTACGCATCAATTGTAAATACTGTTACCACATAACATAAACAAAAAACCAAATGTCATGCTTAATTTAATGGAATAACAAGTGAAAAAATGGGACCTTTGAGTGGCTAATCACTTAGATGAGTTTGTGTTTGGGTTCTTATCATTTGAGGGCTTTATACATGCATGATACCAATATGTATAATCAAGAAAAACGTGACCTTCAGATTAGGTTTAAACATAATTGAAATATATTAATCTCTTCCTTTTATTTTGAAAGGTGATACCTTTTTTTCCCCGAAAAAAGGGTGAAATGTTTCGGGACAATCTGAAATTGACGGGCAGATAAAAGATTTTTTGATGGATACTTCTGTCC
The DNA here is from genome assembly GCA_037832335.1 of Carallia pectinifolia. Classification (NCBI taxonomy): domain Eukaryota; kingdom Viridiplantae; phylum Streptophyta; class Magnoliopsida; order Malpighiales; family Rhizophoraceae; genus Carallia; species Carallia pectinifolia. Next base: position 33,610,585 of record CM075453.1, read on the forward strand.
CATTTCTTTTTCCTTTTCCTTAAGGTTCAAACTCTCTTAACCACTATAAGCATATGTATAAGAATGTGTTTTCTTTGGCTCCGATCCCGAGGAAAGGTTGAGAGGTACTGTCACCATGTTTTCAGAAGTGTCTGCAAATTGAAGGTACTGTTACGTTTAGGGAAGATGAACAATCTTATAAGCTTGGCATCCTAGTACTTTGACATTGCTGTGCTTAATAAAACTTGGAATTTAATAGGACCAAGAAATCCTTTTTATAGTGCTTTCCATTCCCTTACTTGGGAAATCATTAGACAATTGTGGCTGAATTGGCTCCATAAAATTCTTGTATATGCTATTATATAGTAGTTTGTGCTTGTATATCCCACATTGATGAATTCCTCAAGCATGCCAAATATTATTGTCCTTCCTTCTGCTACAAAGTTGAGTGAAAATTTTGGAATTCACTTGTTACAAAAATATTCGAAAGATTTTCATATAAGGTTCAAAAGTAGCCTTTTTTCAGAATGAATTTATTGATACGTTCTTTAGAGTCTTGTTTAGAATTTTGATTTGTAATTTATCTCCTGTGAGCCTGCTTTATAATTTCTGACAACTGATGCACTTACAAGTCTTTTTTCATTGATGTCTACTTGCAGTGGAAGTGCCTGCTTGGTTTGCATGCCTTAATGTTTTTGCATTCTAGCAAATAATTTATCAATAGTCTTCCATCTTGAGGCTTGTGCTGAAGTGGCATTTGAATAATTTATAATTGACAGTGTTGTTGAGTTTGGGTGCCATAATTTAATGATTCAGTTAAGCATGAGAAATTTTATTTTATTCATTTTAAATTTGTGGTTCGGTTGTTATCGGCGGTTTTCTTTTTTTCAATCCTTCTGCACCTGCTTGCTGTTGATATTGCTATTACATCACGATTGTGACTGGCTAATCTTTTTATGCAGCATCAGGTAAAGCATCCTCAAAAGAGATGGAGCGGATTGACAATCTATTTTACACATATGCAAACAGGTCTTCTGACTTGATTGAGTAAGTTTTCCCTATGGAAACTACTATTCAGTTTCTGACACGCTTTTGCCAACTCTTCAACTTTACCTTACCTTGAATTTTAGTTCGGGAAGGACGAATTGTTGTTTTACAGTATATTCTGTTTGCAAACATCCTGGTCCTTCAATGCATTCAAAAGCACATCAATATGGCCATACAGTTGCTAATGTTATTAGCCAGAAGGGAGAAGGCATAATAGAGAGTGTTTTAAAAACATTTTCTTCCTAATTTGTTCACTTGTGACATTAACAGTTGATGGTGGCCTATATTCTAAAGATGGTAGCTTTTTGATGATAGTAACTATTAAAGTTCTGTTGGTCATAAGCTCCATGAGGATAGGCCCCATTCTAGGTTCATCATTTAAGAATGAGAATTGGAAGTGATAAAAAATTAAAGCGTGGAAAAAATGTTTTTTGACAAACAATATTTTTTGGGTGATTCAAAACCAAACTAATTTTGAAAGGAGCCCAAAAAGGAACTTTTGCAAAATAAATAAATAAATAAAAGAAAATAAAAGAAAGGAAAAAAAGAAAAGAAAAGATAGTGTTATTTAAACCTAAAATATTGTAGTGGACAGGTCCTTTATGATAATGTAAATAAAGAATCTTGGAAGCTCGACATTGTTCATGAGACAAGACTTTTACTTTGATTTGCTCTTTTTATGAATTTTGCGACGAAAATCCACAGCCAAGAATGTGTGATCCGGTAAACCTTAAATGGTAAATGGTGATGATTTTGGTTGTCATAATTTGAATTAACTGCATTTTCTGATGAGGATAGTATGGGCCTTTCAAACAATTGGGAAATTTGTGAAAATAGTAGTAAGAAACTAATTTAAAGAGCTGCGACAGAAAAACTGCCTTGTGATTATTTGCATGCATACTTGAGCTAGTAATGTCAAAGACTTATTTATCTACTTGCTACATGTCATACTCTTTTTGATTTCTAAGATACATATGCTGACAATCTGCTAATGTGCATTTCTGGTTTTACATTATATTTACTCATCTTCAGCCCAGAAGGGATCGAAGCTTTATGTGCAGATATGGAAGTCGATCACACTGATGTTAGGATCTTGATGTTAGCTTGGTAAGTTAAATTGAGAGGCATGAAATTTTGTTTTCCATAATGTTTGCCATTAGCTCTTTACTGAAACTGGTGGACGATGGTACAAGGAAAATGAAAGCTGAGAAGCAGGGATACTTCACCTTGGTAAACAATCTCACTCTTTTATGGACATCTATTTCTTTATCTTTCTTTACTTCCATTTGTATTTTCCTTTTTTATTTATCAGTGACTTTGCTGTCTTTTTTTGTTTTATCATCTTTGATATGACTAACAGTTGTTTCCACTTTCCCACATTGGCATATCAATTGTTGGTGGCAGCTAGCTGGGAATATTTAAGAAACAATGACATGCATATATGGCTTATTTTTACTTAGCATTATATGATTGCAAACATCTGTAACTCTAATTCTTTTTGGAGGTGTTCAAATCAAATATGCGAACATGTTGTGCAAGGTGATGGATGATGAAATAGATTGATCTATGGTTTGTTTTTGTCAGTTTTTTTTGCATATTTTGTTTTTTTAAAAAAATTTGTGAAATAATTTCCACGCATAAAACCTTTGCGTATAATTTGGAGCTAAACGTACTGCTAAACTAGAATGAACCAAAAAAATCATTATTGTTTTTCAATTTATATATGGACTCAGTTTCTGTGTTTCTGTCTGGTATGTGGTTGTAAATTATTATCATAAAGGTGCTAGTTGACTTGTGCTCGAATAGGACCGAAAAATAAATAAATAAATAAATCATCAATTTTCTTGATTTGCTTGTGAGGGGATATTTTCCCATTATTTTCTATTTTTCCTCTCCCATACTAAATCATGTTGAAGCGGTCATATGCTCTGTTCCTGTTTCCAATAGTTTTACCTTGCATTTGGATACTCCTACACTAGTTACATACATCTGAAGAAGAAATACCCAGTATGGTTTGCAGTGAGGGAAGAAACTGTATTTTCTACATTTTTCCCAAAGATTTTTCTTGATTTGCGTTTCTCTGTTTCCCTATAACTGATTTTAAGCCCTTTTAAACTGTGATGTTTTTGTCTTCTTCCCGCTCAATCTAGCACTTTCTAATGATCTCGTTGTGGCTTATAAGTTTCCATTCTTAAATTGAAGATGTTTTGGTGGCTTACAAGTTATAAATGCGCATGCCCTATGAGTTTGTATTTTGACGATGAATAACATTTACCTCTCTTTTGAACTTTGTTTAACATTGTGCTAATTAGGATTAAGAGAAAAATTATCATAAAGCCTGTGCCCATGGCTATGAGATTGTATATTGATGATGAATAATGTTTACCTCAATTTTGAACTTTGGTTAACATTGTGCTAATTGGGATTGGGAGAAAACTTATCCCTTTATCGTAGGTCCAGTTAGAGTCTTTGGTACATTCTGACTTAGCATCATGTGTCTCTGCCAGGCAACTTAGTTGGTGGGCTCACACATGTCCATGAATGTTGGTGTTTTGTTGCTTTGTCCATGAACGTGGGTGCGTTCCTTGTCCATTGAGCTTGTTAGGAATTATAAGATATTTATCAAATAAATATGCAGCCAAATAGCAATTTAAATTTTTGATTATGCTCTGAGGGAAGCATCGTTGTTATCCTTAAGCTCTCAAATGGTTCACTTTTGTTTCTTTCATGTTCAGTTCCTAAAATTCTCGCTCTTTATCTCTTTTTCTCTGACCATCTTGCTTATAGGACGAGTGGCGTAGAGGCCTCAAATCACTTAGGGCTGATACTGTAAATAAACTAAAGAAGGCCCTCCCAGAGCTGGAGAAAGAGGTATTGTGCAGCTTTCTGAACATTATATGCATAGATGTCACAAAGGTGCTGATCTTTTCTTTTTTATTTTTTTTTTATTTTTGCTGTTAACAAGGTTAAGAGGCCATCAAACTTTGTAGACTTCTATACCTATGCATTCCGGTATTGCCTAACAGGTATTACATGTTAGTGGCATGCAGTCACGGGGGTATGTTGAAAGATTACCATTTCGTTCTTTTTTTTGTGTTAACATTTGACCTTTTCTTCCTAATTGTCCCAGAGGAGAAGCAGAAGAGTATAGACATAGAAAGCATCTGCCAATTACTGGATCTTGTTTTAGGGTCCCATTTTCGCGCCCAGGTTGACTATTTCATTGATTACTTGAAGGTGAGCTCGTAAATGTTGTGTAGCTCTTACAAAATTGCTGCTCTTTACAAATTCCCTATCGATAATCCTTACCTAGCGTTCTTTCCTTTTGTTTTCAAGGAAAGATTTCATTCCAAATTATAGCTTCTAGTCTATACATCTCTTTCTTTTCTCTTCCGATCCACAGCTTCGGTAATGTCAGCTGTCTACTTGCTCCCCAGCCAAGTAGCTTGCATTATTTTTCAAATGAACTTGCATTCTTCCATGTTTTAGGTGGCTAAGAGCTACATGTTTTGCTTTTCTTGATGCAAAACTATATTTGCATGCGTAGAATCTCCTTCCCATATCAGGATGGCAGGTGATCCAGACAATTTCATTAGCTGAACAGAGCATTTTAAGCATCCACTTTTATGTGTCTATGACCGTACATTTTGTTATCTTGTCATATTTTGAATCAAAACGAGGAAGATCCCATGTTTGGTTTTGGGACTGCAGATTCAGAATGATTACAAGGTCATAAACATGGATCAATGGATGGGCTTTTACCGATTTTGCAATGAGGTACCTCGTCCGGCATACTCAACAGTCTGAAAATTTTTTATCACATTATTGTTACGGTTTATTGTCTTAGTGTAACTAAACGGGATAAATGAATGCCTCTTAACAGATCAGTTTTCCTGACCTTAGTGACTACAATCCGGAGCTTGCCTGGCCATTAATCCTGGACAATTTTGTAGAGTGGATGCGAGCAAAAAGTTCTTAAGCCCTCGTGTTTTTCGAGTGACGCCTCGTGTTTTTCGAGTGACGTGATTCCCTCCTGTAAGCCATTTCTACCATTCAATTAGCAACTTGTCATGTTCCCTTTTTTTTCCCCTCATTGAAAAACTTCATTTCTATTACAACTTTGCTATTTTTGTGGTAAAATGTGATTGGTATGTGGGACTGCGAAAACTATGGACATGAAACTCTTGCGGCATGTTTCATTGCAATATATATACACATGTTCTGCCATTGATAATTGTTCACGCAGCTTGGCTCCAACCGAGAGGACGGGTTTGAACCCCCGACCTCACCCTCACCAATCCCCCTACCCCTACAGCTGCATTGCAACACAAATGGACCCAAAAAAAAAAAAAAAGGTTCATGCAGCTTCTACCACTAATGCTACAAGTATTGTGTCCCAAATGAAGTTGCCTCGTATGTTTGGTTGACCTTGCAGTAGCTTGGGACACTTGATTACCAATTATTCGATAAAACTTGAAATTGATCAAAATGTGGCTCTCAGCAGGAAACAGCCTGTCACGTTGAGGAAAAAGTTTGGGAGCCTGATTGGAATATCATGATTTTTGTTCTGAAATGTTTGAAAAGAGTAATTAATTGTTAATTTTTTATAATTATCATGATAAAAAAGAGTAATAAAAAATATAGTAATAATTAAATGTTTTTTTTGAAAGAATAATTAATTGTCAATTTTTTTATAATTTCATGATAAAAAAAAGTAATAAAAAATATAGAGATGTTTATATTTCAATCTTTTATTATTCTTTCAATCTTTTATTATTCTTTCTATCAATAGGGTTGTAACAATTTAACAGTCGGTTACTTTTTTTAAATATATCAAGATAAAAATTGAAACAAAATTAATCGAGCTCCAAAACCAAAACCTCAGGTTTATTCTTTTTGGAACAACTCGTGTATCAAATCGAAGCACGGACGGAGAAGAAAACAAGAACAAAGATAAGAGGGAGCGTTGACATATGCTAAATAATCCAAAATAGAATTTTTTTTTTTTAAAAAAAGAAAAAAAAGGTGTATCGTAAATATATTGAACATCACACTTACTGATTAAAGTTTACCTTCTTTGACCATTTTGTCTTCATTTAACCAATCTCATGTGAAAAGATTTACTATTCCAACACTGATAAATCACTGAAAATAATAGTGATTATCGAGTTTGAAATTTATAATCTACTCAATTTTTTTAAGTCATTGTGTGCACTCAGTTTTTTACTGGGAGAGAGTTGCGTCTATATAAACTCAAACTTGGGTCACTAGCATGTACTACACGTCGATTTATCACCAAATTATCACTAAGAATAGTATAATTCAAATATATATTTTTTACCACGAAAACGCAGGTTTATACATTGTTTAGATATGACTGTTGTATATTTTGTCCTTGTATGCAATTACACTCTTCCAGGAAAGGCAGTGGTGCAGCTACCCAAAGTTTGGTAACCAAAACGGTTTAAAATTTCAATGTGTCAACATTTTAGCATAGTGCTTGGCCTTTCCAAGCCTATCACATTTTACCTGGAGGTTTTCTCAGTATTTCGGCATTTCCCGTCATCTCCGCAGGATCGGTTTGACCCAAGAATAAACTAAGGATGGACATAGTATATTGAGTCAGCTTAAAAAATTCTCCATGATAATGCCAACAAAATAACGAGTTGGGATTTGGCTGCAAATAAAGATACAGTAATGATATGAAGTTTCTCCTTTTGCTTCGCGCAAGGCTTCCTCCCAAGATAAGGAGAATCCTTCCTCAAGAAATAATCTTGTGTTCAGCAAAATGGTGTAGCTCTCTGGTGAAACTTATAAAGATATACAATTGACGTAAAACCAAAAGGAAAAAAGAAAAAAAATTCATCACAATTCACAAATAATATTTATTAATTTTACTTTTTTTTGAGTAAATATTATTTATAATCTTATATTATAAAATTTTATTTTTTTTATTTTTTATTTCAAATAGATTTTATTCATTGTGTGATATAAGAATATTATAAATAAATTATATTTATCAAAAAATGTAAGTTAAATTTAGAATCTCTATTTTCTTTTGAGGTTAGTATGCAGATGAGACGATTAACTTATGTATTGTTTCAAACATGAGGCTCTCGGTAAGGGCCATCGATAAGAGTTATGCATTTTGATACAAATTCCTTCTCTGTGACGGAAGCTGAAGGGCATATTCTTGCCTTTTTTCAACACAATGATTTCTCTTCTAATTTGTGCACCCTTAAATGATTGAAAGTGTGCTTTTGAGTTGTTTAAAGAACACTTTAGTGATCAAAATTTTACTTATCTGTGAAATTTTGGATTTTAGTCATGAGAGGGAATATCAAATTTATAAGAATGAAAGCTGCTAATTTTAGTGAACCTCTTAATTAAAAAAAAAAAAAAAGTGCATTTGTGCAAGATAAGTAAACTACAGCACCATCCCGGCACTTCCGCCCCACTTTGTGCTTGAAAAAAGAGTTAGATGATACAGTGGTTGAGGTTCATAAAACTAAATATTTTTGTTCAAAGTAACAAGGTTCTTAGGATAATTCATTGAAACCCGAAGAATTAGTGGATACTACAAAAATAAATATGGGGATCCTATGAAATGCACCAAAAACAAAAAGTTGGCCATATAATATTTTTAAGAAGGAAGTGGACACAACTTGATTTATAAAAGTGATAGTCCTTGACTAGAAAATGACAAAGGAGTTTCCTCTATTTATTCCACAGATTCCTTTCTTTGTGCCACAGAACTAGGCTTTTAGTCCCTTTTTACCAGGATTGCAAAATAGAGGTCAGGATCCCACACTACATATCTTATTCCAAAGAAAAGAATAAAGTAAAGCATAGTGGAGACTTCACTTTTGTCTCACAAAATTTGCAAAGGTTGATGTACAAGGTTTTACTTTCTTAAAAGTTGGATTGAACTTTGAGTTTGAGGTTGCATTTTTTGTGTTTTTGCTTGGATATTCTATTGAAGAAAGGTGAGAATTTTTATTTGTGCCTCCCACTTCTCACAAAAAGACACCCATTTCTTTAAGAAACCTAAACACTAGGGAAAATGACTCACTTATACTTTCCCAGCCTAGCTTTACACTTTAGCCATCTTTTCAAGTCTTTTCAGCAAATGGTGTTTTTCCTTTGTTGACAGACTGTCCCAAAGTTCTTGCCTTGAGAACACAAGAATGGGCAAAAATGAAAATGTAAACAACAATTGGTATCCTATGCTTAATTTGATACCCCCATCAACACAAATTTCCACAATTTGGTACAAGAAAAACCAAAGCTATTGGAGAGAATACATATAGACTTGTAACCCTCTTGTCCAATTAAAAAAAAAAAAAAAGAAGAAAAACAAGAGAAAAAGAGGTCAAAGCAAAGGTAAAGAGATGAATGCACCTGTGCATTTATGTGCTGCATTCCTGCATTGGTGGACTCCTCAAGAAAATTTTAGTGCCATGACAACCCAAACATCAAAAAGAATGATGAGAGAAACAAAAACCACTTGGGTTTGCTTTCCCTTAATTTCTCTGAATAATTTTAGATCAATAACCATTTCCTGAATATGTTGTTTGTCAAGGCAATTAAGCATGAGGAACCAAAGGCAAAGACGGTGGAAGGGAGCGTCTAATTCTACTTCTACCACGAACTGCATTGCCCGAAGGAGATGATGCTGATGAGGACGATGAATTGGTGGAAGATGTAGAACCATCCGACGTGCCTGCCAATTGTTTCTTTTCTATTTCACTGGCTTTGTCTTCTATTTTATGATTCGTGACTTTGGTCGAATTCAGAGTTGCAGGAAGAACACAATGGCATAGAAAGCCTACAACAGAAAGTTAGTTATGACCATCCCATCCCTACTCAGAGTATAGACTTGATAACTTATGTAATGGGCTAATGGTAAACCGTTTCGTGCAATGCTTAGATCAAGTTTGAATTGCATATACCCAACCAAATTGTGTGTTCTCTCTATCTAGATTGTTCTTGAGTAAAGTTACACATAGCAACAAACAATGCAGCAAGTTTGGACTGCAGAATTAATGAAAGCTATAATCAATAACAAATTGACACAAAATTAGTCTGCGAAGAACATCGATAGTCCTTTGAAGAAAGTTACTGGAAAAGTAGTTCTCAAACAAGTCATCATTCATGAAGAAACATGAATTATAAAAATTCATTCACTGAATCCGGCAACAATCAGTCACCAATCATAGCAGCAAATTTCACACTCGTACAAAGCAAAATCGAAATATAGACTGAAAGGAAAATGAGGAGGGAAGTTCCCCTTACCAAGCCTTGCAAGGCGATTAACCCAGCTGGGGATCGAATTGCCAGTAAGTCTAATACAAGCAACATTGCAGAAATGGTTGCAGTTCTTGGTTATCAGATTATAAGCATTTCCTTTATATTCCTCTGCCAGCTCCACAATCATTGCCCTTACCTCTGCAGGACTCATATCAGTTTTCCCAATCAAAATTGACTCTCTAAATCTGAACCCCTCGCACTGTTTAGGTTGCGCTTCAAAAATTCCAGTTGAGGGATACTCGTGGGCACCAAAAGCATACTCAACCCCATGAACTGCACATTACAAGATACAAAATTAACACTTTCTGGGAATGTTCTTTAAAACAGATTCAGCTGGTCTGAATTTGACCCAGAAAAATGACAAAATCCCAAAGACTTTGAAGTGAGACACCAAAACACAACCCAAACATGTTGTGAAGACAAATGACTTATCTGTGCCAAAGAATTAGTAAAGTTTCTTTTTTTCTTAGATCCCACAAAGGAAAACATGAGAGAAAGAGTCTATTTTACCAAACAACATACTTCTAAAGCTCTGAATCATCAATTAGAAAACATTAAAGTCAAAGAGCAATACAGTCATTTCAAAGATGCAATAAACTAAAGTGCCCGAAAACAGATCTACCTGGCAATGTATTAAAAAAAAAAAAAAACAAAGAAAACTCAAGAACTATATATGAAAAATGCAACCTTGGTATGCATAACAGAAAACCCAGAAAGGGCGAAAAAAAAGAAGAAGAAACACTGACCTTGAACACCAGAATGATAGACTCCAAGTCCAAGCCAATAGGCATAGCCATTGATTGGTGTCAGATCATAAACATTCAGGTAAACTGGCACCGATCCAGCATCGTTGGAACTCAAATTTTTGCTACACAACATATTCAGTCCTTCCTAAGAAGCCAAGCCTAACATACATTACACATAGAAAAAGACAGTCTTTAGAACACTCACACTCTCCTCCAAGTGAAAATCATATTACTAAGAGATGGGTATGATTTAGTTTCTTGTTTAACTGAAAAAAAAAAGCATCTTTTTTTAAAATTTTTTTGGATTTTAAATTTTTGAAATCTGGTTAAGAGAATGAGAATCTTTCCAATTATGGGCAGCACCACCAGCGGCACTGGTGACGAACTGTGTTTGCTGTTGTGCGTTGTTGTAATCTCAATTCTCAAGATTTTTATTGTCAATGTAAAGGTGGACATTTGTGAATTGTTTTTTTTTTAAACAGCAACATTTGTGAATTAATTGGCCTTCCTTTTTCGTTTAAATTACCAAAGTTGGAATTGGTTGTTGTATCTTGTACGAATTTGAAATTTTTTATTGGAGAAAGTAACTTTCATTCAATTATGGTTGGTAGTGGGTGCTGTCTCATATTATCATATTATGTGGTCTGGGATTAAAACATTATTGTAATGTGCTGTTTCTTAGGAAGAGGAAGGATTTGTTAAGAAATATCATGATTAAGTGCACGGAATGATTGTGGGCCCACTTAGATGTTGTGATATTAAAGTTTTTTTTTCAAAGAAAAAAAAAAATTACGAGTTTAAATTTTAATCGATCCAACTAATTAAATTAAATATTAAAATGATTAAATTAGAATGAATCAATATATGATTAAATATGTAATGGGATATGCAGTAATTTTTGTTTTTCTGCTCCAAAAAAATGCCCGATTAAAAATAGAAATTCAAGTTATAACATTCAAATGAAAACAATAAAACTTTTAGAATTACATTGAGAATATCTTAAAAAATTCAAAATTAAATTAATACTTACCCCATTTGAGTGACTCTCATTGTCATTAATTTACCTTTTTAAGTTAATTTTTTTATTCCATTAAAAAATTTATTAGATCATAATTTGTATAATAAAAATAAAAATAAATATTCTCATCCTGTAAACTTAGTACCTTCTACTTAAAATTGAAACTTAAAAATTTTTAAAATAAAAATTTAAATTCTCAAATGAGTCAAAAATTTATTAAACCCAATTGCCATCAGTGCTTGTGAGCCTAGCCCAATGGAAATTTTTCCTATGCAATTTAAAAAAAAAAAGGTTCATTATTAAGAGCAATGGGCCTAATTTAGTCATCAGTCCATCATGCTTACAACAAGAGCTTCGAGCCGAATTCCTTATGTTTATGCAAAAAGGCAAATCCCAATCAATACAAAAGAAAAAGGGCAAGAAAAAAGAAAAAAATCACCACCATCATGAGACAATTAATTGAAGATTCACCTTGCCTGAGGTCAAGAGTTTCGAGGCCTGGAAACACCACAACAACTATCGAGGATCAGGACAATTACTTGCAGATTAATGAAATAAAACGGCCAAGTCCAACGTAAATTAAAATCTGCTGCAACAATATAAAATATAAGCAGTGCCCATCATCACAATTAAAATGGTTTGACAGCGACCTCTTCACAGCAGTGGGCCCTCGACAAACATCATCAGAATAACACTTCAATTAATGTGCAACAGAAATTATACTATTCCAAATATCAATTTAATAATAATTAAATAGGTCTCTCCTACGATTTAGTTTTGAATCTTAATATTAATAAATTTAACCATTCTAATTACTTAGAATTTAACGGAAGCGTGGCTGTTTATTTATAATTTATTAATACTGTTAATAGACGTAAAAAATATTCATTGAGCCTAACAGTATTTAAATAGTAAATTTGTTTCTAAAGGTAGGCTGTTGGATCTATCAGTATTTAGATAATGAGTCTAATTTTTAGAAATAATTAAACAAGATTCAAATAAATTAAATTATTCTAATTTTAATTCACAAATTTAATGACAATCATACCTACAATAAATCTTATTTTTTTATAAAAAAAAAAAAAGAGAGAAACTACACTATTTGAATCATAAGTTTTAAATAAAAAATTTTTTTTTATGAATATTTATTATTTTTGATTTAAATTTTTTGAATATTTATTTGGAAAAACAAACCCTGCGAGGAGAGGATTACAATGCTAAAAAAAACAAGAAAACAGGATTGCGCTGAGTTTTCTGCAAAATGAGTCGGACCGCTGCGAGCAACCCATGAGAAAGCAAAAGTCATGTTGCTCACAGGAGTCACCGGCCACTCAGTGGAAACCCTGCGGCGCCCCAGATTAAAATTAATTGTAATGTGACCTTCTTAGCCCAAGGAGAGTTGGGTGAGTCGGGATGTTCTGTGCAGAAATAGTCATGGGAAGATAATTGAGGGGGGGCAGTATGCGACGAAGAGTAAGGTTAAATTTAACTTGGAGAAAGCTGTAGCTCTGCATTTTGCAATGAGATTGGCCACTTTTGCTGGTTGGAATAGCATAACCTTTGTTGAGACTGACTGTGAAGTCTTGCTTAGAGCAGCAAAGAGATATATGGTCATGACTCGTGCAGAATATCAGATTATGGCTTGCTGAACCCCAAAGGCCGGTCTACAACTTGTCCATCGGAATGCCTAACGGTGGGTGGCAAAAAGAGCTAAGTAATGCACCTGCTCTGCTGATTGGAAAGAACGACCTGGCTCCACCTATGTTGGCTGATCTTTGGTCATCAGCTCTGTCAACCGTGCCATGCTAATTTTGCAATCAATGATAATTATCTTTGATTAAAAAAAAAAAGAGGTTTTTTTTTGTTTACCAGTAATGAGTAGTAATCAATTACTTCGATAATACTGATACTATAAACTATTTTTTGTGATAAGAGTGGTGTTGGAATAAAAAGTTAAGCATAAAAAAACGTTAGCTTTAATGGGGACAACACTAGTATGCCAAACTTTTATTCTTACAAAATCTTATCTCTGCTTCTTTTTCTTGCTGCTCCGCTCGAAAAATGATCTTTTTACTAAAATCTTTGATGAAGAAGTTAGCCTCGATGCTAGAATTGGTGGCTGATAAGGATTCTGGACTACTGCTTTGATCTCTGCTGTTGGGAGCTTCATTGTTACTCCTTTCACTTGCAGCTGTACCATACTTGCTTTTCTTTTGGGATGAAGATTTCACGCTTCCCTTTTACCATTCAGTTCTGGTAAGTGGAATTATGTTCCATTTTATGCTCCTTTTGCAACCCCAATCCTAATTTTTTTTTTTCCCCTTTGCTGGCTTGCATTAAGAGATGATCATCTGCGGTTTTTTTTTTTTTGTTTCTTTTTGTCTTTTTCTTGTCTCATGGCTGACTGTTGACCCGGGTTTCCCTTTTTTTTTTTTTTGTTTTTGACAAATTAAGGTCAATCTAATTTCTCCAGTTGTACTGCTCTTGACGGATGCTAAAGAGAAAGATCAAGAAGGTGGCACTATGATAATGCTGCCTCAGACAAGAAGAGCTAGTGGACAAGAAGTGGCTATAGCCATCTCAATCGCCCAAGTCGACCCAGAAGCTGATGTGAAAATCCAGCCCCCAAAAGGGTCTCCATCAAATGATCCTGCAGGCCTACAAGAACACTCTGCCACAAGAGACTCTCCTGGTAATGAGTCTATCACTATTGTTAGGACAAACTCTCCCAGTTCGAAAATGCCTTTGATGACAAGAGAACCGGAATATGATTATGATGAAGAGGAAATTGTTAAGAAGAATGAATTGAAAAAAAAGACGTATAGGAAACTGAGAGTTGAAGTATTGATAGAATGGATTGGAGCATTGGGAATTTTGGGTTGCTTTATTGCAAGCTTTACTGTTAAAGAACTGACAAAGATTGTGATATGGGACTTGCAGTTTTGGAAGTGGTGTTTGCTTTTGAATGTGATTTTTTGTGGCATGTTGGTTGCAAACTGGTTCATCCATATTGTTGTTTTCCTCAATGGGAGCAACTTCATACAAAGGATGAAGGGTCTACCATTTGTTCACCGTCTGCAGAAGAGGCTTCGGGTGTTTATTTGGTTAGGTTTGGTTCTTCTGGCTCGGGCTTCTTTATTCAATCATGGAGTTGAACGAATCGACGCTTCCAAAAGGATTTTGAATCTAGTGACTTGGACTCTTATTGCAGCTCTTGTTGGGTCATTTTTGTGGCTACTAAAGACTTTATTGCTAGAGATTTTAGAATCTAAATTCCGGGTTGACGCATTTTTTGACAGAATTCAAGAGTCAATGTAATATGAGGATGTTCCGAAAACACTCTCAGGGCCTCCGTTTATGGAGATGGCTGAAGCTGAAAAAGTTTATTCACCCCTCAGGCCCACCAAAAAGATTAAAGGTATAGAGGACAAAACAATCTTTGGCATCCAAAAGCTTCACAAGGTGAAGAAAGAAGAGATTTCTGGTTGGACCATGAAGGTTTTAGTTGATCGTGTCACAAGGCCCTCCATTATTTCATCTTGGCTTGATGAAAGTGATGGTAAGGAAGGGGGCAGAAGTGATAAGGAAATTTCCAGTGAATGGGAAGCACGTCATGCTGCGCGTAACATTTTCAAGAATGTTGCTAAGCCTGGTTCCAAGTGAGAATATCATAATCATAATGCCAGTCATGTCATCTTAATGTTTATGTTCTCCTCTCTTTGGTCCACCTAACATGTTCTCCTTACATAATAGGTACATTGAAGAGGAAGATCTCCTAAGGTTCCTGAAGGAAGAAGAGGTGGATTTTCTTTCCCCTCTTTTGGGTGGAAATGTGACTGGAAAGATTGAAAAAAGTGCCATGAAAAACTGGGTGGTAAGCCTTTTTTCTTTTTCTTTTTCTTTTTTGTCTGTCCTGTATTACCATTTTGTTGATTACATTATAATCTCTTAGCTCCATATAACTTGAACATATTACATAAATGTTCATTAGTTACTAATTTAGTCTTTTCTTATATTGCAACATAAGCTGTGCAAATTTGAGATAAGAATTTGTATGCCCTGTTAATTACCAATTTGTTAGATAAATTCAGCCTGGCTCAAATGACTTGCATGAGAAAGTAAAGTAACTTCAGATCCCTTCCCCTCTCACCCCCCCTCTTTCTTCTGCACACTGCCAAAAACTTCAAAGCCAAAGCCAGAAATGGAGATCCCCAAAACTGAATGCATCCTGTTCGGCACACAGCCTTGCATTTGCAATAAAAGAGAGAAAAGATGAAGCAAAATTATTCTCTAGAGTAGTGATAGAAGCCTTGGTCCTGTAAAACTTGAGGTTCTGCGAGTGAAAGATGGGTCGTCGTGGGAGCTCTCGTCAGTCCTACTTCTACATTTTAGCACTTTTTGCCTGAGGGTTCTCATGCTGCCTTGAACCGTTTTTGTGCTCGTTGAACTAAATGGCCGGTCGCTCTGTACACAGGTCTAACAGAATCCTGGCTTCTTGTGCACTGTTTTCTATTTGCATAGTAGGAAATTTGAATACAGTATATGTGCATCACTAAATACGATGTGCTATGCGATAAACTTGTTGAAATCTTGAAAATGGACTATTCAGGCAAGTTGGAATTCATTTGTTATCATTTTAAAATAAGATGGTGAAGATGTGCAAATGAGAGACCCCTGTCGGGTGAGATTAGGTTTTCTTCCACTCAAATAAGCGATCCTGTCCATTTTTACAGGAAAAAGTTTATCGCGATCGGAAAGTGCTTGCATTTATTTTACATGACACCAGAAGAGCTGTTACACAATTGAACAAAGTTTTGTCATGGATGTTGGTTGTAGTAAGCATCATTATTTGGCTGCTTTTGATGGAGATTACAACTTCACAAACGATTGCCATATTCTTAACTGGCGCAGCTTTTGCTCTTGGGAACACCTTCAAGACTATATTTGAAGCTGCTGTATTTATATTTGGTGTCCATCCATTTGATGTTGGTGATCGTTGCGTTGTTGATGGCATTCCAGTAAGTGCTGAACAACGCTTTCTTGTTTCCTTTTTGTCCAAGTAATTTTCATTAGTCATGTTTAATTTTATGCTTGACAGCTACTGGTAGAAGAAATCGGCATCTTAACAACAATTTTCTTGAAATCTAACAACGAAAAGATGTATTATCCGAATTCAGTTTTGGCTACAAAGCCCATTAGCAATTATTACAGAAGCCCTGACATGGGCGAGTCTGTGGAATTCTCAATCGCTTTTGCAGCACCACTGGAGAAAATTGCGGAGCTGAAAGAAGGAATTGGGAAGTAAGTTGATCGTGGTCCTATTCTTCCTTGCTCTATATTTCATGGAATGTGCAATTTTGTGCTTTTACCGAGACAAATGAACTATCAATGCTTGTCCCAGGTCTTCCTAATAACCTATTTACAACCTTGCTTTCGTATTGCAAACGTTTTCTTATTTCTGCAGGTACCTGGAGAGGAATTTCCGGCACCGGCATCCTGACCATAGTATTGTGATAACGGAAACCGAAAATGAGAATAAGTTAAAGATGACTCTGCATTGCAATCATACGATGAATTTCCAAGATCTTAAAGAAAAGAACAGGCGGAGATCTGAACTTGTCATTGAGATGATGAGAATTTTTTAAGATCTAGATGTAAAATGCTCAGTGGAACATGAAAATCCATTTGAATTCCTCCTGTTCAATTGGCCTCGACCACAGATGTGGAAGAAGCACGAAAATGCATTTGAATCCCAGCTCATTTTATGTTCTAAGTGGAGTTATAATGAGTTCGAAAATGGTACATCTTTCTCTTTTTTTTCAGGAATGCAGAAGAAATGAAAGTACGAGGAATAAATATCGAGAATAAAGAATATATTTTATCTTTTTTTGTGTTTAGGAAAATATGAATCTATAAAACATTAAGAGGAAAGAAAATAATACATATTTAATACTAATTTTACCTTTAAAAAATAACAATAAAAAAAAATCTCGGGACAAAGGTATAATTATGCATAGAAAAAAAAAAAAAACAAAAGCAGCCTGCCTTCCCACGGTTTCGGCGGAGTTTCTTCCAATTTTGGGAGGAACCAATTTTGTGGGCCTACTAGTTTATTTTTTTTTTATTTCCACTTCTTAAATATAATACTTTACTTCAATTTCCTCACATTCTTCCCTTGTATAGGAATGTTTTCCCTTTCCTACTCCCCCAGACAATAGCTTACACTGTATTTGGATAAAATTTTTGAGGGAGAGGAAAGTGAGGGAGAGGAAAGTGGAGGAGAGGATCATTAGAGGAAGAGAATTATTTCTATTCTCTCTTGTGTTTGGAAATAGGTGATGAGAGGGAGGAAAATTATAAATTCTTTTGTTTGGAAAATGGTGGAAAGTGGGGGAGAAGAATATAAAATATGTTGAAATAACAATTTTATCCTTCATAATAAATTCTATTAAGATATTTTGTTTAAGTAAAATTGTAATTTTTAAATTATGTAAGGGTAATTGAGTCATTTAATAAATTTAGTATGAGAACTAACAACTTTCCTCCCATTTTTGGGAGGATTGGTTTTGGTGGGGTAGGGAGGATTAGAGGAATTAGAAACTTTCCTCTCCCCCACTTTTCAAACATTTTCCAAACACAACAATTTACCTAAATTCTCTCACTTTCCTCTCCCTCCCCCCACTTTCCCCTCTCCCAAACACAGTATTAGAGTTGATATCCAAATAATTAGAGGGTAAGAAAACGAGAGAGTGACTGAGGTAAAAAATCACTTCCTCTAGTCACGTTTCTCATGTTGGGTCTGGCATTTGTTAAGGAAGAATGTCTGTGATTGCACGTTACTGTGGACTCAAATATTATGTTGTGAGTAGTACGTCGAATTTACATGCGTTATGTTATGTTATGTCTTGTTTTCTCATGTGTTATATTATGCTATGTTGTGTTATGTTGTTATGTTACGCTGTCCATTCAAATTTACATTTTTTTTGCAATTTTATTTACAACCGCAACAACAGCCGTCTACCTAATAGGATCTGTTTAAAACCCACATAAATTATTTTGAAATTTTTGTCTTAAAATTTTTATCTTAATATATATTTAAAATATAATTAATTGTCAATTTTTTGTAATTAATAAAAAATAGAAAACATATCTTATCCTTTCTTTTTTATTACACAAAATATACAAGTAGTTTTAAGATGCACGAATACTGAATTTGGATACGACATGATATGGACAGGGGATATAGAAGCTCTTAAAAAATTAGGATACACACACATACACATATATATATAATTTAAGTATTTTTTAAAAATTTTTAATTTTTTCTACGTGTAAATCATAATAATAATTGTTATAGTATTTTATGATATAATTTATATTTTATTAAGAATTTGAAAAGGATATTATATCTATGTGTGTGTAATATATTAATTAAAAATATTAAACACATGTATTAAAAATGTCTGACATGTAATTAAATATATTCGACACGTAAATTATAAGTACTCAGCGTTAGGAGTGTATGTGGGTTGGTTTGAGACATTTTGTTGCTCATACACAAACCAAAACATTCCCGACAGTTCACAAAATTTTAAAATCATAACTAAACTAATATAATAGTGAAACCAACTAAATTATTATTAATGGATGCAAGTTGGTTAGAATGATTTAATGATTTAAACTATAATATAAAGAATAATTTTTTTGAGTTATCAACATAAAAATAATAATTCACAATGACCTCTTATACTTTTACTTCATGTTTCTTACTTTATTGTTTCGCTTATTCTATAGTTGGGTTTTAAAATAGAGATAACAAGAATTAATAATGAAAAATCTGAAAAGATTTATAATTGGAGAACACTTTAAAAAATACTCGAAGAATATTATAATTTTTGTAAAATATTGAATACACATAAAAAAAGATAAATTGTCGCCCCTTACACACACTAAATCTAGAGAATCAAATCCATAACCATCAATTGAGATTGCATTCAAAGAGATACGGACAAGAGTTCAATTGATCAAACCCCAAAAGAATCCACCCAACCGAGTAAGCAAATAATGCACAACAACGGGTTAGATAGATTACATTAGTTCAAATATCTTTTATTCCAAATAAAAGTCTGCACCAAGTAAATGAAGAGATATAGAGTTTTAAAATAAATTGAAATTTTAACAATATAGTTGAATGAACAATTCATAATAATTAAGCATCTCAAACACGAAATGTTAATATTATTAATATAATTCACTGGTGCAAATTATATCTAATTCAACGATAATTGAAACCAAAGATAATTAATCTTCGAGACATATGATAATGTATGAAAGTTCAAAATTAGAGAGCTTACGAGAGAAAATGTGCAGAAACAATTATTCTATCCACATTCTAAATTATCGTATGTGGTGTTTATATATATATATATATAGGCTTTAATAATTTTTGGTGGTTGGTTCAGTTTTTTGTAGTTTTTGTAAAACTCTACTAAATCGTAAAGTGTGGTTTACTAAAATTACGAATTATAATTAATTTATTTTTGGGGTTCTCGTTGTTTTAGTTTGATTTTAGTCGGATTAATCAAATTAGGCAAATTGGACAATTTTATGTATATCCCTATCCAATACGTGTATTTAAGTTTTTTTTAAATTTTTTTATTAGACACATTTTTTAGTATCTGACATGTGTCTACAGAATATTAGATAAATATTGTGTCATATATGTGTATCTGATGCGGACATGTATTATTTTAGAAATGCCATATATCTTAAATATAATTATAAAAATTAACAATTTATTTTATTAATATATGTCTGGACAAAAATCTTTTAAACTCTCTAACTTTAATGGTGTGATTAGTTGCAGTGTTAGAAAAAAATTGGAAAGAAAACTTAAATTTTCTCTTATTTACAAAGTATAAGGAAGAAGGTGGAAAAAAAAAAAAGAGTTAACATTATCAAATCAATGAAAATAAAATAGTATAAAAAGAAAATAAAAAAATAATGACCATAATAACTTAAATACATTCTATTAATTATAAAAGTATTTTTATAATTTTAATTTAACTCTTTAATTATTTATAAAAATATTTTAATAGTTTTATTTATATATTTTTATTTATTATTATTTTTTATATAACTTAAATATAAAATTTTATTTTTTAATTATTTTTTAAAACTTTTTAAATACCTTTTTCTCACAAATTTTTTTTTATCCAAATCCCATAATTCAAATACAGTATAAAACTTTTTCGTTACACGCTATTGTTAGTCACCCATTAAAATTGGCATGTCGCAACAACTACTTCTCACATCAACCTACTTTTGCACGACAAATGCCACGTCAATAATTTTTTACGACGTGACATTTAATTCTTTTTTAAAGAAAATTTTTTGAAATTAAAAGTTATTTTTAAAAAAATTAATTCTTAAATTACCTATACATATTTTTTTTATTATAAATTATGTATTTACATTTTTTTTTCGACAAATAATAATTAGAAACCAATTGAAGAAAATTTGATATTATTGATTATGTCAAAAAAAAAAAGAAAAAAGAGTTTTATAATACTGATAATATAAAATATTGTGCGACAAGAGTGCTAGAATAAAATATTAAGAATAAGCAAAGCTTCGCTTTAATGGAGACAACAAGTCTTTCTAAGTGCTCAATCATGTGAAGGCACCGGCTCTCTCTCTCTGTCTCTGCTTCTCCTCCTAACAGCTCTGCTCCTAAAATCTTTGATGAAGAAGTTAGCCTGACTGCAAGAATTGGTGGCTGATCAGGATTCTGGACTACTGCTTTGATCTCTGCTGCAGGGAGCCTCATTGTTACTCTTTTCACTTCACCTGCAGCTGTACCATACTTAGCTTTTCTTTTGTAATAAAGATTTCACCTTGACCTTTTGCCACTCACTTCTGGTAAGTAGAATTATGCCTGATTTTCTTCCCAAATCCCAAATCGTTTTCTTCCCCACTAATGGCTTGCATTAAGTGATAATCAACTGCTTTTTTTTCGGGGGTGTCTTTTTGTTGCCCAAAGACTGACCGTTGACTTGGCTTTGCCATTTTCCTTTTTTTTTTTTTTTTACAAGTTGCACTGTTCATATGGATGCTAAAGAGAGAGACCAAAAAGTTGGCACCATGAAAATGCTGCCTGAGACAAGAACAGCTAGTGGACAAGAAGGGGCTATAGCCATCTCTATCGTCCAAGCGAACCCAGAAGCTGATGGTAAAATTCAGCCCCCAAAAGGGTCTCCATCAAATGATCCTGCAGGCCCACAAGAATCAGGTCCTGTTATGCATCCAATATTATCACCTGGCCGCCGGAAGTTCACTCACAGTGAATCACCTCGAAGGTCAGCGAGCGAAAATCTCCATTCATTTCTAAAAGAACACTCTGCCACAGGAGGCTCTCCTGGTAATGAGTCTATTACTAGCGTCAAGACAAACTCTCCAACTCCAAAAACACCTCTCATGGCATTTCCAAAGGATTTTGAAGATGATTATGATGAAGAGGAAATTTTTAATAAGGTTGAATTGAAAAAAGAGACGCATAGGAAAATCAGAGTTGAAGTATTGATAGAATGGATTGCAGCTTTGGGAATTTTGGGTTGCTTTCTTGCGAGTTTCACTGTTAAGGAACTGAGAAAGATTGTGATTTGGGACTTGAAGTTTTGGAAGTGGTGTTTGCTTTTGAATGTGATTTTTTGTGGCATGTTGGTGGCAAACTGGTTCATGTATATTGTCGTTATTCTGAATAGGAGAAACTTCATGCAAAGAATGAAGGGTCTTCCATTTGTTCACCGTCTACAGAAGAGCCTTCAGGTGTTTATTTGGTTAGGTTTGGTTCTCTTGGTGTGGGCTTCATTATTCAATCATGGAGTTGAACGAACCGCCGCTTCCAAAAGGATTTTGAATCTAGTCACTTGGACTCTTATTGCAGCTCTTGTTGGGTCATTTTTGTGGCTGCTAAAGACTTTATTGCTAGAGATTTTAGAATCTAAATTCCGGGCTGACACATTTTTTGACAGAATACAAAAATCAATCTTTTGTGAGTATGTTCTGAAAACACTCTCAGGGCCTCCGCTTGTGGAGATGGCTGAAATGGTTGGTTTGCCCCGCACGGCCACCAAAAAGAATGAAGGTATGTTTCTCAAAAAAAAGAGTAAAGGTATGGAAGACAAAACAGTGATTGACATCAGAAAGCTTCACAAGATGAAGAAAGAAGAGATTTCTAGTTGGGCCATGAAGGTTTTAGTTGATCATGTCACAAGTTCTGGGCCCTCCATCAGTTCCCCTTGGCTTGATGAAAGTGATGGCGAGGAAGGGGGCGGAATTGATAAGGAAATTTCGAGTGAATGGGAAGCACGTGCTGCTGCATATCTCATTTTCAGGAATGTTGCTCAGCCTGGTTGCAAGTGAGAACTTCGTCATCATAATACCAATCATTTCATCTTAATGTTATGTTCTCCTCTTTCTGGTTTTCCACTTAACATGTTCTCCTTACATAATAGGTACATTGAAGGGGAAGATCTCCTAAGGTTCCTGACCAAAGAAGAGGTGGATGTTCTTTTCCCTCTGTTGGATGGATATGAGACTGGAAAAATTAAAAAAAGTGCTATCAGAAACTGGGTGGTAAGCTCTTTTTGTTTTTCCTTTTTCTTTTTTGGTTTGTTGATTACACCATAATCTCTTAGCTCCATATAACAGGAACATATTACATATATGTTTTTTAGTTAATAATATACTCTTTCTTATATTGCTGCATAAGCTGTGCAAATATGGGACAAGAAATTTTACCGTGTTAGTTACCAATTTGTTACATAAATTTAGCCTTGGTTAAACGACTTGCATGAAATGGTAAAGTAACTTCGGATCCCTTCCCCTCTCACCCCACTCTTTCTTCAGCGCACTGCAAAAAACCTCAAAACCAAAGCCAAAGCCAGAAATGGAAATCCCCAACACTGAATGCATCCTTTCTGGCACACAGCCTTGCTTTTGCAATGATAGAGAGAAACGATGAAGCAAAATTATTCGCTAGTGTAGTGATAGAAGCCTCGGTCTTGTAAATATTGAGGTTCTGGGAGCAAAAGATGGGTGGTCATAGGAGCCCCAGGCAGTGCTACTTCTACATTTTAGCACTCTTTGAGTAAGGTTCTCATGCCTCCTTGAATGTTTTTTTACTCCTTCAACGAAATGGCTGGTTGCTCTGTACACAGGTCTTGCATAATCCTAGCTTCTCGTGCACTGTTTTCCATTTGCATGGTAGGAAAGTTAAATACAGTATATGTTAATCACTATATGTGATGTTCTATGCGATAAACTTGTTGAACTCTTGAAAATGGACTATCCAGGCAAGTTGAAATTCATTTGTTACCATTTTAAAAATAATATGGTGAAGAAATGTAAATGAGAGACCTCGGTCAGGTAAGATTAGGTTTTCTTCCTCTTACATAAGATATCTGGTCAATTTTTTACAGGTGAAAGTTTATCGCGATTGGAAAGCACTTGCACATACTTTATATGACACCAGAAGAGCTGTTACACATTTGAACAAAGTTATGTCAGGGATCTTGGTTGTTGTAAGCATCATTATTTGGCTGCTTTTGATGAAGATTACAGCTTCAGAAACAATTGCCATATTCTTAACTGCCGCAGCTTTTGCTTTTGGCAACACCTTCAAGACTATATTTGAAGCTGCTGTATTTATATTTGGGGTCCATCCATTTGATGTTGGTGATTGTTGCGTTGTTGATGGCATTCCAGTAAGTGTGGAACAATTCTTTCTTGTTTCTTTTTTGTCCAATTAATCTTCGTTAATTATGTTTAATTTTGAGCTTTACAGCTAGTGGTAGAAGAAATGGACATCTTAACAACAGTTTTCTTGAAACCTGACAACGAAAAGATATATTATCCGAATTCAGTTTTGGCTACAAAGCCCATTAGCAATTATTACAGAAGCCCTGATATGGGCGAGTCTGTGGAATTCTCAATCGCTTTTGCAACACCACTGGAGAAAATTGGGGTGCTGAAAGCAAGAATTAAGAAGTAAGTTAATCGTAGTCTTTATTCTTGCTCTATATTTCTTGGAACGAGCGATTTCAGCAAGATAGTTAATGCAATTTTCTCAATACGATAGTATCACTCTCAAACATCATTGCGTCCAAATATGTTTGAAAGCAACTTCTCATTCTTCGTTGCTGCAGAGCAATTTGGACAACCTGCTGCTAAGTCTCCTAGTGTAGATAGCAGGCATGCTGTTGCTGAGCCAAATGAACTATCAGTGCTTGTCTCAGGCCTTTGTAACAACCTATTTATAACCTTGCTTTCATATTGCCAACGCTGCCTCTCTCTCCTTTGTGCAGCTACCTGGAGTCGAGTCCCCGGCATTGGCATCCTGACCACAGCATCGTCATAAGGGAAACTGAAAATGAGAATAAGTTAAAGATGACTCTCCATTGCAATCATACGATGAATTTCCAAGATCTTAAAGAAAAGAACAGGCGGAGGTCTGAACTGGTCATTGAGATGAGGAGAATTTTTGAAGATCTGAATATAAAATGCTCAATGCCACCTGATGCTTTCCCCGGCAATTGACCACCACAATGGATTTGGAAGAAACTTGAAAATTTTGAGTCCCAGCTCAGTTTCTGGTCCTAGAGGAGCAATAATATGAATTTCAAGGTGGTATATTTCTTATTTTTGGGTCTAGTATTTGTTGAGGAATGACGTCTGCGTGATTGCAAGTTACTATGAAATCATCAATCTCTTGTATTATCATAAAAATTCAGGGAAAATGATCAGTCCATTCTACTTTCTTTGTTGAATTGAGTAGAAGGAAATATGGAAATTTGAAATCTATTGTTGAGAGTGGTATAGAGAGGCTATCCATTCAAATCTACATGCTGTTCTAATTTTTTGTTAGTCTGTGTATGCAGCCATTCATACTAACAGGCCACTGGGCACGCCTGGTAATGTTCTTTCCTTTTTTTCCACTCTAAATTAAAGTTCTCAATTAGCCAACCAATGCTCATACTCGTTGTAAATGCATAATTCACAAAATATACATATATTTCGTATATATATATTTTTAAATCATCAACTAAGATGTAGATACATATATTTTAAGCATTATCCATAAAATTATGTACTATGAAATACTATGAAATACTGTGTACTGATCTTTCTTTTTTTGATTCAAAATATCTTTTACTTAACTTATTTGACTTATTTTTTTGACATCCATTAATGCAACCTATAAAATAATTTTATTCATATTAGCATATATAATTTTATAAATTATATGATATTAAAAAAATATAATATTATATTACGTGTAACACTTATATTTTATATATTATTACATTTTATATATATATATATATATATATATGGTATTTAAATTGGTATTTAGTAGTAAATATATAAAAAATTAATATCTATATATATTATATGAAGGTATTGATAGCTAAAATATAATAATAGAGAAAATGTAAATGTTATATTTGGTATACTTGATGTAAGTACATATATATATACTACTAAATACAAATTTAAATATCAGTTTAACTGATTGAATTTTAAATTGTTAATTTTTTCAGTTTGATGATAGGTCTAGTTTTGACAACATTAGTTAAGGTAACTTTTATTGTTTCTTTTTTGACTATTTTCATTTTTTTAATAATAATAATAATAATTTTTATTAGACTAAATTATTATTAAAAATATTAGAAAACTTTGTGGGCATGTAAGCACGATGGATATACACTAATATGTATTATTAAACGGTAGAAGATTTATTACATTTAAACAAGAAATAAACAAAATAAACTCATAATTAACTTATTTTGTTCAAACTAGCTCAATTTGAATAGTTGGCTAATCCTCTTTTTAAATCCATTAAGCATCGGTAACAAGTAAGCCAAATATGCTCCAACCAAACTTTGCTTGCACTGTCGGACGAGTCAGAAAGTTACCTAACTATGTGTGTACTAATATATATTTTTGTAGTTGATTGGAATTCAATGCCACATTTTATAATAATTTAGGAATGGTGGGGTTTGATATGATTCCATAATTCTTGGGATCATGATCAATGCTATAATTCCTTAATTAAGAGATTACTATCAATTATCTAATTTAATATCATATTTGATATTTTTATATTTTTATTACATATATTTAGAACCTTTCATAAAATCTCAAGACAAAAAACTTGCATTGAAAATTCCTATTATGAACGTTACAATTTTAGACATTGTGAGAAAGTAAAATTAATGTTATGCATGGTTTGTGGGCCAAGTTTGCTCCTATCAAAAATAAATCTTCGATCCGCACCCATAGAGATCATATTATTATATTAACAAACAAATTAACCTTTCAACTATAAGCCACTAAAATTTTAAAAATATTTTTCAATCTGTAAACTAGTTTCTTAAGGAGTCCTTGGCAAAAAAAAAATAGCTCACACACCCGAATGAATTCTTATTGAGATACAATCACTTCAAAATTGAACATCTCCTCATGCCTCGTGCCTCGTAACGGCCTTTAACTGTTTTTTTTTTTTTTTTCCCTTGTAAAACAAAAAAAAAAAAGGGAAAATACTGAATATGTGGATTTCAAAAATACAATTTACTGAACATGAATGAAAATTCAATTAATACAAATGTTTCATTGAATAATTATTACTATTATACTCAATATTTACTAATATATTTTTAAGTTTTATGATTACTTGTTAACTAGTACTTGTTGTCTACGGAATAAGCTACAGGGAAGCCCTATGGAATAATTTAACAAAAAAGGATTACTCTGTTTTGATCAAAAATTTATTATATGACTCTTCAAGAGGATACCCCAGTAGTGAAGAGCATAAACCTTTGGTTTCCGATTGTGAGAATGAGAGATTTTAGACATTTAAGAATTAAAAAAATTATTTATATTGTGTAACTTGCAACTTATATTACCATCTAATATGGATAAAATAAATAAGCATATTAATTTGTAATATTCAAAATATTGAAATTAATGTAGCACTGCTAATTTGGTTTATTTTGGGTTTCTTCAATAATTAATACTTAAGCATTGACCTTACCTACGTTTAAAGCCGCCTAATGTATGTTTATTATTTCCACTACATTTTATTAAAAAAAGATAAAAGAAACATTGAATTGATTGTGCTTATTAACCAGTCTATGTATTAATGTTGTGCAATTTTTCTTATTATTTCCACCAAATTCCATTGTTTAGGCGGCACACATGTAGGAGTTTGAGCGGGAACTTGTCCCGCCAAGGACAGCTAGAAAGTTTGCCCACACAAAACTGCTCATTTCACTCCATTGTATTATTATTTTTTTTATCGCCCTGATATGTTATTTAATTGATGCCATGTCATTCCATACAACATTGGTCTAAGATGCAGTGACCACTGAAATTTTTTGTAATATAAAATGTTTTGCGGTAAGAGTGTTAGAATAAAACATTAACAATAAACTGAGGTTTGCCTTGATTGGGACAACACTAATGTACAAAATATTACCGTCCAAATTGGAACTGAATACAGTCACGTCCGCTTAATCGAGGTGGTGCTAGGGGGTTGCACTTAACTGTGTGAGGGGAATTCGAACCGTCCACGCCCAAATCCTTTATTTTAGAGGTTACTTATTTTGCGTTGGTAATAATACTTTCGTTTTGTGCTGTGCACTTTGACCCACTTTTTTTTCGTCTTTCTTAACAATTCATTGACCGGCCATTAACTATTAACTCTGTAGAAAAAAATGTTGGAACTGAACACTAGTTGTTAATCTCATTTGAAAAGCAGTCTCTCTGTCTCTCTATGCTTCTCTGCCTAGTTGCTCATAAAGTTGTCTTTTATTGAAGAGAACAACTTCTTGACTGATGCTTATTGGGGCACGGAGCACATGCACTTGCCTCCCATAAAGCAGTCAATCACCAACATTTTTGTTTTTGTTTTTTTTTTTTTTAATTTTTAAACACAGAATTCTTGCTCGTTAATAAATTCTTTGATGAAGAAGTTTAGCCTCACAGGTAGAATTGGTGGCCTAGGATTCTGGAGTTGCGTTTTGATCTCTGCTGAGTGCTTCCTTGTTACTCCTTTCACTTTACTTACAGCTAAACTTGCTTTTCATTTGTAATAAAGAGTTCACATTTCCTTATTCCCTTTTGCCACTCAGTTCTGGTAAGTATAATAATGTCCCATTTTATGCTCCTTTTGCAACCCAATTCCTAGTTTGTTTCTCCCCCCAAGCTGGCTTGCAATTAGTGATGATCATCGCCATTTTATTTTTTGGTCTTTTTATTATCTAAAGTCTGACCGTTGACCTGGCTTTGCCACTTTTTTTTGGACAGACGTCAAGCTAATTTCTCCCGTTGCACTGTTCTTATGGATGCTAAAGACAGAAACCAAGAAGTGGCTGTGGCGATCCCAATCGTCCAAGTAGACCCAGAAGCTGATGTGAAAATCCATCCCTCAAATGGGTGTCCATCAAATGATCCTGCTGGCCTACAACAACACTATACCGCAGGAGACTTTCCTGGCAATGAGTCTATCACCAATGTTGGGACAAACTCTCCAACTCCAAAAACGCCTCTGACGGCAAGAGAACCAGAAGATGATTATGATGAAGGGGAAATTTATAAGAAGACTGAATCTCAAAAAGAGACGTATAGGAGACTGAGGGTTCAAGTATTGATAGAGTGGATTGGAGCTTTGGGAATTTTGGGTTGCTTTATTGCAAGCTTTAGTGTTAAAGAACTGAGAAAGATTGTGATATGGGACTTGCAGTTTTGGAAGTGGTGTTTGCTTTTGAATGTTATTTTTTGTGGCATTTTGGTCGCAAACTGGTTCATGCATGTTGTTGTTTTTCTAAATAGGAGAAACTTCATACAAAGGATGAAGGATCTTCCATTTGTGCACCGCCTAAATAGGAGCCTTCAGGTGTTTATTTGGTTAGGTTTGGTTCTCCTTGCTTGGGCTTCTTTGTTCAATCATGGGGCTGAACGAACCAATGCTTCGAAAAAGATTTTGAATCTAGTGACTTGGACTCTTGTTGCAATTCTTGTTGGGTCATTTTTGTGGCTGCTGAAGAACTTATTGCTGGAGATGTTAGAATCTAAATTCCGAGTTGACACATATGCTGATAGAATTCAAGAATGTCTCTTTTCTGAGTATGTTGTGAAAAAGCTTTCAGGGCCTCCGCTTATGGAGATGGCTGAAACAGTTGGTTCACCCATCAGGCGCAACAAAATGAGTAAAGATATAAATGATAAGACAATAATTGACGTTGAAAAGCTTTACAAGATGGACAAAGTAGGTATTTCTGGATCGATCCTGAAGGTTTTGGTTGACCACATCACAGGCTCTGGCCCCTCCATGTCTTCTGCTTTGAACGATGAAAGTGATAATGGGGAAGGGCGTGGCAGTGATCAGGAAAAGACTACGGCCAATGAGGAAAAAATCGTCATTACCAGTGAATCAGGAGCACGTGAAGCAGCTCATTGCATTTTCGAGAATGTTGCTAAGCCTGGTTACATGTGAGAATATCCTAAACATAATGCCAATCACCAATCATGTCATCTTAATGTTATATTCTCCTCTTCCTGGTTTTCTACCTAACATGTCCTCCTTACATAATAGGTACATCGAAGAGGAAGATCTCCTAAGGTTCCTGACCAAAGAAGAGGTGGATGTTCTTTTCCCTTTATTGGATGGATTTGAGACTCGAAAGATTACCAAAATATCTACGAAAAACTGGGTGGTAAGTATTTTTTTTCTTTTTTTATTATTATTTTTTAATGTAGAACCATATACTACCCTTTTGTTGGTTACTTGATTACATTATATTCTCTTAACTCAATATGTTGAGCTCTGATACCGGAAGCTGGTATCATAGCTGGTGGTAATTACAGTCATTTTACCTTTTTTTTATTATTAATTTATATTTATTACATTAAAGTTAAATCTGCGGAATGTTAACTTTAATCTTTATACATATAATTTTTATTATATATTAACTTTAACCTATATACATATAAGCACAATAAATCTCTATACTTGAGTTTATTGTTAGTCGACGATTGTACATATAACATCAATTTTTAAACTAGATACCACCACTCCCCTATATCTTCTCTTTCTCTCTCTCTTCCCGCGGTTCCAGCTATCAATTTTCTTACGTTTTTGAGTTACTAATTTACTCTTTTATTATATTGCAGTATAAGCTGCACAAATTTCAGATAAGGATTGTAATGCCCTGTTATTTGCCAATTTGTCACATAAATTCATCCGGCTCAAATGACTTGCACGAAATAGTAAAGTAACTACAGATCCCATTTCTTCTCACCCCACAATTTCTTCTGCGTACTACCAAAAACCTTAATGCAAAAGCCAGAAATGGAAATTCCCAACACTGAATGCATCATGTTCGGTGCACGACCTTTGCAATAAAAAAAGACTATAGATGATGCAAAACTATTCTCGAGCGTAGATAGAAACCTTGGATCACATGCTTCCTTGAATGTTTTTGTAGGTCTAACATAGTCCTGGCTTCTCATGTACTGTTTTCTATTTGCATAGTAGGAAAGTCTGATACACCATATGTTAATCACTACATATAATGTCCCAAGATATAATCTTGTGAAACTCTTGAAAATGAACAATTCAGGCAAGTTGGAATTCACTTGTTATCATTTTAAAAATAACATGGTGAAGAAATGTAGATGAGAGAGGTTTCCACTTATTTGTACAGGTGAATGCTTATCGTGATCGGAGAGCACTTGCAATTACTTTATATGACACCAGAAGAGCTGTTACAAAATTGAACAAAATTATGTCATGGATCTTGGTTGTTTTGAGCATCATTGTTTGGCTGCTTTTGATGGAGATTACAACTTCAGAAACAATTGCCATATTCTTAACAGCTGCAGCGTTTGCTTTTGGCAACACCTTCAAGACTATATTTGAAGCTGCTGTATTTATATTTGGTGCCCATCCATTTGATGTTGGTGACCGTTGTGTTGTTGATGGCATTCCTGTAAGTGCAGAACAATGCTTTCTTGTTTCCTTTTTTGTCCGAAGAATCTTCATTAATCATGTTTAATTTTGAGCTTGACAGCTAGTGGTAGAAGAAATCGACATCTTAACAACAATTTTCTTGAAATCTAACAACGAAAAGATCTATTATCCGAATTCAGTTTTGGCTTCAAAGCCCATTAGCAATTATTACAGAAGTCCTGATATGGGTGAGTCTCTGGAATTCTCAATCGCTTTTGAAACACCACTGGAGGGTATTGAGGCGCTGAAAGCAAAAATTAAGAAGTAAGTTGATGATAGTCTTATCCTTCTATGCTCTAGATTTCATGGAAAATGTGGGATTTCAGCAATATAGTAAGGGAAATTTTCTCAATTTGATACAGCATGTTTCTCAAACATCAGCGCATCCAAATATTTTCGAAAGCAACTTTTCATACTTTAGTTGCTGCAGAGTAATTCGGGCAACTTGTTACTAAGTCTCTTAGCGTAGCTTGCAGGCATTCTTTTACGGAGCGAAATAAACTATCAGTGCTTGTCTTAGGTCTGCGTAACGACCTGTTTATAAACTTGCTTTTGTATTGCCAACATTCTCTTATCTGTGCAGCTACCTGGAGTCGACACCCCAGCACTGGCATCCCGACTACGGCATTGTGATGACGGAAAAGGAAAATGACAATAATTTAAAGATGAGTGTCAATTGCCGTCATAGGACCAATTTCCAAGATCTTTATGAAAGGTACAGGCGGAGGTCTGAACTGGTCATTGAGATGAAGAAAATTTTTGAAGAGCTTGGTATACAATGCTCAATGGCAAAACAATAGCTATGATATTACTGCACTTCCATTCTTAACTTGCTTTGATATTACTGAGAGTACAACATCAGCTTGGTGCTTTGCGAAGGTTAAATTGGCCACCACCCCAGATTTGGAAGAAGCATGCAAATGCATTTGAATCCTAGCTTATTTTCTGTTACAACTGGTGTAACTTATGTTGAGTCTAGTGTTTCTTAAAGGAAAAATGTCTGCGATTGCACTTTAACATGGAATCAAATGTTATGTTGGATCTATTGTACTTGAGAGTTGAGAGTAGTATGTGGACGCTGTCCATTCATGTTAACCTGCGTTGTTACTTTTTGGTAGCCTGTGTGTACTTGCTTTTGGAAAAGTGCTGGCAACTTTTTTTTTTTTTAAGTAATATTATGTAAATTTAGGTAGATAATAATAACAATTTTATTTAATAATTTTGATAATTTATTAATAATTTTTTTATAAATTTAATTATTTAACGAATTATATAAATTTAATAAATATTTTAAAATGATTTAAATAAAATCATCTTTTTTTTGGGTAAAAGATAAGATTTTACTTTTTCGGTTGAATTTCACTTAACTTAACGTTCTCTTAAAAGAGAAAAGTTATATGGTAAAAGAGAAAAGTTATTGAAAGAATTTTTGAAATATAATTAATTAAAAATTATTTTTAATTATATAAATTTATTATAAATTAAATAATAGTAATTTTTTTCTTTCTTTTAATTGTATTTATAACAAATATACTTACATAATAAATTTAATAAATTTTTGTTATTGGAACTCAAATTTTTACTATTGTATTTGTAATACAGTGATTGTATTGGAACTCAAATTTTTGCTACACAACATATTCAGTCCTCCCTAAGAAGCCAAGCCTAACATACGTTACACAAAGGAAAAGACAGTCCTTAGAACGCTCACACTCTCCTCCAAGTGAAAATCATATTACTATGAAATGGGTATGATTTAGTTTCTTGTTTAACTGAAAAAAAAAAAAAGCATCTGTTTTTAAAATTTTTTTGCATTTCAAGTTTTTGAAATCTGGTTAAGAGAATGAGAATCTTTCCAATTACGGCCAGCACCGCCAGCGGCAGTGGCGACGCACTGTGTTTGCTGTTGTGCTTCGTTGTAATCTCAATTCTCAAGATTTTTATCGTCAATGTAAAGGTGGACATTTGTGATTTTTTTTTTCGAACAGCAACATTTGTGAATTAATTGGCCTTCCCTTTTCGTTTAAATTAGCAAAGTTAGAATTGGTTGTTGTATTTTGTACGAATTTGAAATTTTTTATTGGAGAAAGTAACTTTCATTCAATTATGGTTGGTAGTGGGTGCTGTCTCATATGATCATGTTTTGTGGTCTGGGATTGAACATTAATTGTAATATATATACTGTTTCTTAGGAAGAGAAGGGATTTGTTAAGAAACATCATGATTAAGTGCACAAAATGATAGTGGGGCCCACTTAGATACTGTGATATTAAAGTTTTTGTCCAAGTAAAAAAAAATATATATATAAATTCAAAATTTAATCGACTCAACCAATTAAATTAAATATTAAGATAATTAAATCAGAATGAATTAATACATGATTAAATATGAAATAAGATATATAGTAATTTTTGTTTTTCTGTTAAAAAATAATCAATTGGAAATAGAACTTTAAGTCATAAGATTGCAATAAAACCAACAAAATTTTTAGAATTATATTGAAAATATTTTAAAAATTTCAAGACTAAATTCATACTTACCCCATTTGGGTGACTCTCATTATCATTAGTTTACCTTTTAAGTTAATTTTTTTGTTCTATTTAAAAATTTATTAGATCATAATTTATATAATAAAAATAAAACTAAGCATTTTCGTTCTATAAAGTTTAGAGTAATGCTAAATATCTCGAAAACCGTATTATGAAATATCTCGAATTTATAATTATAAAAATAATTATTAATTTATTTTTTTATTTAAAAATATTAAAAAAATTAACGATTCTTTTCATAATTATACATTTTAAGATATTTCATAATACAATTTTTAAAATATTTAGCATTACTCTAAAATTTATACCCTCTACCTGAAATTAAAACTCAAAAATTTTGAAAATAAAAATTAAATTCTCAACTGAGTCAAAACTTTATTAAACCCAATTGCCATCAGTGCTTGTGAGCCGAGCCTAATGGAATTTTTTTTATGTAATTTAAAAAAAAAAAAAAAGAGTTCATTATTAAAAGCAATGGGCCTAGTTTAGTCATCAGTCCATCATGCTTACGACAAGAGCTTCGAGCCGAATTCCTTATGTTTATGCAAAAAGGCCAATGCCAATCAATACAGAAGAAAAGGGAAAGAAAAAAGAAAAAAATCTCCTCTATCATAAGACAATTAATTGAAGATTGACCTTGCCTGAGGTCAAGAGTTTCGAGGCCTGGAAACATCACAACAACTATAGATGATCAGGCAATGAATTGCAGATTAATGAAATTATTGAAATAAAACGGGCCAAGTCCAACGTAAATTAAAATCTGCTGCAACAATACAAAATAGAAGCCGTGCCCATCATCACAATTAAAATGGTTTGACAACGTTCTCTCACAGCAGCGGCTCCTTCACAAACATCATCAGAATAACACTTCAATCAACGTGCAACAGAAATTGTACTACTAAAAAGTGTCAGTTTGGTAGTAAATCAATTTATCTTTCTTGTCACTTTAATTTATCTTTTTGGTCACGGTATCAATTTGAGTCCCGACACTAATAAATTCATCCGTTTTACTTACTTGAAATTTAACAAGAGTATAATTACCAATTTATGATTCATTAGCAATTAAGTAGACGTAGGGGAGGTCTGTCGGATATAATAGTGATTGAGTGATGAATTTATTTTTTAGAGATAATTGAATAAAATTTAAATAATTATGTCTTTAGTCTCAATCTATAGAGTTTATGATAACTATGCCCGCAATAGTTTTTTTTTAATAAAAATAAAATAGAAATTGTAGGATCTGAATCATTAAGTTTTAAATAAAAAAAATGTTTATTATTTTTATTATAAATGTTATGAATATTTATCATTTTCACTTTAAATTTTCCCATGTTAAAATTAATTGTAATGAGACCTTCTTAGCCCAAGGACAGTTGGGTGAGTCTGGATGTTCTGTGCAGAAATAGTCATGGGAAGATAATTGAGGGGGGGCAGTATGCGACGAAGAGTAAGGTTAAATTTAACTTGGAGAAAGCTGTAGCTCTGCATTTTGCAATGAGATTGGCCACTTTTGCTGGTTGGAATAGCATAACTTTTGGTGAGACCGACTGTTGTGAAGTCTTGTTTAGAGCAGCAAAGAGATACGGTCATTACTCGTGCAGAATGTCAGATACGGCTTGCTGAACTCCAAAGGCCGGACTACAACTTGTTCCATCGGAATGCCTCAATGTGGGTGGCAAAAAGAGCTAAGGAATGCACCTGCTCTGCTGATTGGAAAGAACGGCCTGGCTCCAGTCCACCTATGTCGGTTGATTTTTTGTCATCAGCTCTGTCTATGACACGCTAATTTTGCAATATAATTGTCTTTGATGAAAAAAAAAAGGGTTTTTTGTTTACCAGTAAAGCGTGGTAACTGATAATATAAAATATTTTGTGATGAGAGTGTTGGAACAAAAAGTTAACCATAAGCAAACGTTTGCTTTAATGGGGACAACACTAATATACCAAACTTTTATTCTTGCAAAATATTATCTCTGCTTCTTTTCCTTGCTGCTCTGCTCAAAAAGTGATCTTGTTACTAAAATCTTGGATGAAGAAGTTGGCCTGACTGCTAGAATTGGTGGCTGATAAGGATTCTGGACTACTGCTTTGATCTCTGCTGTTGGGAGCTTCATTGTTACTCCTTTCACTTGCAGTTGTACCATACTTGCTTTTCTTTTGTGATGAAGATTTCTCGCTTCCCTTTTGCCATTCAGTTCTGGTAAGTGGAATTATGTTCCATTTTATGCTCCTTTTGCAACCCAGATCCTAATTTTTTTTTCCCCTTTGCTTGCTTGCATTAAGAGATGACATCTGCGGTTTTTTTTTTTTTTTCTTTTTGTCTTTTTCTTGTCTCATGGCTGACTGTTGACCCGGGTTTCCCTTTTTTTTTTTTTGTTTTTGACAAATTAAGGTCAATCTAATTTCTCCAGTTGTACTGCTCTTGACGGATGCTAAAGAGAAAGATCAAGAAGGTGGCACTATGATAATGCTGCCTCAGACAAGAAGAGCTAGTGGACAAGAAGTGGCTACAGCCATCTCAATCGCCCAAGTCGACCCAGAAGCTGATGTGAAAATCCAGCCCCCAAAAGGGTCTCCATCAAATGATCCTGCAGGCCTACAAGAACACTCTGCCACAAGAGACTCTCCTGGTAATGAGTCTATCACTATTGTTAGGACAAATTCTCCCAGTTCGAAAATGCCTTTGATGACAAGAGAACCGGAATATGATTATGATGAAGAGGAAATTGTTAAGAAGAATGAATTGAAAAAAAAGACGTATAGGAAACTGAGAGTTGAAGTATTGATAGAATGGATTGGACCATTGGGAATTTTGGGTTGCTTTATTGCAAGCTTTACTGTTAAAGAACCGACAAAGATTGTGATATGGGACTTGCAGTTTTGGAAGTGGTGTTTGCTTTTGAATGTGATTTTTTGTGGCATGTTGGTTGCAAACTGGTTCATCCATATTGTTGTTTTCCTCAATGGGAGCAACTTCATTCAAAGGATGAAGGGTCTTCCATTTGTTCACCGTCTGCAGAAGAGCGTTCGGGTGTTTATTTGGTTAGGTTAGGTTCTTCTGGCTTGGGCTTCTTTATTCAATCATGGAGTTGAACGAACCGACGCTTCCAAAAGGATTTTGAATGTAGTGACTTGGACTCTTATTGCAGCTCTTGTTGGGTCATTTTTGTGGCTGCT
The DNA here is from genome assembly GCA_037832335.1 of Carallia pectinifolia. NCBI lineage: Eukaryota > Viridiplantae > Streptophyta > Magnoliopsida > Malpighiales > Rhizophoraceae > Carallia > Carallia pectinifolia. Next base: position 33,647,485 of record CM075453.1, read on the forward strand.
AAAGACTTTATTGCTAGAGATTTTACAATCTAAATTCCGGGTTGATGCATTTTTTGACAGAATTCAAGAGTCAATCTTATATGAGGATGTTCTGAAAACACTCTCAGGGCCTCCGTTTATGGAGATGGCTGAAGCTGAAAAAGTTTATTCACCCCTCAGGCCCACCAAAAAGATTAAAGGTATAGAGGACAAAACAATCTTTGGCATCCAAAAGCTTCACAAGGTGAAGAAAGAAGAGATTTCTGGTTGGACCATGAAGGTTTTAGTTGATCGTGTCACAAGGCCCTCCATTATTTCATCTTGGCTTGATAAAAGTGATGGTAAGGAAGGGGGCAGAAGTGATAAGGAAATTTCCAGTGAATGGGAAGCACGTCTTGCTGCGCGTAACATTTTCAAGAATGTTGCTAAGCCTGGTTCCAAGTGAGAATATCATAATCATAATGCCAGTCATGTCATCTTAATGTTTATGTTCTCCTCTCTTTGGTCCACCTAACATGTTCTCCTTACATAATAGGTACATTGAAGAGGAATATCTCCTAAGGTTCCTGAAGAAAGAAGAGGTGGATTTTCTTTTCCCTCTTTTGGGTGGAAATGTGACTGGAAAGATTGAAAAAAGTGCCATGAAAAACTGGGTGGTAAGCCTTTTTTCTTTTCTTTTTTTTTTTTTCTGTCCTGAATTACACTTTTGTTGATTACATTATAATCTCTTAGCTCCATATAACTTGAACATATTACATAAATGTTCATTAGTTACTAGTTTAGTCTTTTCTTATATTGCAACATAAGCTGTGCAAATTTGAGATAAGAATTTGTATGCCCTGTTAATTACCAATTTGTTAGATAAATTGAGCCTGGCTCAAATGACTTGCATGAGAAAGTAAAGTAACTTCAGATCCCTTCCCCTCTCATCCCCCTCTTTCTTCTGCACACTGCCAAAAACTTCAAAGCCAAAGTCAGAATGGAGATCCCCAAAACTGAATGCATCCTGTTCGGCACACAGCCTTGCATTTGCAATAAAAGAGAGAAAAGATGAAGCAAAATTATTCTCTAGAGTAGTGATAGAAGCCTTGGTCCTGTAAAACTTGAGGTTCTGCGAGCGAAAGATGGGTTGTCGTGGGAGCTCTCGTCAGTCCTACTTCTACATTTTAGCACTTTTTGCCTGAGGGTTCTCATGCTTCCTTGAACGTTTTTGTGCTCGTTGAACTAAATGGCCGGTTGCTCTGTACACAGGTCTAACAGAATCCTGGCTTCTTGTGCACTGTTTTCTATTTGCATAGTAGGAAATTTGAATACAGTATATGTTCATCACTATATACGATGTCCTATGCGATAATCTTGTTGAACTCTTGAAAATAGACTATTCAGGCAAGTTGGAATTCATTTGTTATCATTTTAAAAATAATATGGTGAAGATGGGCAAATGAGAGACATCTGTCGGGTAAGATTAGGTTTTCTTCCACTCAGATAAGCGATCCTGTCCGTTTTTACAGGAGAAAGTTTATTGCAATCGGAAAGTGCTTGCATTTATTTTACATGACACCGGAAGAGCTGTTACAAAATTGAACAAAGTTATGTCATGGATCTTGGTTGTAGTAAGCATCATTATTTGGCTGCTTTTGATGGAGATTACAACTTCACAAACGATTGCCATATTCTTAACCACCGCAGCTTTTGCTCTTGGGAACACCTTCAAGACTATATTTGAAGCTGCTGTATTTATATTTGGTGTCCATCCATTTGATGTTGGTGATCGTTGCGTTGTTGATGGCATTCCAGTAAGTGCTGAACAACGCTTTCTTGTTTCCTTTTTGTCCAAGTAATTTTCATTAGTCATGTTTAATTTTGAGCTTGACAGCTACTGGTAGAAGAAATCGGCATCTTGACAACAATTTTCTTAAAATCTAACAATGAAAAGATGTATTATCTGCATTCAGTTTTGGCTACAAAGCCCATCAGCAATTATTACAGAAGCCCTGACATGGGCAAGTCTGTGGAATTCTCAATCGCCTTTGCAACCCCACCGGAGAAAATTGCGGCGCTGAAAGCAGGAATTGGGAAGTAAGTTGATCGTAGTCTTATTCTTCCTAGCTCTAGATTTCATGGAATGTGCAATTTTGTGCTTTTACCGAGACAAATGAACTATCAGTGCCTGTCCCAGGTCTTTCTAATAACCTATTAACAACCTTGCTTTCGTATTGCAAACATTTTCTTATTTGTGCAGGTACCTGGAGATGAAATTCCAGCACTGGCATCCTGACCATAGTATAGTGATAACAGAAACCGAAAATGAGAATAAGTTAAAGATGACTCTCCATTGCAACCATACGATGAATTTCCAAGATCTTAAAGAAAAGAACAGGCGGAGATCTGAACTGGTCATTGAGATGAAGAGAATTTTTGAAGATCTAGATATAAAATGCTCTGTGGAACATGAAAATCCATTTGAATTCCACCGGTTCAATTGCCCTCGACCATAGATTTGGAAAAACCATGAAAATGCTTTTGAATCCCAGCTCATTTTATGTTCTAAGTGGAGTTAATAATGTGAGTTTGAAAATGTATCTTTCTCATGTTGGGGTGTAGCATTTGTCAAATGAAGAATGGCTGTCTCATACTGTTTGGTAATAATTTTACCGTCAATAACCGCATTGTATTGTACGGCCGCATGTCTTCTTCATTCTTCTTCTTCCTGCACGCACGCACGCTTTCCTATGTACTTACTGCTATTGCTTCACTACAACCTGTTTCTGCCATTGACCTTCCCATAATTAAGCTAAGGGAAGATAAGCAAAACTAAAATTAGATGGATCCTTGCCCATTCATGCGCCTCGCAACTCTCGAATTGCCTCTCTGAGCTTAACTATCAAGGCACGTATGAGTAAGAAGCAGTTAATTTAATATCATTTAATAATTTATATTTTTTTATTTTTTTAAATTTAATACACTTTTTACGATATAATGATTCAAATTCTACATGCTCACCGCGTGTCTACCCACATATGTGCATGAAGTATTTTAGTGATTTAATAGGTGTGTAAATATTATATCACTGATACAATTTAAAAACATATAAAATCTCAAAACTAAAAATTTGCATGGAAAATTTTTAATATGAATGTTTGACTTTGTGAAAAAGTAAAATTAATGTTTTGCATGGTTTGTGGCCCAAGTTTGCTCCTGTTGAAAATAAATATTCGATAATTAACCACAAAGATCATATTATTATATTAACAAAGGGATAAGTATATTTTTAATCTTATATGTTTGTCTTTTTTTTTACGCAGTTCCATAACGTTAGGGTCGTTTTATTTAAGTCCTACACGTTAGCGAGTCATTTTAATCGAGTCCAATTTTAGACAGAGGGTGTTAAATATTATAAAAAAAAATAAAAAAATGTGATTTTAACGTATTAAAGTGAATAAAAAATAAAAACACACTATTTTGAATAGATATACGTAAATACAATTTAAAAAAATTCAATAAATTTAAAAATAAAAAATAAAAAGTTAAAGAAATTTAGTTGAAAACCTAGTTACCATTAAATACTGTTTTAACTACGTTAAAATATTATGAAAAAATAGAAATACGTCATTTTAATGTATTAAAGTGAAAAAAATAGAAATATTTCATTTTGACTAAATATACGTAAATATAATTATAAAAAAAATTAAAATTTTAATAAACTTAAAAAAAATAAAAAAATTAAAGAAATTTAGATAAAGATCTGATTGACTGTTAAATACTGTTTTGACTATATTAAAATATTATAAAAAATAAAAATATGTCATTTTAACTTATTAACATGAATGACAAAATAGAAATATGTCATTTTGATTAAATATATGTAAAAGTAATTGTAAAAAAATTAAAAAAATTTAAAATTTAATAAATTTATAAACAAAAAAATTTAAAAAAAACCCCAAAAGTAATAAAAGAAAATTATTAATTTTTTAAAAAATATTTTTAAAATTATTAAAAATTGAAAAAATGAAACAAAATGTAAAAAAATTAATTTCTCTCGATTCTTTCCTCCTTTCTCTCTCCTCCCTCCTCTCTTTCTCTCTCATCACCTCTCTCTACTCTCTTGTCCCTCTTTCTCCTCCCTCCTCTCTTTCTCTCTCCTCGCCTCTCTCTCCTCCATCTCTGTCTTCTCCCTCCTCCCCCTCTTTTCCTTCCTCCCTTTCTCTCTCCTTGTCATATAAGATCCATTTTTATTTTTCTTTCATTTTTTAATTTTTTAAAGAAAGAAGTCTTGCTACTTGCTGAAATCTTTGATGACGAATTTAGTCTCGCCGGTAAAACTGGTGACCACTAAACATTTTTGTAATATAAAATGTTTTCCGGTGAGAGTGCTATAATAAAAAATTAACAATAAACTAAGGTTTGCTTTGACCGATATAACACTAGCTAGGGTACAAAATATTAGTGTTGAACCTAGAATTGAACACAATTACTTCGACTTAATTGAAGTGGTGGTGGAATTTTGCATCTAATTAGGGGAGGAGATTTAAACCCTCCACTCCATAAACGAAAATAGTAGGTGGACAAGAAAAATAAAAACGGGAGTGCGATAAAATGCAAAAGATAATTTTATTTCTATAACAAATGGATTAATTTTTACAATAAAAAATAAATAATTTTTTTTTTCATGTTTTATTGTAATATTTAAGTCATCTATTACACCTATCTACACTCCATAAATACTCTAATTTAGAAGTTACTCGTTTTGTGTGGGGTGCTTTCACCGGGTGCCTTTTGACCTGGTTTTTTGTTTTCTTTTAATAATTAATTAGTTAACTGTTAACTTTTATTTGCCTCTAAAAAAGGAAAGTAAGACTTAACACTAGTGGTTCATAAAAAAATTTATGATAGGCAAATTAATTATTAAATTTGTAAGTTGAGGTCAAAATATTTTTTGTTTAGATGTCTCACTTAATCTAATTTATAAAAAAGAATCAATTACTTAAGTATTGTTAGACTCTAATACTCTTTAAATTTGACTACGATAATTTATCTATTTGAAATTAGTGTTGCATGATCAACAATCAAATTAAATAAATTTGAGAGTTAAAATTTCTAAACATTATTATTAAAACTCAAATATTAAAAAAAAAAATTCAGTTACTATTTTGAATAATTAACACTTGTGGCTAATCTTATGTTAAAAGGCATTCTCTCTATCTCTCTTTGCTTTTCTTCCTGACAGCTCATAAAGTTATTATCTTGTTACTAAACGGAAAAATGTCTCTATTGATGCTCGTCACGGCACAGGGTACGTGCACTTGCGTCTTACAAAGCAGTCAATTACCATATTTTTTAGTAAAAAAAAAAAAAAAAAAAACATATCTCAGGTTTGAGCAAGGTTGTCAGAACTGGACCGATCATCGAACCGAAAACATTAGTAGGTCAAAATTCAACTGGTTCAACCGGTCGAACCGATATTTGAACTGGTATTTATTAATATATATATTTATAAAAATAATTTAAAAAAATAATACTTATACATGATTATTAAATATTAATTTTTTGATTTTCAAGAATTAAATTGAAAATTTTGATAAAATTAGGACTAAATTGAAAGTTTTGATAAATTTAAGACTAAATTGAAAATTTTAATTAAATTTAAAACTCAAATTATAATTTAAATAAACATTGGGATCAAATTATAATTTATAAAACTTTTATACTCGATTTGAACCGGTTGAACCGGGTCCGATTTTTGACCGGTTTTCACCGATTTTGACCGGTCCGAGTTAAGGGGTAACTGTAGCCAAAAACCGGCCCGGACCTTTGGCCGGTCATCGGTTGAATCGGTCGGACCGGCCGGTCCGAGCCGGTTTTTACAACATTGGGTTTGAGTAAAAAAAATATAAAAAATAATTATAAAATTATTTTAGTAATAAATTTAATTTTTAATAAATAATTAAAAATTTATTATTTAAAATTAAAATTTTAAATATATTTTTTTATATTATATTAAATATATTTAATATTACTTAATTCTTAGTTTAAAAAATTTAATTTTTTTTGTTAAAAAATATTTTTTTTTACTATTTATAACCATTATATAATTTTTTTATTCTTTTTTATTGTTTTTTTCTTTTTTTTTTCAAATTTTCTAAAGAATGAAGTCTTTGCTTGTTACTAAAGATCTTTGATGAAGAAGTTAGCCTAACTGCTAGAATTGGTGGCCGAAGATTCTGGACTTGTGCTTTGATCTCTGCTGAGAGCTTCGTTGTTACTCCTTTTCACTTTTCATACTTTACAGTTAAACTTGCCTTTTCTTTTTGTAATCAAGATTTCACACTCTCTGTCAAAAAAAAAAAAAAAGCAGATTTCAGACTCAGTTCTGGACTTCTGGTAAGTAGAAAAATGCCCCATTTTATGCTACTTTGGCAACCCAAATCCTAAATCGTTTTCTTCTTTCCAACTGGCTTGCATAATGTGATCATCATCTCCGCTTTTTTTTTTTTTCCTTGTCTTTTTCTTGTCTCAGGTCTTACTGTTGAGTGGGCTTTGCCGCTTTTTTTTGTTTGACAGAGGTCAAGCTAATTTCTCCAGTTGCAGTGTTCTTAATGGATGCTAAAGAGAAAGACCAAGAAGTTGGCACCATGAAAATGCTGGCCGAGACCAGAAAAGCTAGTGGAGAAGAAGTGGCTATAGCCATCTCCATTGGCCAAGTAAACCCAGAAGCTGATGCGAAAATCCAGACCCTAAAAGGGTCTCCATCAAATGATCCTGCAAGCCGACAAGAATCAGGTCCTGTTGTGCATCCAACATTATCAACTGACCGCCAGAAGTTCGCTCCCGGTGAATCACCTCTAGGGTCAGCGAGCCAAAAACTCCATTCATTTCTACGAGAACACTCTGCCACAGGAGGCTCTCCTGGTAATGAGTCTATTACAAGTGTCAGGACAAACTCTCCATCTCCAAAAACGCCTCCGACGGCGCGTCCAAAGGAACTGGAAGATGATTATGATGAAGAGGAAATTTATAAGAAGATTGAATCGAAAAAAGTCACGTATAGGAAACTGAGAGTTGAAGTATTGATAGAGTGGATTGCAGCTTTGGGAATTTTGGGTTGCTTTATTGCAAGCCTAACTGTTAAGGAACTGACAGAGATTGTGGTATGGGACTTGAAGTTTTGGAAGTGGTGTTTGCTTTTGAATGTAATTTTTTGCGGCATGTTGGTCGCAAACTGGTTCATGCATATTGTTGTTTTTCTGAATAGGAGAAACTTCATGCAAAGAATGAAGGGTCTTCCTTTTGTTCACCGTCTGCAGCGGAGCCTTCAGGTGTTTATTTGGTTAGGTTTGGTTCTCCTGGCTTGGGTCTGTTTATTCAATCGTGGGGTTGAACGAACCAACGCTTCCAAAAGGATTTTGAATCTAGTGACTTGGACTCTTATTGCAGCTCTTGTTGGGTCATTTTTGTGGCTGCTAAAGACTTTATTGCTAGAGATTTTAGAATCTAAATTCCGGGTTGACACATTTTCTGACAGAATTCAAGAATCGCTCTTTATTGAGCATGTTTTGGAAACGCTCTCAGGGCCTCCGCTTTTGGATGAAAGAGCTACTTCACCCCTTAGGCCCACCAAAAAGAGTAATGTTGCAGGGGACAAAACAGTGTTAGCCATGAAATATCTTCACAAGATGAACAAAGAAGAGATTTCTAGCTTAGTTAATCATGTCACAAGTTCTTCGCTCTCCATTATTTCCCCTCGGCTAGATGAAAGTGTTGGTGAGGAAGGGGGCGACAGCGGCAAGAAAATTTTCATTTCCAGTGAACGGGAAGCACGTCTTGCTGCGTCTTGCATTTTTAAGAATGTTGCTCGGCCTGGTTGCGAGTGAGAATATCGCCATCTTAATGCAGATCTAGGAATATTATATTTTCCTCTTTCTGGTTTTCCACTTAACATGTTCTCCTTACATAATAGGTACATTGGTGAGGAAGATCTCCTAAGGTTCATGCCCAGAAAAGAGGTGGAGACTCTTCTCTCTCTGTTGGATGGATTGGAGGCTGGAGAGATTAAAAAAAGTGCTATGACAAACTGGGTGGTAAGTTTTTTTTCCCCCCTTTTTTCAAATGTAGAACCATGAATTACCCTTTTGTAGATTACATTATAAGCTCTAAACTCCATGTAGCTGGAACATATTGCATTTATGTTTTTCAGTTACTAATTTACTTTTTTCTTATATTGCAGCATAAGCAGCGTATGAGATAAGAATTTTTAGGCCTTGTTAGCTACCAATTGGTGACATAAATTCAGCCTGGCTCAAATAACTTGCATGAAATAGTAAAATAACTTCAGACCCCATCCCCTCTTAACCCACTCTTTCTTCCGTGCACTGCAAAAAACCTCAAAGCCAAAGCCAGAAATGGACACTGAATGCATCTTTTCTGGAGCATAGTCTTGCTTTTGCAATATACGAAAGCAAAGATGATGCAAAATTGTTCTCTAGTGTAGTAGTGATGGAAGCCTTGGTCGTGTAAGGTTAAGGTTCTGGGAGCGAAAATGGATTGTAATAGGAGACCTAGACGGTCCTACTTCTACATTTTGGCACTTTTTGCCTTGAATGTTCTCATGGCTGGTTGCTCTGTGTACGGGTCTAACATAATTCTCATGCACTGTTTTTCTCTTTGCATAGAAGGAAAGTTAAAATACAGTATATGTTAATCACTATATATGATGTGTTATGCCAGAAGTTGTTGAGCTGTTGAAAATAAACAATTGAGGCAAGTTGGAATTCATTTGTCATCATTTTTATAATGTGGTGAAGAAATACAAATGAAAGGCCTCTGTCGGTTCTGTCGGTTTAAGATTTGGTTTTCTTCCACTTATATAAGAGATCCTGTAAATTTTTGCAGGTGAATGTTTTTCGCGATCGGAGAGCGCTTGCATTAACTTTACATGACACCAGAAGAGCTGTTACACAATTGAACAAAATTATGTCATGGATCTTGGTTGCTGTGAGCATCATTATTTGGCTCCTTTTGATAGAGATTACAAGTCCACAAACGATTGCCATATTCTTAACCGCTGCAGCGTTTGCTTTTGGCAACACCTTCAAGACTATATTTGAAGCTGCTGTATTCATATTTGGTGTCCATCCATTTGATGTTGGTGATCGTTGCGTTGTTGATGGCATTCCTGTAAGTGCAGAACAATGCTTTCTTGTTTCCTTTTTTGTCCGAAGAATCTTCATTAATCATGTTTAATTTTGATCTTAACAGCTAGTGGTGGAAGAAATCGACATCTTAACAACAGTTTTCTTGAAACCTGACAACGAAAAGATTTATTATCCGAATTCAGTTTTGGCTACAAAGCCCATTAGCAATTATTACAGAAGCCCTGATATGGGCGAGTCTGTGGAATTCTCAATCGCTTTTGCAACACCACTAGAGAGCATTGAGGCGCTGAAAGCAAAAATTAAGAAGTAAGTTGATCGTAGTCTCATTCTTCCTTTGTCTAGATTTCGTGGAAAATGGTATTTCGGCAAGATAGTAAATGCAGTTTTCTCAATTTTATAATATATCTCTCAAACATTTCATACTTCTTTGCCACAGAGTAATTCGGGCAACCTATTGCTAAGTCTCTTAGCAATAGCTTGTAGGCCTGCTTTTACAGAGCCAAGTGAACTATCAATGCTCGTCTCAACTCTTCGTAGCAAATTATTTACGCGAAAAAGTTGGGTGTGGTATACAGTATTATAATTTTTTTTGTGCTTTTAAGAAAAAAAGATTTTTTTTGAAAGAAATTTTTTTTAACGAATCTTACGTAATATTTATAATTTATATTTTAAGATAATATTAATCTAAATACAAGTTTTAATTTTGTAAAAAAAATATTATTTTAATGATTGGAGTATTGCTCTGCGCATCATCTCAATGTACCTAGCAGCACCCTTACTTATAACCTTGCTTTTTTCTTTCCAACATTCTGTTATTTGTGCAGCTACCTGGAGTCGACTCCCCAGCACTGGCATCCCGACTACGGTATTGTGATAACGGAAAAGGAAAATGAGAATAATTTAAAGATGACTGTCCATTGCTATCATAGGATCAATTTCCAAGATCTTTCTGAAAGGTACAGGTGGAGGAATGAACTGGTCATTGAGATGAAGAAAATTTTTGAAGAGCTTGGGATACAATGCTCAATGGCAAAACAATAGCTAAGTTCCTCTGCAAGTTCCTGCGCTTCCAGTCTAACTTGCTTTGACTTTAGGGATAATACTTATTTAAATTTTAAATTTTTATTAATTTTTATAATTAAATATTAAACTTTTTATTTTTTTTTAATTGAGTCTTATAATTTTTAAATCCTTTACAATTCATTCTTTCTGTCTGTTTGAATATTATAAATATATTTGACTATTAGGTGTCTTTAAAATTCGTTAGACTAACTACGTTTTAACGATTAAATTGACAGAAATACTTGATTATAAAAGAACTGAAAAGTATAAGACTCAATTTAAAAAATTAGAAGATTTAGAATTTAATTGTGAAAATCTACAAAAAATTTAAGATTTAAATAAGTGTTATCGTTTTGATATTACGAAGGGTACAACGTCAACATGATGCTTTGCTAAGCTTCAATTGGCCACCACCCTAGATTTGGAAGAAGGGTGAAAATGCATCTGAATCCCAGGTCATTCATTTTCTGTTCCAAGTGGTGTAATAATAATATGAACTTCAAATTGCTGTATTTTTTATGTTGGGTAATTGTTAATGAAGAATGCTTGTGATTGCACATTACTATGGAATCAAATGTTATGTTGGATCTATGGTTGAGCGCAGTGTGCGGACGATGTCCATTCATATTTACCTGCGTTGTTACTTTTTGTTAGTACGTGTGCACTTGCTTTTGAAAGAGTTTAGGCAACTTTGTCTTGTTTTTTTGTATTTTTTCTTTTTGGGTAAGAAACAAGATTTTATCTTCTGCTGTCTCTTTTTTTAGTTACACCATTAATGTTTTCTCCATTTACTTTTCTACCAATTTCTGTTAGTTGTCCCTTAAAATGGTTACATGGCTGTCAACCACTTATTACTCTAGTTAAATTAGATCCTTTACTCTGTTATTTTTTTTTTTTACCCGCTCCAGATTAATGAAATTGAACAGGCCAAAGTCCAAGGTAAACAAAATTCTTCTGCAACAATACAAAACAGTAGTGCCCATCATCACGAAATTAAAATGGTCCGACAACAGAAGAGCAAGCTCTTCCTAACAACCTCGGCAGCATGGCCCTTGCTGGCAATCTCAGCAACAATCTCCTTGCAGCAGCGGGTCCTGCACAAAATCACAAAATGACACTCTAAATTGTAGTATTTGAACTCTACATTTTAAGTACAAAAAAAAAATATATATATATATATATATATAATTGTTCACCGTACATCTTATGAATATTTAGTATTTTTGCTTCAAATTTTGTAAATATTTATTTGGAATAACAAAACCTGTGAGGAGAGAAATTAAGATTAATTGTGAATATTCAATGAGATTGGCCACTTCTGCTGGCTGGGATAGCATAAGTTTTGAGACTAATAACTGTGAAGTTTTGCTTAGAGTAGCAAAGGGAAGTGGCCATGGTTGTCCTTGGGAAACAAGGCCATGACTTGCTGCATACCTAGAGACTGGTCTACAACTTAATACATCGGAATGGCTACGATGCTGCGAACTGGGTCGCAAAAACAGCAAAGGAACGCACCTGCCCAGCTGATTGGAAAGAATGGCCTCCGCCTAGGATGCAGAACACGATAATTATTCTGTTGTGTCCATGTCAGACATGCAACGATAATAGACATACATATGTGCGACGTATGCAGTACGGAATACAAATGTAAATTAAGAAACAAAAAAGTTTGGTACTAATATAATATGTTAATATGCATTTTTAAGATATATATTGTGATGAATTTGATTATGTTTATAATAAAATTAATAAAATATAATATAAAAAATTAATATGTTATTTTTATTATAAAAATAATAAACACAATTACAAAAATAATTAAATTCATTATGAAAAATATATTTCATCTCTATATCATATGTCTACCAACATATATGTACCAAATCAAACCGATTAAGTAAACCAATGGATAGTCTTGATCCTCTTAAAAATATCAATGTAAGCGAAGAAGATACGATTATAAATAATAGAAATAAAAACACTCATAGTTAGAGCAATAGTTAGATCCTCTTTGATTTGTCTTCACTTACAAATCAAACCGATAATAATGTACATGTGTCTAATTCTTTTTTTAAAAATAAATTAGACGTGTCTCTTATTTCCTCTGTAATTTTTTTAAAACCTTTACAATTAAAATTGAAGTTAAACAAAAAAAATTATTATTATACTTGTAAGTGAAGACTTACATTATGCCTGAGTATTTATGAACACTAATATAATTTATTCTTTGTTTGGCATTCTACGAGAAAAAGGAATAAAAGTGACTTAGAAAAGCATGCGAAAACCAAATGAAAAAAATAAAAAAAACTTATATGAATATAATGATCAAAATTATCTCCACTTATTCAATTATTTATAAAGATATTTTTATAATTTTAATTTAATATTCAATCTTTTTTAAGTTTTTTTTTATAATTTTATCTATACACTTATCTTCTCTTTTTTTTTTCATACAATTCAAATACAAAATTTTACTTTCTCATTATTTTCTCACAACTCTTTTTTTTCATAATTTTCTTTCTTATAATTTTCTTTCCCACTAAAATCTAATAATCCAAACAAATCATTAATTTCTTAGGCTTATATTAATAATTTTATTAAAATTATTACACATCAATTATATATATATATATATATATATATATATATATATATGCTGTTTATATCTTAATTTTTTTAAATTATTATATTGTTATGTTTGTGTGTGTTTGTGTGTTCGTCTCCGTATCTGTGCACCATGGTCTCCGCCTGTGTCAGTGGATATTTTGTCATCTGATCTGATCTGTTGAACGCTAATTTTGCAATGAACGATTATCTTTGCTGAAAAAAGAAAAGGAAAATAATTTTTTTTTACAAGTAATGAATAGTAACCAATTAGTTTGATAATACTGATAATATAAAATATTTTGCGACAAGAGTGCTAGAATAAAATATTAACAACAAACAAAGCTTTGCTTTAATGGAGACAGCTAGTATTTCTGAGACTCTCTCTCTCTCTCTCTTTCTCTCTCTGCTTCTCTTCCTAGCTGCTCTGCTCCTAAAATCTTGGACGAAGAAGTTAGCCTGACTGCTAGAATTGGTGGCTGATCAGGATTCTGGACTGCTGCTTTGATCTCTGCTGCAGGGAGCCTCATTGTTACTCTTTTCACTTGCAGCTGTACCGTACTTGCATTTCTTTTGTAATAAAGATCTCACCTTTCCCTTTTGCCACTTACTTCTGGTAAGTAGAATTATGTCTGATTTTCTTCCCGAATCCCAAGTCGTTTTCTTCCTCCCCTATTGGCTTCCATTAAGTGATAATATCATCTGTTTTTTTTTTTTGGGTCTTTTTCTTGCCCAAAAACTGACCGTTGACTTGGCTTGGCCATTTTCCTTTTTTTTTTTGTTTTTTTGACAAAGGTCAAGCTAATTTCTGCTCCAGTTGCACTGTTCATATGGATGCTAAAGAGAAAGACCAAAAAGTTGGCACCATGAAAATGCTGCCTGAGACAAGAACAGCTAGTGGACAAGAAGTGGCTATAGCCATCTCAATCGTCCAAGCGAACCCAGAAGCTGATGGTAAAATTCAGCCCCCAAAAGGGTCTCCATCAAATGATCCTGCAGGCCCACAAGAATCAGGTCCTGTTATGCATCCAATATTATCACCTGGCCGCCGGAAGTTCACTCACAGTGAATCACCTCTAAGGTCAGCAAGCGAAAATCTCCATTCATTTCTAAAAGAACACTCTGCCACAGGAGGCTCTCCTGGTAATGAGTCTATTACCAGCGTCAAGACAAACTCTCCAACTCCAAAAACACCTCTGATGGCATTTCCAAAGGATTTTGAAGATGATTATGATGAGGAGGAAATTTATAGGAAGGTTGAATTGAAAAAAGAGACGCATAGGAAAATCAGAGTTGAAGTATGTACAGAGTGGATTGCAGCTTTGGGAATTTTGGGTTGCTTTATTGCGAGCTGCACTGTTAAGGAACTGAGAAAGATTGTGATTTGGGACTTGAAGTTTTGGAAGTGGTGTTTGCTTTTGAATGTGATTTTTTGTGGCATGTTGGTGGCAAACTGGTTCATGCATATTGTCGTTTTTCTGAATAGGAGAAACTTCATGCAAAGAATGAAGGGTCTTCCATTTGTTCACCGTCTACAGAAGAGCCTTCAGGTGTTTATTTGGTTAGGTTTGGTTCTCTTGGTGTGGGCTTCATTATTCAATCATGGAGTTGAACGAACCGCCGCTTCCAAAAGGATTTTGAATCTAGTGACTTGGACTCTTATTGCAGCTCTTGTTGGGTCATTTTTGTGGCTGCTAAAGACTTTATTGCTAGAGATTTTAGAATCTAAATTCCGGGCTGACACATTTTTTGACAGAATTCAAGTTTCTATCTTTTATGAGTATGTTCTGAAAACACTCTCAGGGCCTCCGCTTGTGGAGATGGCTGAAATGGTTGGTTCGCCCTGCACGCCTACCAAAAAGAATGAAGGTATGTTTCTCAAAAAAAAGAGTAAAGGTATGGAAGACAAAACAGTGATTGACATCAGAAAGCTTCACAAGATGAAGAAAGAAGAGATTTCTAGTTGGGCCATGAAGGTTTTAGTTGATCATGTCACAAGTTCTGGGCTCTCCATCATTTCCCCTTGGCTTGATGAACGTGATGGCGAGGAAGGGGGCGGAATTGATAAGGAAATTTCCAGTGAATGGGAAGCACGTGCTGCTGCATATCGCATTTTCAGGAATGTTGCTCAGCCTGGTTGCAAGTGAGAACTTCGTCGTCATAATACCAATCATTTCATCTTAATGTTATGTTCTCCTCTTTCTGGTTTTCCACTTAACATCTTCTCCTTACATAATAGGTACATTGAAGAGGAAGATCTCCTAAGGTTCCTGACCAAAGAAGAGGTGGATGTTCTTTTCCCTCTGTTGGATGGATATGAGACTGGAAAAATTAAAAAAAGTGCTATCAGAAACTGGGTGGTAAGCTCTTTTTTTTTTTTCTTTTTTCTTTTTTGGTTTGTTGATTACACCATAATCTCTTAGCTCCATATAACAGGAACATATTACATATATGGTTTTTAGTTAATAATATACTCTTTCTTATATTGCTGCATAAGCTGTGCAAATATGAGACAAGAAATTTTACCGTGTTAGTTACCAATTTGTTACATAAATTTAGCCTTGGTTAAATGACTTGCATGAAATGGTAAAGTAACTTCAGATCCCTTCCCCTCTCACCCCACTCTTTCTTCAGCGCACTGCAAAAAACCTCAAAACCAAAGCCCAGAAATGGAAATCCCCAACACTGAATGCATCCTTTCTGGCACACAGCCTTGCTTTTCCAATGATAGAGAGAAACGATGAAGCAAAATTATTCGCTAGTGTAGTGATAGAAGCCTCGGTCTTGTAAAAATTGAGGTTCTGGGAGCAAAAGATGGGTGGTCATAGGAGCCCCAGGCAGTGCTACTTCTACATTTTAGCACTCTTTGAGTAAGGTTCTCATGCCTCCTTGAATGTTTTTTACTCCTTCAACGAAATGGCTAGTTGCTCTGTACACAGGTCTTGCATAATCCTAGCTTCTCGTGCACTGTTTTCCATTTGCATGTAGGAAAGTTAAATACAGTATATGTTAATCACTATATGTGATGTTCTATGCGATAAACTTGTTGAACTCTTGAAAATGGACTATTCAGGCAAGTTGAAATTCATTTGTTACCATTTTAAAAATAATATGGTGAAGAAATTTAAATGAGAGACCTCGGTCAGGTAAGATTAGGTTTTCTTCCTCTTACATAAGATATATGGTCAATTTTTTACAGGTGAAAGTTTATCGCGATTGGAAAGCACTTGCACATACTTTATATGACACCAGAAGAGCTGTTACACATTTGAACAAAGTTATGTCAGGGATCTTGTTTGTTGTAAGCATCATTATTTGGCTGCTTTTGATGAAGATTACAACTTCAGAAACAATTGCCATATTCTTAACTGCCGCAGCTTTTGCTTTTGGCAACACCTTCAAGACTATATTTGAAGCTGCTGTATTTATATTTGGGGTCCATCCATTTGATGTTGGTGATTGTTGCGTTGTTGATGGCATTCCAGTAAGTGTGGAACAATTCTTTCTTGTTTCTTTTTTGTCCAATTAATCTTCGTTAATTATGATTAATTTTGAGCTTGACAGCTAGTGGTAGAAGAAATCGACATCTTAACAACAGTTTTCTTGAAACCTGACAATGAAAAGATTTATTATCCGAATTCAGTTTTGGCTACAAAGCCAATTAGCAATTATTACAGAAGCCCTGAGATGGGCGAGTCTGTGGAATTCTCAATCGCTTTTGCAACACCACTGGAGAAAATTGGGGTGCTGAAAGCAAGAATTAAGAAGTAAGTTGATCGTAGTCTTATTCGTCCTTGCTTTGTATTTCATGGAACGCATGATTTCACCAAGATAGTAAATGTAATTTCTCAATTTGATAGTATGACTCTCAAACATCATTGGATCCAAATTTTTTTTAAAGCTACTTTTCATACTTTACTGCGAAGTAATTTGGATCCTGCTGCTAAGTCTCTAATTGTAACTAGTAGGGATGCTTTTACTGAGCCAAATTAACTATCAGTGCTTGTCTCAGCTCTTCGTAACAACCTTTTTATAACCTTGCTTTCATATTCCCTACGCTGCCTCTCTCTCATTTGTGCAGATACCTGGAGTCGACTCCCCGGTATTGGCATCCTAACCACAATATCGTGATAAGAGAAACTGATAATGAGAATAAGTTAAAGATGACTCTCCAATGCAATCATACGATGAATTTCCAAGATCTTAAAGAAAAGAACAAACGGAGGTCTGAACTGGTCATTGAGATGAAGAGAATTTTTGAAGATCTAAATATAAAATGCTCAATGCCACCTGATGCTTTCCCCGGGAATTGGCCACCACAATAGATTTGGAAGAAGCTTGAAAATGCATTTGATTCCCAGCTCAGTTTCTGTTCCTGGTGGAGTAATAATATGAATTTCAAGATGGAATGTTTCTTATGTCGGGTCTAGTATTTGTTAAGGAAGAACGTCTGTGTGATTGCATGTTACTATGGAATCATCAATCTGTTGTACTATCATAAAAATTCAGGGAAAATGATCAATCCATTCTACTTTCTTTGTTGAATTGATTAGAGGAAAATTGGAAATTTGGAATCTATTGTTGAGGGTGGTATATAGAGGCTATCCATTCAAATTTACATGCTGTTATAATTGTTTGTTAGTCTGTGTATGCAGCCTTTCAGACTAACAAGCCACTGGCCAACGCCTGCTTTCGGGTTGGGCAAATTTTGGTCTCTTGAAGAGTGCAGGTAACTATTTGCCGTCCAATTTTCTGTGTTCATCTTTATTTGTAGTTTCCTGTTTCCGTGAAAAGTTGCAATGAGTCATTGATTGAACCATTCATGATAGAAACTGTTTTCTATGTTGGAAACTAGACATGTTCATAGCCTTTTAAATAAGTCGAGATTGGGACAGATATCTAAATAAAAAGCTAAGCCCCAATGTATGGATATGTGCATAGATAGCAGATTATATAAAAGAAAGGGCTCCCATTGTTTTAGATTTAACGAATTTCATGAATTCCTACTGAAGGACCACATCAGAATATTGCAAGTTGATGAAGAAAGAACAAGAACAACTAAATACAGAAGCCGTAACAAAGAGCAAACACTAGCCCCCTCGTGGGAGACTGCCCCTTACATATTAGCTACCGGCAATGGTTATAATTCCTGTGGAGATGAATCCCATGCCACAAAATCCTCGTCCCCTCTAACTCCAAGGTTCACCAAAAAGTCCATACAAAGTTTCCTTCTCCCAGGGGCATGCTGCAACTTGCAGTTTCAAGGCAATCCCAGGAGCCTAATGCACTCACAAGCCCATAAAGATCAGAAACTCAATTGATGTGCAAATTGACTTGGAGTCGAAAATGAAAAATAAAATCAATAAAGAGTTCAATTGCACAAACCGATAAAAATGAGATACCGTTTAATTAAGTCAAAAGATTATTGTTTATAAAAAAAAAAATAATAACGAATACGTTAATTTTATCGGTATTTTTTATTATAAATAATAATCGGTTGCATATTATACTGTAATTTTTCTCAATTTATTTTTTTATTTTCATTTGTGTATGTTTTCCGATAAATAAAATGTTCACATCATGTTTATCTCATCCGTTAAATGATTAACTTCACTACTTAAAGTTTTCTCCACATTCTTTTTAGCAATTAAACTCATGATTAATTTAACTTATTTTGTTCAAACTAGCTCAAATTGAACAGTTGGCTTATCCTTTTTTTTTTAAATCCATGAATATCAGTAACAAGTAAACCAAAAAAAAAAAAAAAAAAGGAAAAAGTAAACCAAATATGCTCGTACGATAGGACGCGTCAGAAATTTACGTAACTAGTTATCAACTAATACTTTTTTTTTTGGTTGATTGGAATTAATAAATGCCACATTTTATGAGAATTTGGGAGTGGTGGGGCCGGTTTGACATGATTCCATAATTCCTGGGACCATGATCGATGATGTAATTCCTTAATTAAGAGATTAATATCAATTATCTAATTTGATATCATATTTGATATTTTTTTATATTTTATTAGGCATATTTAGAACTTTTTAGATTAATGGAGATCGCTGAAAATATAATTGGAGGCTTCTTTCATCATCTGATATCATTTTAGGATGTAAATTTATTTATTGTATTTTCTTCAAAATAGTTAATAATAATAATAATAATAATAATATTGATATTTTGAACTAACGAAAAAGAAGAGGTACAAAAAGTCTTAATTAACTTTAAGCCGATTCTTCTTCTTCTTGTTTTTTTTTTTAATTCTGGAGAGAAAAAAAATGAAAAATTTCTACATGATAAGAGCAGTTAGCCACCTCGAGGGCGGTTAACACTAAATGTGTCAACTTGCAAAAGAGGCCATATTTCTTGCGGAAGTGTCTCCCAAAGTATGAGAGTGGAGCTTACAGTACAACTCATGTTTGCTATGAAGTCTGCACAATAATTACCTTCACACAACGTATGTTGAAGTTGACAGCACCATGATAGATTTAACAATTGCCTGCATTCGCTAATAATAGCTCTGTAATAATCTAAGTCCCAATCAATCTTGATAAACTTTTGGAGAGTTAATATTGAGTCAGTTTCCACAATAATGTCTCGGAGTTCTTTGTCCCATATTATTTTTAGAGTAGTATAAATTGCATGTAATTCAGCTTGAATGGCGAGGACTTGGCCGCAGAATCTCGAGAAACCATATAACCAGCAGCTGTCATTATTTCTTGCATAACCTCCGAAGCTTCCGGGACCTGACACACATTTGGCAGCACCATCTATGAACAAGAGTTTGCACTCTCTATTTTATCAGTTGTCATGGAACACTTTTATTTCGAAATAAAATACTCTTCTTACTCCTAAATTTTATTATACCAAAAAGAAAAAAAAAATTGCTTAGACAGTTTATGCTCTTTAAAGAGGTGATCCAAAACCTACGATCTAAATACTCGTAGGGTAGGATCCCGATTGATGGCATCCAAAGCTTCTCTGATCGCAGCCACGTCCTCATGCAAATCTTCGAGGGCCAATTGAATCTTTGTTATCTCGGTTGCTTGGGATTCTTGTCTTGGTGCTCCAGGAACCATTCTTTGATGAACTCCATCAACAAGCTCAATATCCATTTGAGCTCATCTCCATCCATAACAGATGAACTCCTTAACAATTTGGAGAGATGCATGCCATATGGAATATAGTTCATATTCTCAACAAAAATACTCCTAAGAGCATGCTATTTTCCCTTCATGATTATTGTTTTTATGCTATGATATTTTTGTTCGTGATTTTTGTCTATGCCTTTATCATGGAGCATAGTTTCGGGAGGAGTATTCATAGAATCAATCATATTGTCGTCATAAAAAAGGGGCGAATATCAGATTATGCGCTCTTGTTATGAATTTTGATATGACAACAGAATTCGATTATTGTTCTTCCTTGTGTTCATTTTGATTGCTTGTGTTCGCTTATAATTATTTTGATCATATACCGTTGCCGAGGCTTAGAGCTCGCTTGGGAGTTGGAATACCGAAATGTGATTTTAGAAACTGGCTCTGCAGAGGCTTTACATTTGATTTCCAATCATTTGAACTTGTCACATCCACTTTTTACAGGATTGCTGACCGATATTCGTTTCCTCCGAAATAGAGAATGAAATTAAAAACTTCAGGCATATGCTAGAGAGGAAAACTCTTATATTGACCAGCTCGCCAAGTTGGAGCTTCTAGATCTTTGAGAGATATTTCACTGAGCATCGGCGGCTGGCACTTTTGGGACTTTTGAATGGGGACAAGCATGGAGTACTTTTTGTTAGATACTAGTCTTTTCTCTTTTTATTAGTCTCTTTGTGTTAGTCTCGATAAACGAGATTTACGTGGAGAATGTGTTATTGAGTTAAAAATTTCTTAATAATATAATTAGTTACACGGAGATTCATTTTAAATTTATTACTATTTGAGTAGTAATTTATTTTTATAAAATTAATTAAATAAAATATTTAAAAGTAGATATTTTTGATTGACATACATTCGAAACACATTTTTTTGAATAAAAAAAAAAAACAGTTCAACTTAGAAGCTTGAAATCTCTCGGCAAAAAATCTGAAGCTCCATTTTCCAACTTGAAGCTTGAAATATCTCAGAAAAAAAATCTGATATCTAATGAAATGATCTTTGGCCACCAACTTGTAGAAATTTTGCTAGCTAGGACTCCATTTTTCAGAGTCATGGGGCCAAAAGTACTTGCTTGAAATGTCAAGTCAATTGGCGCGCCTTCTCTTTCTTTTTCTCTACTTCTATAAGTATCCTGGCTTCTAGAATTGGTGGCCTAGGATTCTGGATTGCTGCTTTGATCTCTGCTGGGAGCTTCATTGTTACTTTTTTCACTTAAGTTACGTTTCCATTTTGCCGCTCGGTTCTGGTAAGTAGAATAATGTCCGATTCTCTGCTCCATTTGCAACCCAACAAATCCTAACGTGTTTTCTGTTTTTTTCTTTTTCCACAAATTAAGGTCAAGCTTATTTCTCCAGTGGCACTGTTCTTATGGATGCCAAAGAGAAAGACCAAGAAGTTGGCAACGTGAAAATGCTGCCTGAGACAAGAAAAGCTAGTGGAGAAGAAGAAGTGGCTATAGCCATCTCAATTGTCCAAGTAGACCCAGAAGCTGATGTGAAAAACCGGCCCCCAAAAGGGTCTCCATCAAATGATCCTGCGGGCCTAGAAGAATCAGGTCCCGTTGTGCAACCAATATTATCACCTGACAGCCTGAAGTTCTCTCCCAGTGTCTCACCTCCGAGGCCAGCGACCCAAAAATTCCATTCATATGGAAGATTTCACTCTGCCACAGGAGGCTCTCCTGGTAATGAGTCTATCTCTAGTGTTAGGACCAACTCTCCAACTCCAAAAACGCCTCTGGTGGCATTTCCAAGAGAACCAGAAGAAGATTATGATGAAGAGGAAAATGATAAGAAGAGTAAGTTGAAAAAAGAGACGTATAGGAAACTGAGAGTTGAAGTATTGATAGAGTGGTTTGTAACTTTTGGAATTTTGGGTTGCTTTATTGCAAGCTTTACTGTTAAGGAACTGAGAAAGATTGTGATATGGGACTTGCATTTTTGGAAGTGGTGTTTGCTTTTGAATGTGATTTTTTGTGGCATGTTGGTTGCAAGCTGGTTCATGCATGTTGTTGATTTCCTAAAAAGGAGAAACTTCATGCAAAGGATGAAGGATCTTCCATTTGTTCACCGCTTGCAGAGGAGCCTTCAGGTGTTTATTTGGTTAGCTTTGGTTCTCCTTGCTTGGGCTTCTTTCTTCATTCATGGGGTTAAAAGAACCAAGGCTTCCAAAAAGATTTTGGATATAGTGACTTGGAATCTTATTTCCGCTTCTGTTGGGTCATTTTTATGGTTGCTAAAGAATTTTTTGCTAGGGATTTTAGACTCTAAATTCCGGGTTCACAGATTTGTTGACAGAATCCAGGAATTACTTTTTTGTGAGTGTGTTCTGAAAAAGCTTTCAGGGCCTCCGTGTGTGGTGATGGCTGAAATTATTAGTTCGACCTTCAGGAGCAGCTGCAAAATGGGTAAAGATATGAAGGACAAGAAAATGATTGACATTGAAGAGCTTTACAAGATGAAGAAAGAAGATATTTCTGGTTGGACCTTGAAGGTTTTGGTTGATCACATTACAAACTCCGGGCCCTCCGTTTTTTCTGCTCTGTATGATGAAAGTGATGATGGGGAAAGGCATGGAAGTGATAAGAAAAAAACCATTGCCAGTGAGGAAAAAACCATTACCAGTGAATCGGAAGCACGCGACATTGTTGCTCATCGTATTTTCAAGAATGTTGCTAAGCCTAATTATAAGTGAGAATATTGTTATTATAATGCTGATCATGACATCTTTATGTTATGTTCCCCTCTTTCTGGTTTTCCACTTAATTGTTCTCCTTACGTAATAGGTACATTGAAGAGGAAGATCTCCGAAGGTTCCTGACCAAAAAAGAGGTGGATGTTCTTTTCCCTCTGTTGGGTGGACGTGAGACTGGAGAGATTAAAAAAAGTTCTCTTAGAAAATGGGTGGTACGTTTACACTATAATCTCTTAGCTCCATATAACTCGAACGTGTTAAATATATGTTTTTCAGTTACTATTTTTCGGAATGGCTGGTTGCTCTGTACACAGGTCTAATGTAATCCTGGTTTCTCATGCACTGTTTTCGATGTTCTGTGCGATAAACTTGTTGTACTCTTGAAAATGAACAATTGAGGCAAGTTGGAATTCGTTTGTCATCATTTTAAAAATAATGTGGTGAAAAAATGCGAATGAGGGACTTGTATGATCACATTTCCTGCCACTTATATAAGAGATCCTCACAATTCTCACAGGTGAAAGTTTATCGCGATTGGAAAGCGCTTGCATTTAGTTTAGGTGATACCAGAAGGGCTGTTACACAATTGAATAAAGTTATGTCATGGATCTTGGTTGTAGTATGCATCGTTATTTGGCTGCTTTTGATGGAGGTCACAACTTCAGAAACAATTGCTATATTCTTAACCGCTGCAGCTTTTGCTTTTGGCAACACCTTCAAGACTATATTTGAAGCTGCTGTATTTATATTTGGTGTCCATCCATTTGATGTTGGTGACTGTTGCGCTGTTGACGGCATTCCGGTAAGTGCAGAACAACGCTTTCTTGTTTTCTTTTTTGTCCAAGGATTAATTCTTCATTAATCATGTTTAATTTTGAGCTTGGCAGCTAGTGGTAGAAGAAATCGACATCTTAACAACAGTTTTCTTGAAACCTGACAATGAAAAGATTTATTATCCAAATTCAGTTTTGTCCACAAAGCCCATTAGCAATTATTACAGAAGTCCTAATATGGGCGAGTCCGTGGAATTCTCAATCGCTTTTGCAACACCACTGGAGAGCATTGCCGTGCTCAAGGCAAAAATTAAGAAGTAAGCTGATCATAGTCTTATTCTTCCATGCTTTAGATTTCATGGAATATGGGATTTCAAAAAGATAGTAAATGCAATTTTCTCAATTTGCTATTATGTCTGTGAAAAATTATTGCATCCAAATATTTTTGAAAGGAAATTTTCATACATTTGTGCCGCAGAGTAGTTCGGACAACAAGCTACCAAGTCTCTTAGCGTAGCTAGCTGACATGCTTTTACTGAACGAAATGAACTATCAGTGCTTGTCTCAGCCCTTCTTATTTATAACCTTGCTTTCGTATTGCCAACATTCGCTAATTTGTGCAGCTACCTGGAGTCGAAGCCGCAGTACTGGCATCCTGACCACAGTATTGTGATAAAGGAAACCGAAAATGAGAATAAGTTAAAGATGACTCTTCATTGCAATCATACGATGAATTTCCAAGAACTTAAAGAAAAGGACCGGCGGAGGTCTGAGCTGGTTATTGAGATGAAGAAAATCTTTGAAGAGCTAGGCACACAGTGCTCAGTGTCAAAATAAAAGCTACCATGGTCAGCAAATTCCTGCACTTCCGTTATTAACTTGCTTTGATATATTCCTACGGGTACAACATCAGCATGATGCTTTGCTAAGGTTCGACTGGTCAGCTCCCTAGATTTTGAAGAAGCATAAAAATGCATTTGAATATACCGGCTCATTTTATGTTCTAAATGGAGTAGTAGATGTAGTTTAAAAATGGTGTCTTTCTCATGTTGGGGTCTAATATTTGTTGAGGAAGAATGTCTGTAATTGCATATTACTATGGAATCATCAATCTGTTGTACCATCATAAGAATTCAAGGAAAATCATCAATCCATTGTACTTTCTTTGTTAAATTGGATAGAGGGAAATATGGAAAATTGGGATCTATTTTTGAGGGTGTTTGTTGAGGTTGTCCATTCAAATTTACGTGTTGTTACTTTTTGTTAGTCTATGTGTGTTTACTTTTGGAAAAGTACAGAATTTTTAATGTAATTCATATTTTTATATATGTAATCTACTAGTAATTTTACATTATACAATAAATAGGGTATGCTTGATATAAACAATATATATATTGTTATTCTTAAACTAGCATTCTAAAGACAGAAAAAGTGGAGCGGAAAGGGGGAACTGTTTCTAGTTTTCCTGTAGCTGGATCCTCTACGACCATATGAATCTTTAGTTAGAATGTGATTTCAACTCAACACCTTTTGAGATTTTGAGAATAGTTGCTCTTTGAAGAGTACAGTACGATAAAAGTTGTAAGCTGTGTTGGGGGGGGGAGTTATTTTCTATTGTTGGCCAATATAAAAGAATTAGTTAAGGGGCCGAGAGGCAGTGGTTTATCCTGTGGTGAATGTTAGCGGTTTGAGTCTGCTTATTTTTAACTTGTGAACTTAGCAAGTATAAAGATATACTGCAGCATCCAATTTTTCCGATTCGGCAATTCGATTTATGATTTATCATTCATTAACGTTGATAAGATTCTTCTATTTCGCAGCACATTAGGATGGCATAGCCTTAACATTAAAGTTAAGGGCGAGGTCTAAAAATAGCCAGTATTTTTTTTTTTTTTGGTTCCATCTTTATGTTTCCATCTTCATTTTTAGTTTCCCGTTTCCATGAGAAATCGGAAGAGTCATTCAACCATTCATGATAGAAACTTTTTTTAGCATTGGAAGCTAGACATATTCATTGGCACTAAGGAATTGTTTGGTTTATGATTTGGAATGAAATTGAAAATTTGAATTGAAATCGAACGGAATTGGAATCGAAATGATTGGTTTTACGATATGTTTGGTTTGTTTTGAAATTAAAATTAAATTTCCTTTCTAGCTATTTGATTTAATTCGGAACCGGCATCAAGTTTTCCTGTACAAACTCATTTAAAAATAAAAATTAATATAACAAAACATAAATAATAGAATCATTAAAATTTCCACTTTTCTTTGTTTTGGGCTTAAGGCTGTAAAATGATTTTGGTCAAACTTGGCTGTGTACCGTTACCCAGACGAACAAGCAAGTATATGAAAAGAGATTTAAAAAAAAAAAAAAAAAAAAAGGCTACCGAGACGCTATGAAAGAAAATGATAAAAATGGGGGACCATGAAATATATAAACAACAGAGTGCAGAACTGTAATTTGAGAATTATTTTTGTTAAACTTTTTTTGTTGGGCAGTTGTTGGATAGTTATAGGGAATGGGATTGATTTCCCCAAAGATAGGAATTTCTTTATTATTAGCAAGCAAATGAGAATCTTTTTTAACAAAACAAACATTGACAATGAAACGTGGTCTCTTCGCTAAATAAATGAAATCCCCAACGCAGTATATTTTTATTCTTAAATTTAACTAGTTAAAAGAATATTAAAATTATCAAAATTCATTATACCCAACAAATAATAAGAACATGTAGAGTATACTATCTATAAAAAGAGTATAATAATATAATCTCATCAAATATAAAAAAATTTATTGAAAATAATTCAATTAATTTTAATAGTTTAATTTGATAAATTAAGTTGAGATAACATATATGTATATATAGTGGTAATAAATTAATATACTATCCAATTTTACATTTCTATTTATTTTGGTTGGCTGAGCACATTGTGGAAAGGCAAAGTACTGATTTGGAAATTCATGGTAGGTGGCCGCCAAATAAAAGATCTCTGCTTATCCGCTCAACAAGTTTCAGGCCATGGCACATTGGCTGCAATTTGTGTTGACGAAATTTAAGGAATTACTATTACCACGCAACAAATCGCAATACTTCAAAGTAAAGTTGTCAGAACCGGAATATTTTGATAGTGAATTTATCAGGTTCAGTAATATTTTGATAGTGAATTTTTTTTAATAAGAGATAGACTCTAACAGTTAAAAGGTAGACTTCAACCTAAAGATTTAATAATTACCATATATGTGAGATATTTTTTTATTATTTAAAAAAAAAAGAATGGAACACATTATTTGTAGTATGATTGAAATCTACTAACTATTAGACCAAGATGATCCTCAGTTGCTATTGGCTACCGAAGATTCTACGTGAATGGTCTTGTACATCCCTCATTAATTGATGTGAACCTTAAAATAGCCACACATCACAAGAGAATCTTATATTTTCGATCGATGTAAAATTCAATTAGGATCACAACAATCTAGTATGCTCTGCAGTTTCACATCTATACAGACTGGCTTTGCAGTACAGTGGGCGAACACTGTGATTTAGTGTTACTATCTCCTCACTTTGCACTAGATTTATTTTTGGGCGAGCACGTCATCGTCCACGCGACACTCCATAATTGGAAGAGTAACGAATGGCTCTAATATTAATTAATATGAACATTATGAGAATTACATTCAAAAAATTAATATTGAATTGAGAGAATTCAAATTTATATAAATTCTACATGAGAAAACCTTATATTTTTGACATCAGATTGAAATTAAGATCATAATATTGATTCTTAATATCTGAATAACTTAATGCGGGAATCAAGGAGAATTTTGTGTTTTGTTTAGTTTAATACGAAATTTAATTTCTTTATTTGGTAAAATGATTCTCAATTTTTCAACAAACGGAACAAACATTAATTAACCAATTAACTAGTCAATAATAACTAAAATTGGGGGATTAAATCTACTTGACGGTGGAAAACTACAAATACTACCGTTTCCCATATTATTTTCATTATCAAGGGGGACAGACGAACATAGGCAAACGTATGCTGACTTTTCTGCTTTTGTCCTTTCGACTCTCTGGCGTTAAGTTAAGAAATAGAAACAATGAACATTAGCACCAATCAAGGCCAGATTCCTTGTGGGTTCTGTCTTTTGATTCTTGGGGATTCATCCCCGCCTTTTTAAAGAAAGAATGAAGTCAAGACCTTGCAGACAGAAAAAAATAATCATGAATGAACAAGTCCATGAAAAATCCAAAAGGGGTGGCTGGAGTTCTGCTATCTTCATCATCTGTAAGCCAAAGATTTCTCCTTTTCCTTTATCTTCATCTCAATTGTTTAATTTTCTTTTTTGGGGTTCAATTTTCTTTTATTTGCTTATTTATTTTTTGTTTTGGGTGATATTATATGGTTGCAGTTGTGGAGTTTGCAGAGAGATTTGCGTTTTATGGCTTGTTGGGTAACCTTATAATATACTTAACAACTGTTCTTGGGGAGGCTACTGCTACAGCTGCCAAGAATGTGAATACTTGGGTTGGGGTCTCTGCTATTTTGCCCTTATTCGGAGCTTTCCTTGCTGATTCCTTCTTTGGTCGCTTCAAGACAATCATAGTTTCTTGTGTCATCTATTTCTTGGCAAGTTCACAATTCCCATCAAATCATTGTTCTTCCTCTTGGGAAATTATTCTAGTTTTGGAGTTCAAAAGAAAAATTGCATCTTTCTGTACTCTTCAAGAGCAAAATTAATTTGATTGGGAATAATGGCTTAGTGCCCTTGGGAAATAAATACTTGTAAGGGTTGTTGATGAAACAATTTGTGATGAATTAGTCTTTTATTAACTCGTGAATTCCTTATTATTGATGGTATTGGTCGAAATTTTGTTGATTTCGGAATTTAAACATTAAGAAGAGGACAAATTGATGTTATGTCAGTCTCACAGAGAATGGTATTACTTACTTTATCAGTTGCCTCCAACT
Organism: Carallia pectinifolia; assembly: GCA_037832335.1. NCBI lineage: Eukaryota > Viridiplantae > Streptophyta > Magnoliopsida > Malpighiales > Rhizophoraceae > Carallia > Carallia pectinifolia. Next base: position 33,675,886 of record CM075453.1, read on the forward strand.
TTCGTTGGGTTTGCCTAATTGAAAGTGAAAAAAAAAGTAACTTTGGTAGGAATTTCTGTTACAGGGAATGCTATTGCTGACTTTATCGGTGTCAGTAGTGCCTTTGCATCAACGAGAAGTAGTTTTCTTTATAGGACTATATGTGTTATCCATTGGTGGAGGAGGTTTTAGGCCATGTGTGCAACCATTTGCAGCAGACCAGTTTGATGAAAGGAAGCCTGAAGAGGTGGAAGCCAAGAACTCATTCTTCAATTGGTGGTATGTGGCAATCATGGGAGGCATGTTTTTCTCGACGGTGGTGGTCATTACCTTGCAGGTAACAAACTTATTGATCCATTTCAGTAAGCTTATTGATGGCTTCTATAGTGTTCTGCAAGTAATGACGCATGGACATAAGCAGAACATGCAAGTGAATGCACTTGAAGACATTTAATATTCAGGAAATTTAAGGTTGAATTTTTAATTTAGTGCATTGTGAAATAGATACCTTAACCATTTGATTAGTTGTCCAATTTTAAGAATATTTGCTTCATGTTGATTTGGATCTTGAGACCAAGAACGTGACTTGCGAAAGCCAAAAGACTAGAATGATTACATTTCCACTCCAATTTAAGACACTTGACTGTGAGTGCATATGTATTTGTTGGACTTAACAGGAATATTAAAACTACTTATATGTTTGGGGTAATTGTAACTAAAGGTTCCCAATGGAAATATGGTTTGTTTTGTCTTCTGTTTATCCTTGGGACTCCATTTTTTAGTACTGACTATATGAGTTCAAATTTGAATTAAGTTCTTCTGAATTTGGATTAGTGTTTGCCACGATGAGCTATGTTTTTTTTTTCCCCATTTAGTGCACATCATATGTTTCTTTTTTGTTTGCATGGGTTTACTTTTTTTTGAGGGACTGTTAAATTGTCTCTTGGATTTCATGGGGTAGATGTATCTAGATTTTCGATTGAAGTATTGGCTCTTGGGAGAGAAAGAAGTGTCTGAAGCAATTTAACTGTTTACTTGCTTTTTGTTAGCAACTAGGCTTCCAGGTTATGTATGTTTGCCCTATCAATGGCCTCTGCAGGGTCTTGAGTTATATACTTTTAGCAGAGGCACTTTGCAGGAACATGTGGCCTTATGTTGCTTGTTCTTATGTTCAATAGAATAAGGTATCTCAACGTTTAGAGGTCATTTAAAGTAAGAGGTAGTACTGTTGTCTAATTGTATCCATTTGCTCTAAGAAAATGTCGTTGTCATCACCTGACCACTTCTAACTGGACAGGAAAGCAATGGCTTACTTTTCTTGCACCCTTGTCCTAGTGACCATTTTCAAAAAAAATGTTCAAATAGACATTGGGATCACATCATTGTGACCATTTTTGATCTCTGAGATTATTAGAGTCCCTCCAGGCAATGGTAATATTACATTCATGAAAGATGGCTAATTGGACATCTAGTTGAGTAACCACTTCATTTATCTCCTAATTTTTCTCTCTCTATATGCCATGTAGATGGGCAGATACTATGATTACCATATGTTGGTCCTTCCATCATATTCGCCTGAGCACAAACACACATGGTTGTGCCCCTTCACTAATGAATGGTAGCAAACCTTCCCACAGATTCAAAATTGAAGCATTAAACTATGGCTTCAAAGTATCCAAGACTCTACGTGCAATCGAAGTCTGACACTAATAAGAACCATGTTTGAATGTGAGAGATGAGTAGGCAAAACCAATCAAACATGTATATTTCAACATGCTGCATTTTTTACCCTTGATGTTTAATCATGCCTCAGCTTTTGTGCATTAGACTGTGCCTCCTGGGTTTGACAAAAAGCATACGTGCACACCAAAATTAGAGATCTTGCAAGAAAATAATATCAAAAACAGGTTATCTGGATGTCAGGCTTGCATGATCCCGAGCTAACATATCAACAGAGTACATCATAGTACCATGAATGATTGTCATTTGAATGTTGACTGTTTTGTGATTCTAATCTATTTTTAAATAGTGTTAAAAGGTTTATAATCCTGATTCTGGTTATTACTTGAGTAGGATAATGTTGGATGGGCGGCTGGATTTGGAGTATTAGCAGCAACAATGGCTTTTGCGCTAATGCTTTTTGTAATGGGAACCAAGAGGTACGAGATCCAGAGGCCGATGGGTAGCCCTTTCACCATGGTGGCACAAGTGCTTGTCGCAGCTTTCCGGAAGTGGGGCATCAACACTAGAGATCATAAGCTTGATGGATGGGACATATATTATGAAGAGATTGGCGGAGCTCCTGCTGAGGATAGAGGGCCTCTTGCTCGTACTAAGCAATTCAGGTAATTTCAAATCAGAATCCTTGTTCCTCCTGTTTTTTGTCTTTGGGGTATTATATTAGAGGTCCATGGTGGTAGCATGTAGGTAATCAAGTGTTAAAAGAGTAGTATTACTATTAACACAACATCAATCTCAACTAGCAAATGATGTTACAACATACAAAATGGGTAGTTGAATGCCTGAGGTGGAGAAAAATGGATTTAAGGCAATGACTATTTCACCAATCTTATGTTTGGATTCTCAGTATGCAAGGTTTTAGCAGTCCAGAGTTTTAGCTTGGGTCACATCCACATTTATAGGAATGGAAGCTAATCCAAGGTGTACTATATGTAACAAGCAATTTTATTATCCAAATTCATTTGCAACATATTATATCTTTCTCGCAACAAATGACAATATGCATGTCATAGCTTCTGATATTTCATCTGACATAGCAGAACTTTCACCGTAAACTAAAAAACATGCAGGTTCCTGGACAAGGCAATGATCATTGATGCAGTTGATGCTTCTAGCAACACCAGAAATCCTTGGCGTCTGTGCTCACTGAACCAAGTAGAAGAAGTGAAGCTTTTCATCCGCCTTATTCCCATATGGTTATCTTCTTTAATATTCACTAATGTAAATTGCATGTTCTCGACCTTTTTCATTAAGCAAGGAGGTACAATGATCAGATCAATTGGCCCCCTTCACTTTCCTCCATCGGGACTTCAATGCCTTGTAGCCTCTTTAATCATCATCACTATCCCAATCTACGACAGAGTTTTTGTCCCCACAGTAAGAAAAGTAACTGGGCATCCTTCCGGTATAACCATCCTGCAAAGGATCGGCATTGGACTATGCCTATCTGTGCTCCAAATGGTGGTGGCTGCACTTGTAGAGGCCAAAAGAGTGAAAACTGCAGAGAAGTATGGCCTGCTGGACATGCCTAAAGCAACAGTTCCAATAAGCGTGTGGTGGTTATTACCACAATATGTCATAGGTTCAGTAGCAGACGTCTTCACCCTTGTTGGATTGCCGCAGCTGTTCTATGACGAAATGCCAAAACCACTGAGAAGCTTAGGAGGTGCATGCTATTTGAGTGCAATAGGAGTTGGCAGCTTTCTCAACAGTGCTATAATAGCTATAGTGCAGGCAATTAGCTCCAGGTACGGAGCTCGTTGGCTTGGTGACAATCTTAATCGCGCGCATCTGGATTACTTTTATTGGGTGATGGCAGCGCTAGGTACTCTGAACTTGTGTGCCTATTTGTTGATTGTTAGGGGTTTTGTATACAAAAAGGTTGAAGGGGATGATGCAAATGATGAGAATGGGGTGGTGCATTCAAGTTAAGGGAAAGGCAGTAGGAAAGTTGTGAGACTATTCGATGCAATTTTATAGGTGAGGTTAGATATATCCATATATAATTTGTAAAGATTATCCTAGTCATTGAAGCCTGTTCCTAAAACCAGGCTTGGAGATGAAGTGTAAATTCATTTGATAAAGTGATTAATTTCGATCTTTGCGAGGCCACTCTCAAAATTTATGCTTATGGATCGTTTTTTCGTCCTGCTTTGCAGGCTCGTGTGATTGTATTCCCTCAGCAGTGTGCTAGCCATTGCATATTTTGATTTCTAAAGAGAAGCGGAAAAAGTAAAAATTTGTGGTATTGCTGACATGAACTGTATATAGAGGTGTCAAATTTTAGCCTGATCCAAATTCTACGTAAAAAAATTTGATTCAAACTTGACTCCAAAAGAGGTTGATAATGATCAAACCAAAATGACTCGAAAATTCAAGTACCTAAACAATATGAAAATTATTTTTCTTTCAGAGAAAAGAAAATAAAATAAAAGATTATAATATTTGAATTATATATGTTACAAAAAGCATATAATTTATTATATTTAATCCCGATCTGAATCTTAGGTAACCCAAGTCAAAATAATCTGAATCGAATGACCCGAACTTAAAGCGGCTCAATTCGAATTTAACTCGACAATCTGTTTTGACATTTCTAACTAGGGATAAGTATTTTTTTAGTCCTAAACTTTTAAATTTTTTTATGTTTGAGTTTTAAACCTTTTTAACATTTCATTTGAGTCCTAAACCTTTTGATTTTCTATCAAATCAGTCCCTCTGTTTAACAAAAGTGATCAATCTATTAAAAAAAGATTTTAACTTTACAAAAAAATATTTAAAAAAATATTAAATATATGAATTGAATGTCTTTTCTATCAAAAATATACATGTTACTTAATTAATTCGTATATTTGTTGATTAAAAAAATATTTAATATGCATATTTTGTTAATAAAAAAATATTTAATTCATATATTTAATCTTTTTTAAATGATTTTTATTAAGTTAAACTCATTTATTAATGAATTGACTACTTTTTGTAACTTAAAGGACTGATGTGGTAATAAATCAAAAAGTTTAGGACTCAAATAAAATGTTAAAAAAGTTTAGGACTCAAAAGTAAAAAAATTTAAAGGTTTAGGACCAAAATAATGCTTATCCCTTTTTAACCACATATGAAGTTCATGTTACAGTCGTATATAAAAAGTATTTCTTGACCTTTTGTTGTCCCTCATCTTTTTATTTTTTTTAGTCCTAGTTTGCATTTAGCCACTTAATTAGTCTTTTCCTTAAAAATTGCTAACTTGCTTAAGTCATAAAAATTATTTTTGTTAGCAAGTACCATATCTAAATGCATCGAGAGGTGGAAGGTTTTCTAATACACTCGCATAAGGTCCTGAGCAATAGTTCCTATAGAATGTGCCCATGTTCGTGAAGCCGCTGTCTTTTTTTTTTTTTTTTTTCCCCTTTTTTCTTTATGATTACAAGAGAGGTGAAAATACTATGAAAAGAGAATGTAAGGGTTATAATTTGAATATGTAGGCTAAGAAATATCAATAAAATGTTTAAATTAATTATACTAAAAATAGAAACGACTAACTTCATTATTTTCGATTGAAGACATGAAAGGATAAGATATTGGATATGACTTGAACATATGACTTAAGAAGTTTTACTAGAGTATTTAAATCAATTGTACTGAAATATTTTTACCAATTCTTAAATATAATCAAATTAAAATTTAATGTAGAAGAGAAAATTTTTCTTCTTAAAAATTAACAAATCAACTTACGTGTTAACTCAATCCCAACTTAAAGTATGATCTGATGTGAAAATAATACGATCTGAAATAACTGAAGCTGAACTCGGTCAACCTGATCCACTGGATAATTATGCATGCAATTGACCAAATTTTTTTTTTAAATGAATGAATACGGTGCTAATTTGGCACCCAACTTTTACAAGAAAAACACAGGACTCAAACAACATGCTAAGGAGAAGGGAAAAAGAGTTGGTGGCAGTCCTTTTCTTGCCCAAATTCTAGGGAACTTCTTTTTGTATCATATTTCTTTGATATAAAATAAAGGAGTTGACCATTATTTTTACGGTTCAACTAGTTAAAATCAGGTTAAATGCATTTAACTTTTTTGTGGTTTGGTTGCTTTATATTTTACTCTCTTGTGATTTCGATTTAAGTAATAAATTTACTTGTACTTTTTAATTTTGATAATCAACTCTTTGACAATAATTTATTAAATTTATTGACAAAATTGGTCATAATTATATTGTTTTTATGATCGTAGAAACTTTATTATATTTCAGTTAGGTATTAATCATAAATATTATCTCAAATACCTATATATTAACATGTGCAACGTACTGAAAATAACATAAATTGTGAAGGAAATAATATAGAATATAGTTAAAATATACATCAAAATTCAATTTGAGAAATATATGATATATTTTTTGATAGAGAAAAACATAACATGTAATTTTGAAAAATTTCAGTTAATAGATTTAATAAAATCTTGACTAAAGAGATAGATTGCAAAACTTGAAAATTACAAAAAGATTTAATGTCTAAATTAAAATTATAGGGAGTAAAATGTAAAACAAATAAACTATAAAAGGTTAAATGTATTTAACCCAAAAAAAATTTAGATTTGTGCAAGAAATTATGAACTTGAGTTTGCTACAGTAAAATGGTGAAGTTAAATTTATATGAATCTTTTTGAGTTAAGAACGGTCTGTTGTGCTAGGAAAGGATAGGCCTAACAATATTAAATAACAACACACTTTGACATCTGTCTTCTTTTCTTATAGATTAACCAATTAGATATATGGTAACTTTCTAGTGACAATACACTAAATCAAGCAATAGAAAAAAAAAAAAAAAGGAAAAAGAGACCCCCTAATTTTTATGTGAAAAACTCACCAGTATAAAGTACACAACTAGAATCTACCTATTAATCTAGAGATCTATCAAAAATATTAATTTTTAACTCACATTCAATCAATAATATCATCTCGTTTTCAAAAAAAAAAATAATATCATCTCAATGATAGATATAATTAAAAATAAGAGAGATCTCTTCTAATAATAAAAATAACAATAAAACTTATAGGAACATATCAAAAATCTAAACTATTGTATGTGTAAAACACATTTCTAAAATAAACATATTGAAATTTCCACTTAATCAAAGCAAATTTTACCGTTAAATCGTTTGAAAAAGCCTTCTCATCCTTTTTTTTCTTCTTCTCCGCTTGCCCACTCTCTCTCTCGGCTCTTTTTTTTTGTTTTTTTTTTTTTTTCAGTTCTTCGCTCTTTTCACCACTCACACACTTTTATTTGGGATTGACCTCACACTCCAACATTTATTAGATCTCGAAGTTTGCTTTCTTATAACTATAGTATGAATAATTCAGTTTACCTAACGACAGTAAATTTACGTAATTTTTCTTTATAAATGTGTTGAGAACTATCTATATTTACCTTTTATTTATTTATTTATTTTTAAAGGCAAACATAAATCACTGGAGTCATATGACCACAAATTATAGATAAATGGTTTAAGCAAATTCCAGAGACCCTTACGGGAATATGGTGGAAGACTGGAAGTCAATGAAGTCAGTCCTAGTAAGGAAACGTGTAATCCACGGCCACGCATACTCAATTTCTACTTGCGGTAGTTCCCATTAATTAATGAGTCTCTATTAATCGATTGACTGATTAGTATTAGCACTACGTCCCACCAAAATTACGAAACAATTGTGACAAAAATGACATTAAATGAGTTTTAAAAACATATCCATAGTCATTACTTAAATACAAAACAATTTATATCGTTGATTACTTTAGTTAAAAAATTGTTATTTAGATATGAATTTTGCTAACTTGTCTATTGATTGTGTAAGTTAACAAATGAAACAAAAACAAGCTATGAACTTGTCTGCTATTTAATGTTTAAGCATCAATACTTTCACCTTAATGATTTTTTAGGTTGTTTTTATTAGGTTGCCATTAAATTTGAAAGTCTTAACTTATGAGGAAAAAAATGGACAAACAAAAAATACTTTAATTACTAAAATTTAGTAATTCCATAAATTACTTACTAAAAATGGAAGACTGCAGTAAATTCCATAAAGGACAAGTAAGCTTGAATGATCGTTAAGCTTTGTTAATAGGAATTTATTACAATGGAGCACAAGAAGCCTATGAGAGCCCAAACTTGGATAAAAAGGGAAGATTATCCAGCAGAAAATAATAGAATTTGGTGGTACTGTCCTCAATGAACGCAAACAACAGTCTTCGCCAGTACGGATTTATATACAAAACTGCAGCTATTACCAACAGGACCATGATGTAAGCTATCAGAAAGCTCACATAGAAAGCTTCCATGTCTATGAAGCCATTGTCTTCTTCGCTATCTTCTTCAGCTGGAGTTCTTGGCATTGACAATGAAGGTGGTTCTCTTTCATTACATCTTTTTGGCAATGGCAGCCCACAAAGCAGAGGATTTCCTTCATAGTTGCTTTCGTTAAAGGTTGCAAATTGGCGAACCAACTCAGGGGTCTTGCCAGATAAGTTATTATGAGCTACGCTGAAAACAGCTAGGAAATTCAATTCCGTTAGCTGAGAAGGGATTTTTCCATACAGTTTGTTGTAAGAAAGATCTAAACTCTCGATCTGCTTTAGATTCTCAAACATCAGTGGAATTTGCCCCGTCAAACTATTATGAGACAGGTTTAGTACTTGAATTTTGCTAAGGTTTCCAATATCAGGAGGAATTTCACCAGTCAAGTTGTTGCAAGAAAGGTCCATTCCTGATATGTACTTGAGAATGCTTGGTTGATAATTGTTGGAGAGACTTTTTGCTGTAAAGTCTAATGGTCTTTGTGTTTCAATAAAAATAGGAGGCATTGCTATTGGTGCAGCTAAGGATGGAGGGGATGCCATAATGAAGGCGGGGGCAAAAGCCCCTGGAGCAATGGTTGGAGAAGTACCTGGAGCAAAAGCAAAAGGAGGTCTTGAAGCTCCTAATGAACTGGAATCATTGTCTTTTTGGTTATCAAAATTGCTATGAGACAATAGGCAAGGAAGAATATGACCCGAAAGATTGTTATTAGAAAGATCAATTAAGTTTAATTGATCCAATTTACAAAATTGAACTGGAATCTTTCCTTGGAGATTGTTATGACTCAAAAGAAGAAACTTCAACCCAGAACATCTGCCAATCCAGTCTGGAATGTTTCCACTGAAATCATTGTGACCAAGGTCTAATGTTTCCAGGCTTGAGCAATCACAAAATACTTTTGTGAGCGATCCGAACAGCTTGTTATTCGACAACTTAAGCTGAGTCGTCCGTGGCGGGCAAAAGTTAGTCGGTAGAGCCCCAGAGAGATTATTCGCTGAGAGATCTAAAACATCAAGAACAGAAAAGTTGCCAATCCACCAGGGGAGGCCGCCGGAGAGATTGTTATGACTGAAGTCCAGCACCACTAAAGACGACAAATGAGACAACGTATCTGGCACGTTTCCGGTGATTTGGTTTCCACCTAAGTTCAGAATTCTCAACATTGTAATGCTCATAAACAAGCCCTCTGCTATTTCCCCAGACAACTTATTGTTGGACAGGTCCAAAGTCGTCAATGAAGTCAACACACCAAGTGACAAGGGAATGCTGCCAGTCAATGCATTTGTGGACATATTCAAATCTGACAACAGCGGAAAGTATGCTCCAAATTGAGATGGAATGTCGCCATGGATGCTATTTCTGGAGATATCCAAGGCGAACAAACTTATGTGTGGATGATTTGGCAATTGGAGTGGTCCTGAAAGAGAATTATTGGAAAGAACAAGCTTATATAAATCCGTGTTGTTTTCTAACAACCAATGTGGAAACTCTCCCGTAATCTGGATGTGTGAGAGATCAACAAATTGAAGGCTGCGTTGATGGTATAGAAAGTTAGGATATGCTGAAATTCTAACATGACTAGACATGAACAGGAACTCCAGTTGGAACTTTGGTGACAAATTCAAGACCTCAGTCTGTGCATACAACTCATTTCCTTGAATATTCAAGTTAGTGAGTTTGGAATGATTGAAAAATGGGGTAAGCGAGATTGGAACTTTGAACCTATTTTCGCTAAGAAATAGCGATCGAAGAGATGTCAAACTCTTAATGGGAGTAGAGCCAACATCTCCAGAAATTTGGTTGAAAGAGAGAACTAAGGTTTGGAGGGATGTCATATTTGCTAAACACCAAGGTAAGGAGCCGCTGAGGTCATTGCTGTAAAGAGAGAGGTCTTGAAGCTGTCTTAACTCACATAGACCTGCAATCATATCATTATTCTTTCACACGAAGAATATAGGACATAAATCATTTACGAAAGGCAAAAGGACTAACCTTGCGGTGAGAAGATACTAATATTGAGCGAGTTGTTACCCAGATATAAGAACTGAAGGGATGTCATATTTGCTAAACACCAGGGTAAGGAGCCGCTGAGGTGATTGTTGGAAAGAGAGAGGTCTCGAAGTTGCCTTAACTCGCATAAACCTACAATCATATCATTATTGCTTGACGCTTTTGTGAAGAACATATGATACAAATTATTTACTTAAGGCGAAAGGACGAACCTTGCGGTGAGAAGATACTGGTATTGAGCGAGTTACCACTCAGATGTAAGGATTGGAGGGATGTCATATTTGCTAAACACCAAGGTAAGGAGCCGCTGAGGTCATTGTTGTAAAGAGAGAGGTCTCGAAGATGCCTTAACTCGCATAGACCTGCAATCATATCATTATTCGTTCAGCTTTTGTGAAGACTATAGGATATAAATAATCGACCAAAGGCGACAAGACGAACCTTGCGGTGAGAAGATACTGGTATTAAGTGAGTTAGCATCCAGATTTAAGGATTGAAGGGATGTCATATTTGCTAAACACCAAGGTAAGGAGCCGCTGAGGTCATTGTTGTAAAGAGAGAGGTCTCGAAGATGCCTTAACTCGCATAGACCTGCAATCATATCATTATTCGTTCAGCTTTTGTGAAGACTATAGGATATAAATAATCGACCAAAGGCGACAAGACGAACCTTGCGGTGAGAAGATACTGGTATTAAGTGAGTTAGCATCCAGATTTAAGGATTGAAGGGATGTCATATTTGCTAAACACCAAGGTAAGGAGCCGCTGAGGTCATTGTTGTAAAGAGAGAGGTCTCGAAGATGCCTTAACTCGCATAGACCTGCAATCATATCATTATTCGTTCAGCTTTTGTGAAGACTATAGGATATAAATAATCGACCAAAGGCGACAAGACGAACCTTGCGGTGAGAAGATACTGGTATTAAGTGAGTTATCATCCAGATTTAAGGATTGAAGGGATGTCAGATTTGCTAAACACCAAGGTAAGGAGCCGCTGAGGTCATTATAGGAAAGAGAGAGGTCTCGAAGGTTCCTCAACTCGCATAGACCTGCAATCATATCATTATTCCTTCACGCTTTTGTGAAGAATATAGGATATAAATCATTTACCAAAGGCGAAAGGATGAACCTTGTGGTGAGAAGATACTGGTATTGAGCGAGTTACCACTCAGATCTAAGGATTGGAGGGATGTTATATTTGCTAAACACCAAGGTAAGGAGCCGCTGAGGTCATTATAGGAAAGAGAGAGGTATTGAAGGTGTATCAACTCGCATAGCCCTTCGCACAATCATATCGTGTTATTTGTTAGCGCTTTTTTCTACAGAATCTATGATATAGATCTCACTGCATGCCATATATAAAAAAGGTGAGAGAGGACGAACCTTGAGATGTCAAGACACTTGTATTGAGCAAGTTATAACCCAGATTAAGATATATCAGATTCTCAAGAGCGGATAGTCTTTGAAAACCTGCATAATAAATCAAGTACTTTGAAATTTAAAAAAAAAAAAAGCATAAATATTCGTCAAAATTGCAAAAATAAATCAAGAAAAAACAAAAAGCAAGAAATGGAACCCAACCTTCGTTTTCAGCACACCCAACAATTCGATTGCCATGTAAACTAAGACTTCTCAATCCTTTAAAAGGAAGAAACAAAGAGGTATTTAAATACAAATCGCCCATCCTCTTATCCTCCCTCTCCATGTAATCAAGATATAGATTAGTAACCCGCCCTTCAGTGCCATTACAGCCTTCACCCCGGAACCAAAAACAATGACTGTTCGTCATATTCCCTTCAGTGTTATTACAGCCAACAAAGGGCCAATTACAACAATTCGTATTATTTACTGTAAATGAGGAATCAATGTTGAAGTAAGCAAAGAGCTGCAAGAGAGCATTTCTTTCATGCTCCAAGCAGCCATGGCTGGTTCCTATTAAAACCACCACTACTAGCACTATTGTTGAAACCTTCATCTCGAACCTCATTTTCTCTATACCATAACTAAACTACTTAACAACTAATTTATTTTTGTAGAAGGATTTGGGGATGTTATAGATGCAACTTTCGACTCCTCACTTCAAATGGACCCCAACCTTCTAGAAATAATTTAAGAAGACCTTGAGCCTAATTAACATACGGAAAAGTTTTGGAGCCACACAAAAATATTCGATCCAATTGTTTGTCCTGAAATATATTAAAAAATAAATTAATTGTTAATAGTTTATCACTACATATATATTTTGTTTAATAAAAAGAATGATATAATAAAAAATATTTAATTTTTTATTATTTTTTATTAATAAATTTATAAAAAATTAATAATTAATAATTTTTTAAATTCGTATCACGATAAAATAGTTGAAATATTTTATGTGACTCTAAAACTGTTACGATTAATAAATGGGCACTGGTACGGCGCCCTTGAAATAAGGGTTTTTTTTTTTTTATTTTGTTTTTTTGTCAATTGTGCGAGACAGAAAGGAAGACCTCGGAAGTTGTGCCGAGGGTGTTGGCCGAGTGTTTTCCCTTAATTTATGTATTCAACACCCTTCAACGCATAGTAATTGTTAGTGGTTAAATTGTGGGGAGGGAGACAAGTAAATCTAAGAACATTGGAGCAGTGGGGAGTCCTACGATTCTAAGGCCACTTTACTGTGGACATTTTGAAGGAGGCGAACACGAACCTTGGCCTTTCCAAGCCACATAGGCCGAGTGGCCTGGCCGAGATGCTTAACTTATTATTGACTAGTCTTTCAGATATCAGATTAATCAAAGTGGGTTTTTTTAATACTATTCATAAAGCTTTTTGGAAGGTCAAGGTAAGCGACGGAGCGAATAATGGCAAAGGCAAAAGGGTGATGCCAACATCACAATGATTTTAGTAATGTCCACATACCCATATATAGTTGATCAAATATTTTCATTTTTTAGGATAAATAAATGGAAATTGGTTCATGACATGCTTGGGTTGGGAACTGCTCTGATAATTGTCAAAATGATTAGGTGATGACGTGGAAATTTTTTTCCAAAAAAATAAATAAATAAATAAAGGCACATGAAAGAATGAGAAATAGAATAAGTTTTCTTCTAAGAAATTGCTTCTTGTTCTACCATGAGTTTGCATGCGAAATATATAGAGTTTTTCATCTACTAGAAATATCATGTACTTCTAATGTACACGATGAGTAGTCGTTAGATTTATATGCAAACACGGCAACATGTTAGAGTGAAGCCAAACAAATATATGCCCTAAACAAACATAATAACAATAATTTTTTAAATAACGAGAATTCTTTAATAACTGAAGTGACTAAAAGTAATGGTCTTAAACCAAAAAATTTGGAATTTAAATTGTTGGACTATCAACTTTAAAAAATTAAAAAATAACTTTGCAAATAACTCTTGCAATTAATGGACCTGCTAATGAATAATAATAATACAAAAACAAAAACATAACAGTTGGTATATATATATTTTGTTCATTGGTAAAAGTAAAGATTAGTCGTATGGTCAATCAGTTTGGAGTAATATTTGGGCAACAACCGAAAAGTCATTTATCATTAGGACTCCACGCATACAACAAAATTTTCATATTATAGTCATATTACAACAACAGATAGATTTTGTATAACCGTAATTTTAAAAAGTGAATAAAAAAATAATTATATTTTTTTATTGTATATTTTATTGTTACAATAATATAAAATCTGTCTGTTGTTATAATATGATACTTTTGTACGACAAATTCGTGCGGCCATTAACATTTCCCATTATCATTAAATGTTTCTCTACTAACTAATTAGATATGCGATGTGATATCAACCATGAAAAGTCATTAATTATTAAATAAAATACTAATACGTAGTCACGTAGTCTGTAACACGCGAAAAACACACAATTAATATAACAGCAGTATCTATTTTCTTTTTCTTTTTAATTCAGTATATTTTTCACAATCCAACGGTCCATATTTTTACGAATAAATTTTATACCAACTATTATGTGCCAAAGTAACTTGGCCCTTATTAAATATTTCACTAACTATATACGCGATGAGATATAAACCATAAATGGTAAGGCAAATGCCGAAGGGCAACTTGTGGAAGTCAATGCAAACCATCGTTACGCTGTTTTTTCATTGTGGTCATTAATCAGTGCTATGGATATTCAAAGACAGCATGTTTAAAGGATTTGGCAGCGATTTTTATGGCCACATTTTCCAACGGTTTTAGAAGTCTTATGCAACAGTTTTTATTCTACACAATAAATATATCTGTTGTTCCTCTTCTAAATTTCATATTTTTAAAATCTTGACGTCAAACTAATGGTAATTTGCTCATACTGATTAGCTACTGATCTGCCACTCTTGTGTAGAAGGTCGCGTGGTAATTAAATTAATAAAATGATGCATAACTAAGTGAAATAATACAATTTTAATTAACTTAGAATCAATAATCCATTTCACAACATGACCTCTTGTTATGGTCAATAAGTAAACTTCTCTCAACCCCTAAGCTATTTTATGTCTTTACCCTAAGCTATTTCATGTTTTTGTGTTGTTATAAATTTATAACGTTTAATTATTTGTACTTTATTTATTTTCCATTCTTACATGTTAAAAGAACTGTTTATACGAACTTTTTAAAAAGTTGAGACATACATTAATAGGTTCATAAATTATTTGACATTAAATCTTTGTGTTGATGTTGTGAGTCTTCTCATTAATGTGATTTAGAAAAAAAAAATATAAAAACAACTATAAAAAAAATGTGTGGACAAAAACAACTTAATGGGACAATTTTGAAAGAGAGTAAAGGCAATAAAAATTTAGAGGGGCAATAAAAAACTTTAGGAGAGAACTTTGTAAATACATTTAATTCATATAATTTTTAATTTATTATATATATTTAATTATCTTATATTAAAATTAGATTTTTTACGAAATTATCTTTTTTAATATACTTATAATATTTTAAAGATTTTATCCACGTATATACATATGTATATTATATCCTTACTTCCTTTTAAATATAATGAAATAAAAAACTAATGACTGAAAATTATCTTTGTAATTTTTTTTTTGGTTATATTCTCCCTGTCACAGAAAAACTTGGTAGATGATAGATCTGCGTGTCAACTCAAAACGAGTCAGACTTGCAGATTCACGTTGTGGAAAAACTTTTGAGAGACCGCAAGGTCTGGTCAATGCATTCGAACCCTTGTACAAGTCTATGCCTTTTTTTTTTTCTTTCTTTTTGTCTCATTAACGACGGGACTGGTTAACAGCTGTTTTTTTTTTTTTTTGTCTTTCTTAAATCATTTTGCCAAATATGATGAGCATTTAGCTTTAATTAAGTTGTTTCTCAATAAAAACAAAAAAGTTAACCAAAGCTAAGAGATGGAATAACATACAACTAGACTCTAACATGCTCTAAAAGTCCTAAACCCAAAATGCAAGGCGATTTTAAATTCTTAAATTGATCCAACTCAAAATGACTTAAAATGATTTAAAAAAGACAAATTTAAAAATTTCCTACGCAAGAAAAATTTATACATACAAATATGACAGTAAATAAACATATAGAGAATAGAAAAGCAATATCAACTATTCTAAAAATAAATAGTAAAATTGTTTGTCACGAATTTTTTCAAAAATCAACTTCTCACTTTCTATATTATCATTTACTTTCCCATATAAGAAATCAGACAATTATAAATCATTCCTCTCCCATTTGATCATGCAATCGATTCTTAATGATATTCATTGTTGAAAATGTCCTTTTTATTGTAACAATAGCAACTGATATAATCAAAGTTAATGTCAAAAACAAAAATTTGAAATCAACCTCTAAAAATTTTTTCTTGCGAAAGTATTATCCAGTTTTATGGTTAATAAACTTTGATTCTTCTAATGTAGGCTTTCTTTTAATAAGGAATTTGTTTATAAATAGCATAAAATTTACAGTATATACATAATTAGCAGATACATAATTGGCAGATACACTTATCGATAGCATAAAATTGAAATATATGTACTAAAAAAAGAACATAATTAACAGATACACTTATCGTGACGATGTGAACCAGAATCAAAAGAATTGCCAAGAACCCTTGTGTGGCAGTCTTTTTCTTAGCCAAATTCCAGGGAACTTCCTTATGGTGCCATATATGATATAAAGTAATAAATTATTTAACCAAAAAATAAAAATTCATCTAAATCAGAGACCCTGATGCTTAACACATTATTGACTAGTCTTCCAGATGTCAGATTAATCAAAGTGAGGTTTTTAATGCTAACCAAGGTAAGCAACGGAGCGAATAATGGCAAAGGCAAAAGGTGATGCCAACATCACTAATGATTTTAGTAATATCCGCATACCCATATATAGTTGATCAAATATTTTCGTTTTTTAGGATAAATAAATGGAAATCTGTTTATGAAATGCTTGGGTTGGAAATGCTCTGATAATTGTCAAAATGATTAGGTGATAAGTTGGAAATTTTTGCCCAAAAAAAAAAAAATAATAATAAAAGGAGCATGAAAGAATGAGAAATTGAATAAGTTCTCTTCTAAGAAATTGCTTCTTGTTCTGCCATGAGTTTGCATGCGAAATATATACAGTTTTTCATTCACTAGAAATATTGTACACTTCTAATGTACACGATGAGGAGTCATTAGATATTTAGATTTATATGCAAACATGGCAATACGTTAGAGTGAAGCGAAACAAATATATGCCCTAAATAAACATAATAACAATAATTTTCTAAATAACGAGAATTCCTCAATAGCTGAGATGATTAGAAGTAGTAGTTTGAAATCCAGAGATTTGAAATTTGAACCGTTAAGCTATCAATTCTAAAAAACCGAAAATAACTTTGTAAATAACTCTTACAATCAATGGACATTTTAATGAATTAAAAAAAAAAACATAACAGTTGGTATAGATAGATGTTTTGTTCATTGGTAAAAGTAAAGATTAGTCGTATGCTCAATCAGTTTGGAGTAATATTTGGGCAACAACCGAAAAGTCATTAATCATTAAGGAGGTATTTGGTTCTGTTTTTTGAGAGGTGTATTTGTGTTTCAGTTTAAAAAAGAAAGAGTACGAATGTTTGATAAAATATTTAGAGAGATTGTTGATGGCTGATAAGGAGTCTAATTAGTTGCTATTTTAAAAAGTAGGTTAGACCTACTTTTTTGGATTTTCAGTTACTGATAAAAAATTTTTATACTAAAATACTTTTTTTCTTTTATTTGTGAGATTGAATTTATATATATTTTAAATTTTTTAATAAATTAAGTTATTTTATTTTATTTGTAAAAAATAATACTAATAGTTACTAATAGAAACAAAATAATATATTAGTTTTTATGTGTAATTTCATTAATCATATTTTTTAAAATTTTTCATGAAATTATTGGTTTTTTGTCTAAAAAATTATTGATTATTTTTTATTGGAATTTGTTGTAAATTATTATTTTTTTGAACCGTAGTATATATTATGCAGTCAAAATTCACTAGCCTATAGACAATTAAAATAAATACATTTTTTCTTTACAATAATGATGTTAGTGAAAAAATATATATAATATACAAAATGATTATTTTATAATTTAAACGACAAACATCAAATATCAATTTAACCAAATACCGTAATTTTATTTTAACAATAAATAATAATAATCAGGAACAGCAATCCACAATCAGTAACAATAATCAAATCCTAAATGTTTCTCTATTAACTAATTACATATGTGATGTGATATCGACCATGAAACGTTATTAATTATTAAATAAGATTCTAATACGCAGTCACGTAATTTATTATACGCAAAAAGCACACATAATTACATATGCAATGTGATATCGACTATGAAATGTTATTAATTATTAAATAAGATTTTAATACTCAGTCACATAATTTATGATACGTAAAAAGCATACATTTAATTCAATAGCAGTATTTATTTATTTTTTATTTTTAAATTCAACATATTTTTCATAATATAAAGATTCAAATTTTTACATGTCAATTTTATATCAATTATTATGTGCCAACGTAGCTTTTTCCTTATTAAATATTTCTCTACAAACTAACTATATACGCGATGAGATACAAACCATAAACGGTCAGGCAAATGCCGAAGGGCATCTTGTGGAAGTCAATGCAAACCGTCGTTAAGCTGTTTTTTTTTTATTGCGGCAATTAATCAGTGCTATAGATATTCTTTTTTGGACAAAGTGCCGTAGATATTCAAAGACAGCATGTTTAAAGGATTTAGCAGCGATTTTTATAGCCACATTTTCCAACGGATTTAGAAGTCTTATGCAACAGTTTTGATTCTACGCAATAAATATATCTGTTGTTCCTCTTCTAAATTTCATATTTTTTAAAATCTTGACATCAAACTAACGGTAATTTGCTTCTACTGATTAGCTACGGATCTGCCACTCTTGTGTAGAAGGTCGCGTGGTAATTAAATTAATAAAATGATGCATAATTAAGTGAAATAATACAATTTTAATTAAGTTAGAATCAATAATCCATTTCACAACATGACCACTTGTTACGGTCAATAAGTAAACTTCTCTCAACCCCTAAGCTATTTTATGTCTTTACCCTAAGCTATTTCATGTTTTTGTGTTGTTATAAATTTATAACGTTTAATTATTATTACTTTATTTATTTTCCATTCTTACATGTTAAAAGAACTGTTTATGGGAACGTTTTAAAAAGTTGAGACATACATTAATAGGTTCATAAATTATTTGACATTAAATCTTTGTGTTAATGTTGTGAGTCTTCTAATTAATGTGATTTAGAAAAAAACAATATATAAAAACTGATAGGTTCAATATTTACATAAATTTATGCATAATTTATATATATATTTGGATAATTTAACTATGTAAATATTGTGAATTGTGGTAAATTCTACTTCGGTTGCTTGTTTTATACTTTGTAGGACAATTGGATATAATCGAAGTAATTGACGCTTGGAAAAAGAAACTTATCGGGTTTGAAGGAGTAGAAACAAGCCAAGCACCAAAGAACCGAACCAAAAGTTTGGTTGGAAAGCTAATATGTGGTCAGTTCGGGTAGAATTTCACAGCTTTACGCACTGCTCGGTATTTCAGTCATAACTTCCTCTACACAACTCGGAATTGGATGATTCTTAAGCCGAATTGAAGCTAAGAAATAAAGCTACAACTTTTCTGTTTTGACAAACTTCGGATTCTGCGTGGAAGGGGTCGAAATTTGGGTCCGTATATATAGGGTCAAAACTGTCCAGAAAATTTATAAATCCTTTTCCGACTCGAATTTGGACTCTTTAGGGCTTATTTGAGGGGACTATAAATACGAAAGTTACAGCAGAGTTAGAGGATTTTTGGAGGCTATTCTTGTAGACACAAGACAGAGAAAAAGCGTGGAGAACGAAGAGGAGAAGAGCATAAAGGAGGAACGCGAAGACATCAGAAACGAGTTTTTCGATTCCTTTTCTTTCCCTTCTTTTTCTTTTGAATTCAATGATGTTGGATATTTGTTTATCTTTTGTTTTTAGCATGAGTAGCTAGAACCCTAAATTAGGGCGAAAGGGATGTAGCCTAGTTTAGAGTTGGATTATTTGATTTTGTGGATGTTTAGATGTTCTTTTGATTTTATTGCAATTATCTGTCGAGAACTTGATTTGATTTCTCTATTTTGTTCTTAAATATGCTTTTGTGCCTGGCCATCATGAAAGTAGTCATAGGATTTGTGTTGAGATCGACAGATGAGACACAATCGTGCACTAAATAGATAAACATATGAACTTTGAGTCAGACATGAGATAAGTTTATATGATGTCATTATAAATTCTCTGTTTTTAATGAGTTTAATCTACTTTGTGTAAGTTCGAGAGAAGATTACAAATAGATTGAATACGGTTAGGGTTGCTTGAGAAAGAACACTAACTGAAGAAGAAGAATTGACATTCAGATCATTAATCCACAAAATTCATGTAATTCGGCCCATTCTAGGTGAAAACCCATAGCCCTAGTACCCTCCATCTTGTGTTTAATTCTAATTAATTTGCCTCTGATTTTCCATTAGTTAAATTCCTTAATTTTTAGTTTAATAATTCTACTTTTTATTAATTTTCTCAAACATAAAACTTTCAGCTTAAATAACTTAAATCATAATTAATTCTTTGTTCCCTTGGGTTCGACACCTGGAGTATTCACCAGGTTTTATTACTACGATCGGCCCTGTACGCTTGCAGGATTTCACCCGGTCAAGTTTTTTGGCGCCGTTACCGGGGAACAGAGCATTAATTGTGATTTTTGTTATTTTTGTTTATCTTATTTTATTTTTTTTAGTTTTTAGATTTAACTTAGTTAGTGTTATTTATTTATTTTAAGTTTTAGTTTACTTCTTTATTTCTTTTTCACGATTGCAGGTAGTTTATGCAATTGTGAGCATCTAAGAGCAATACTCTTCTTCCGTTGAACCCCGAGATTGAAAAGTTTTGTCGACAGAATCGGGCAGTAAAACGAGTTGAGATGGCCGAAAGAGTGGGTAACCGGGATGGTCACGTAATAGAAGATCACGCCCTCAACAATGGGCAGGAGGTGAGGGAGCAAGCTAGAATTAGCATGAAGGATATCCAAAGGCCAGTGATTGGTCCTTCACCATCTTGCATCAGGCTGAGTACAGCAGCTCGTAATTACGAGCTTAAGACCATGTTCTATAACATGCTACCATCGTTTCATGGTCTATCGAGTGAAGACCCACTTACTTTCCTTAGAGATTTCTACAGTACTATCGAGACCTTTCCTCCAGGGAGGTGTTCAGCAGATGAATTAAGGATGAGGTGTTTTCCATACACCCTCAAGGATAAGGCAAGGACGTGGCTGATCAACCTACCAGAGGAATCACTTAATACTTGGGAGCAGATTTATGATAAATTTATGCTCAAGTTTTACTCTCCTCAAAAGACTGCAGAGCTCCGGAATAAAATATGTTCCTTTTCACAAATGGATGCTGAACCCTTTCACGAGGCGTGGGAGCGATTCAAAATGCTTCTAGTGCAATGCCCACATCACCAATTCTCCAAGCCTCTTCAGATGCAGTTCTTTTATGATGGTCTCATCACTAATTCTCAGATGTTAGTGGATTCAGCAGCTGGAGGATATGTGGGTAATAAGTCAGCAGATGAGCTTTGTGACATATATGAGTTGCTAGCAGATAACTCCCAACAGAAAGCTGTCAGAGGGCGTAGAGCTGGAGTTTATGAGCTAACTTCACAAATAGATGTGGTATCAAAAATTGATGATCTGACACGACAAGTGAAATTACTTGTGACCAGAGACTCAATGCATAAGGAACAATGCTCGTACTGTGGACGATTTGGACACAATGAAAATGCTTGCATGAGTATTGATTCTGGAAATTCCTTTGAAGACGTCAATTATGCTGGAGCTTATGCAGGAAACCAGCAGCAGAATGATCCCTATTCTAGTACATACAACCCGGGATGGCGCAACCATCCAAATTTTGGATGGAAGGAGCAGGGAAATACGAGGCAAGTAGTACCACCAGGGTTTCAGCAGCCGAGACCCCAATTTCATAGTCAACCATCTCAACCTCAGGAGAAAAAGCCACAGATAGAAGACATGTTCATGCAGTACATGTCAAAGATGGATGAGAGAATGACACAACAGGATGCTGAGTTGAGGAAATTGAATCTAAAAATTGATCAAGTTGCATCCACTCACCAAGCCTCGATTCATACTTTGGAAGTACAGGTGGGTCAACTTACCAAAGCAATTTCGACTAGGAATCAATGTCAACTCCCTAGTAATACTGAGGTGAATCCAAGGGAGAGTGTCTTAGCCATTGCATTGAGAAGTGGGAAAGTGGTAGGGAATCCTAAAAATGCTAAGCAAAATTACAAGGACACAGAAGATGGTGGTAAAGACGAGGAACCTGTGCAAGAGAAATCTATGGATAATGAACAGGGAGGGCATGACAACATTGAGGAGCCGGTATCACCCACTCCTCCCCCACAAGTCAAGCCGTATGTTCCGCCGATTCCATTTCCCAACAGGCTGAAGAAGATGAATGAGGACAAGAACTTTCTTAAGTTCTTGGACATGTTTAAGAAGATCCACATCAACATTCCTTTTGCAGAGGCAATTGCACAGATGCCAAATTATGCAAAGTTCCTAAAGGAGATCATATCGAACGAGCGAAAATTTGAGGAGCACACCACAATTGCCTTAACTGAGGAGTGTAGTGCTATTCTCCAAAAGAAACTACCTCCTAAGTTAAAGGACCCAGGGAGTTTTACTATCTCTTGCGCTATTGGTAGTTTAGGTATTGAACGTTGTTTATGTGACCTAAGTGCAAGCATTAATTTGATGCCTTTGTCTCTTTTCAGAAGGCTGAAGATAGGAGAATTGAAGCCAACCTCAGTGTCCTTGCAGCTGGCTGACCGGTCCATTAAGTACCCATGTGGAAAGATTGAGGATGTGCTAGTTAAAGTGGGAAAATTCTATTTCCCGGCTGATTTTCTGGTACTGGATATGGATGAAAATGTAGACATCCCAATAATCTTAGGGAGGCCGTTCCTAGCCACTGGTAAGACACTTATCGATGTAGAGCAAGGAAAGCTGACATTCCGAGTAGGAAAAGAAGAGCAGGTATTCCATGTATTCAAAGCGTTGAAGAGTCCATCACGAGAAGATACATGCTTCATGGTGAAAACAATGAAGCCACCAAAAGAGGACCCAAAGAACATGAATATGGACTTGGGAAGCGCATTCGAGATGCTATTTGAGCAACCTATCCTAAAGGCAAAACCAAGCCAAACACCATCCATTGCAAAGCCAACTCCGTTAGAGTTAAAGCAGCCTTCTTTTCTCTCAGAGCATAATTCTCTAAGAAGTGACTTCAAAGAGGGAGAGAAAGTGCTTCTCTATGATGCTTATAGTAGGACAATCCCGTGGAAACGAAAGAAAAAGAAGTTGTTGGGACCATTCACAGTGCACAAGGTGTATCCTCAATGGGCGATCGATGTTTGGAGCATGAAGTCTGGGGTGATTAAGGTTCATGGAGGCAACTTAAGGCCTCATCCTCTTTGCGATCATCCTCCTTAATTCAAAAGAAGAACGTCTAGCTATAGACGTTAAATATAGCGCTTGTTGGGAGGCAACCCAATGTTTATTTTATATTTTAATTAGATTGATAAGTTTAAGTTTAATTTAGTTTTTTTTTTCTTTTGTGTGTAGGAACTTGGGAAGGAAAAATATGTTCATTACAAAACAACAAATTACAAGCTGCTTGGTTCAGGGAGTAATTCTTACCCTCACCTTTGACCTTATTATTCGATACATTGTTATTGTTTATCTTAATTGTGGGGGGTGAGAATGAGTAGAAAAAGAATTCTCTTGATGAGTATTTGTGTGTTGATTGAAATATTTTTATATATATACATATGTATACCCAAAGGGGATCCGGAAAAAAAAAAAAAAAAAAAAAATTTACGTCTAGGTCCGGTCATGGACCGGACAAGGTCCGGTCCCATTCTGACCACTGGACCGGACTTGGTCCAGGTCCGGTCCAATTCTGCAAAAAAAAAAAAAAAAAAAAAATTTACACGTTTTTTTTTTTTTTTTAACCCAATGTTACCTTCCCACATTTCTTCTTCTTCTTCTTCTTCTCCTCTTCCATTCTATAGTCAATCCCAATCAATTCATATTCCCTTTACTCAAATCTTTCTTTCTTTCACAAATCTCTTATTCTATTCCCCCATATCCAAAACCCAAGCATCCATTATCCTTCAAAGTTTCTCTCATTCTTCTTTCCTCTACCCATCTTTCTCTTAAAGCCTTCTAATTTTATTTTCCCTAAGTTTTTAGTTTTTCTTCTTATTGGAGAGGGTTCTACCTTGGTTATAAGTTATTGCACTAGATTTTGGAGACTCCGGAGCACCAATTTCTTCAACTTATGGATGCTCTCATTGCTCGCCCACCTCCTCATTGATTTTATCCCATCCCTTGGATCTAGTTCTTTTTATTGCTTGCGTCGTTTTTGTTTTTATTTTTCTTTTTCCATGACTTCGATTTTTTTTAGGATTAGATTTATCTACTTTTTAAGATTTTAGCTATTATATATTTTTGCTCTCAATTCTCTTCTCTTTGTCTTTACTTTTCTTGTCTCCTGTTGTTGATTCTAAGGTTGTTTGTTCGATGATGGCAGCACACGTGAGGGTTGCTTTTCTCCTCCGCTCTATCCGGGTAGTTTCGTCCTCTTTGTTTTCTTTTCTTTTCAGTTATGTTTTTATTGCAACATTGAGGACAATGTTGGCTAAGTATGGGGGAGAGGTGTTATTTTGAATTTTTGCCAAAATTTTTTTGCTCTTTAATGCTAATATTTGTGTGCTTGCATGATTTTACACGAGCTTCACTTGAATTCTATTTGAGTTGAATTTTTGGACGTCGATGATAGTACTAATGCATGCAAGGTTGGTCTTTGAGTAGTATTTGACATTAGCTAGTTAGAGATAGTTAATAGTGAACTTGTTCTCCACTTGAAAAATTTTTATTTCTAATTTATTTTTAAAGCTGTGCGATGATCTTTTAAAGAGATATGCTAGCTTTTAGAGATTTTTATGTAGTTTTTAATTATGTACACTCATTTAAAGTACTTGAACAAACGTTATCTTCTCTTCTTTTAAAGAATTTTGGGGATATGATTTAGGAATTGAATTGAAAAAAAAAAAATGAGGCTTCCAAGTTGTTAATATGTCATCTACTCCGCTGTTTTGAGTTACTGAGTAACTGGGGGTCGGCATTATAATTGTTGGTCTTCACGTCAAAAAGTAACTTGAATTATGAGTATGCAAAGCACTCTAAATATCTGTTTGTGAAGTAGTAATCGGGTACCGACACCACAAGTGATGGTATTCATGTCAAAAAGCATGTCAATATTTAGAGAAGAGTATTAAAGCCTCTGTTACATAAAAAAAAAAGTTAAAATAATTAATTTCTATTGATCCTTTGTGTGGTTTTGTATTTTTAAGAGAAGATAATTTTTGTCCTTGGATTTTGGATGAGTGTGTGTAATTACTTTCTACATGACGATAGCTAAGCATTATCATTGATTAATAAAGGGTTCTTGCACATGATTAATCAATGTAAAACATGTTTTGTGGGGAATGAGAACACTATTGATTATATTTGATTAGTGAAGCGTTGAGTGATACTTTTTGATTGATTTTGTAATGTGTTGACGAGGCACTGTTTGAAGAATTCGATTTGAATGGAATTCTCGTGAAGGTCATGTGATATTTTTGAATTGCTTGAGGACAAGCAACAGTTCAAGTGTGGGGAAATTTGATAAGTTCAATATTTACATAAATTTATGCATAATTTATATATATATTTGGATAATTTAACTATGTAAATATTGTGAATTGTGGTAAATTCTACTTCGGTTGCTTGTTTTATACTTTGTAGGACAATTGGACATAACCGAAGTAATTGACGCTTGGAAAAAGAAACCTATCGGGTTTGAAGGAGTAGAAACAAGCCAAGCACCAAAGAACCGAACCAAAAGTTTGGTTGGAAAGCTAATATGTGGTCAGTTCGGGTAGAATTTCATAGCTTTACGCACTGCTCGGTATTTCAGCCATAACTTCCACTACACAACTCGGAATTGGATGATTCTTAAGCCGAATTGAAGCTAAGAAATAAAGCTACAACTTTTCTGTTTTGACAAACTTCGGATTCTGCGTGGAAGGGGTCGAAATTTGGGTCCGTAGATACAGGGTCAAAACTATCCAGAAAATTTATAAATCCTTTTCCGACTCGAATTTGGACTCTTTAGGGCTTATTTGAGGGGACTATAAATACGAAAGTTACAGCAGAGTTAGAGGATTTTTGGAGGCTATTCTTGTAGACACAAGACAGAGAAAAAACGTGGAGAACGAAGAGGAGAAGAGCATAAGGGAGGAACGCGAAGACATCAGAAACGAGTTTTTCGATTCCTTTTCTTTCCCTTCTTTTTCTTTTGAATTCAATGATGTTGGATATTTGTTTATCTTTGGTTTTTAGCATGAGTAGCTAGAACCCTAAATTAGGGCGAAAGGGATGTAGCCTAGTTTAGGGTTGGATTATTTGATTTTGTGGATGTTTAGATGTTCTTTTGATTTTATTGCAATTATCTGTCGAGAACTTGATTTGATTTCTCTATTTTGTTCTTAAATATGCTTTTGTGCCTGGCCATCATGAAAGTAGTCATAGGATTTGTGTTGAGATCGACAGATGAGACACAATCGTGCACTAAATAGATAAACATATGAACTTTGAGTTAGACATGAGATAAGTTTATATGATGTCATTATAAATTCTCTGTTCTTAATGGGTTTAATCTACTTTGTGTAAGTTCGAGAGAAGATCACAAATAGATTGAATACGGTTAGGGTTGCTTGAGAAAGAACACTAACTGAAGAAGAAGAATTGACATTCAGATCATTAATCCACAAAATTCATGTAATTCGGCCCATTCTAGGTAAAAACCCATAGCCCTAGTACCATCCATCTTGTGTTTAATTCTAATTAATTTGCCTCTGATTTTTCATTAGTTAAATTCCTTAATTTTTAGTTTAATAATTCTACTTTTTATTAATTTTCTCAAATATAAAATTTTCAGCTTAAATAACTTAAATCATAATTAATTCTTTATTCCCTTGGGTTCGACACTTGGAGTATTCACCAGGTTTTATTATTACGATCGGCCCTGTACGCTTGCAGGATTTCACCCGGTCAAAAACAACTATAAAAAAAATGTGTGGACAAAAACAACTTAATGGGACAATTTTGAAAGAGAGTGGAGGCAATAAAAATTTAGAGGGGCAATAAAAAAATTTACGAGAGAACTTTGAAAATACATATAATTCATTTATATATTTAATTATTTTATATTAAAATTAGATTTTTCACATAATTATCTTTTTTTATATACTTATAATATTTTAAAGATTTTATCCAGATATATACATATGTATATTATATCCTTACTTCCTTTTAAATATAATGAAATAAAAAACTAATGACTGAAAATTATCTTTGTAATTTTTTTTGGTTATATTCTCCCTGTCACAGAAAAACTTGGCAGATGATGGATCTACGTGTCAACTTAAAACGAGTCAGAATTGCAGATCCACGTTGTGGAAAAACTTTTGGAAGACCGCAAGGTCTAGTCAATGCATTCGAACCCGTCCACAAGTCTATGCCTTTGTTTCTTTCTTTTTGTCTCATTGACGATGGGACTGGATAGCAGCTGGTTTTTTTTTTTGGTTACTATAGTAATAAATATCAAAACAGGTTTTTTTTTTTTTTTTCTTTCTTAAAGCATTTTGCTAAATATGATGAGCATTTAGCTTTAATTAAGTTGTTTCTCAAAAAAAAAAAAATGACTAAAGCTAAGAGATCGAACAACATGCGACTAGACTCTAACATGTTCTAAAAATCCTAATCTTAAATATCTTAAATTTTGATCCAACTTAAAATGACTTGAAATTATTCACAAAAAGATGAATTCGAAAAATTTTCTACGCAAAAAAAAATTTGCACATACAAATATGACAGTAAACAAACATATAG
The DNA here is from genome assembly GCA_037832335.1 of Carallia pectinifolia. Classification (NCBI taxonomy): domain Eukaryota; kingdom Viridiplantae; phylum Streptophyta; class Magnoliopsida; order Malpighiales; family Rhizophoraceae; genus Carallia; species Carallia pectinifolia. The sequence continues at coordinate 33,703,632 of CM075453.1, forward strand.
AGAATAGAAAAGCAATATCAACTATTCTGATAAATAAATATTAAAATTGTTTGTTACGATTTTTTTTTAACTATCAACTTCGCATTTTCTATATTATCATTTACTTTATTATAAAGAAATCAGACAATTATAAATCATTCCTCTCCCATTTGATCGTGCAATCGATTCTTAATGATATTCATTATTGAGAAAGTTCTTTTATTGTAACAATAGCAACCCATATAATCAAAGCTAGTTTCAAAAACAAAATTTTGAAATCAACCTCTAAAAATTTTTTCTTGTGAAATTGTTATCCAGCTTTACGGTTAATAAACTTTGATTCTTCTAATGTACGCTTTCTTTTAATGAGGAATTTGTTTATAAATAGCATAAAATTGATCGTATATACAAAATTAGCAAATACATTTATTGATAGAATTAAATGGATACACATATAACAAAAAAAGAACATAATTAACAGATACACTTATCGTGACGCTGTGAATCAGAATCAAATGAATGAGTAAGAACTCTTGTGTGGCAGTCTTTTTTCTTAGCCAAATTCTGGGAAACTTCCTTATGGCACCATATATCCTTGATATAAAGTCATAAATTATTTAACCAAAAAATAAAAAGTCTAAATCAGAGACCCTGATGGAATGTGGTCCAAGTCAATGAAGTCAACTCTGGTCCTAGTAAGGAAACATCTAACCACGGCCACGCATATACTCGATTTCTACTTGCAATGAAAATTGTGGATCACAATTGTGTACCGGACACTTTGACCGGATTTTTATTGTAAAATGCAACCAATTTTTATTTTTAGTAGAATTGAATTGATATGTTTAGAAAAAAAAAATTTAAAAGAAAAATGAATTTTATTATTTTAATGTATATTATATGATATATAAACTTTAAATTCTAAGGAGATAATAGGTCTAAGAACGCCAGAGAAGCGCAGAGTACTCCAATTTTAAGCCCACTTCGCTGTGGGCGTTTTGAAGGAGGCGGAATCCAGGCCACAGCCACACTGGCCGGGTGGCCTGGCCAAGATGTTGAGCACATTATTGACAGTCTTTTAGATATGAGATTAATCAAAGTGGGTTTTTTTTTTTTATAGTATTCGTAAAGCTTTTTGGGAAGTCAAGGTAAGCAACGAAGCAAATAATCACAAAAGCAAAAGGGTGATGTCAACATCACTAATGATTTTAGTAATGTTCACATACCCATATATAGTTGATCAAATATTTTCATTTTTTAGGATAAATAAATGGAAATTGGTTCATGACATGCTTGGGATGGCACTGCTCTGATAATTGTCAAAATGATTAGGTAATGACTTGGAATTTTTTTCCCAAAAAAAATATAAAGATAAAAGGAGCATGAAAGAATGAGAAATAGAACAAATTTCTTCTAAGAACTTGCTTCTTGTTCTACCATGAGTTTGAATGCGAAATATATACAGTTTTTCATCTAAAAGAAATATTATATAGTTTTAATGTACACGATGTCTGGTCATTAAATTTATATGCAAACATGGCAACCTGTTAGAGTGAAGCCAAATAAATATATGCTCTAAATAAACATAATAACAATAATTTTGCATATACCAAGAATTCATTAATAATTGAGGTGGTTAGAAGTGGTGGTCTACAACTCAAAAATCTAAAGTTTGAACCATTGAATTATCAATTCTAAAGGACTGAAAATAATTTGGCGGATAACTCTTACAAGCAATGAACCTCTAATGAATAAAAAAAAAAAACATAACAGTTGGTATATGTATAGATATTTTGTTCATAGGTAAAAATCATTAAAGATTAATCGTTTGGTCAATTAGTTTGGAGTAATATTTGGGCAACAACCGAAAAGTCATTAATTATTAAATGTTTCTCAACTAAGTAACTATAAATGCGATGTGACATAAACCATGAAAAGTCCTTAATTGTTAAATATGATACTATTATATAATCATAAAATTTACAACATGCAAAAAAACATAACATTATCTGTTTTCATTTTTTTTGACATTTAATATAATTTTTATTTTCTAACAAATTAAATTTTTACGTATTAATTTTGTACTTATGTAATTTTTTTCTTATTAAATACTTCTCTATCAACTAACTATATATGCGATGTGAAATAAACCATAAATGGTCTGGCAAATGCCGAAGGGCATCTTGTGGAAGTCAATGCAAACGACGTTACGCGGTTTTGATCGCAATGCAAACTGTTGGCTGACTTGTTTAATTAGTCCTTATCATTCTTTTATTATTGCTTAAAAATATTACTCAAGTTTTTATCGGAAATAAATAAATTTTATTTTATATGTTTTAATTTCACTAAATTTTAGCGGATGATTATGCAAGTATCACTTGTTCGGAAAAAGAAAAGCAAAATCTCTTTGTTCCTCTGAAATTTAATTCTATGTAAATTACAACTTTTGGCCTCATCTTCCCTGGTGTTTGTGAGCATCGGTCAAAAACCCACATTAATATAAGAATTTTGGGCAATAGTTTTTATATTGTGGTCATTAATCAGTTCTATAGATATTCAAAAACAATAATGTTTAAAGGGTTGAGCAGCGGTTTTTATACCCACATGTTCTAACGGTTTTATAAGTCTTATGCAACGGGTTTTATTCTACGAAATAAACTTTTCTGTTGTTTTTCTTCTAAATTCCATATTTTTTAAAATCTAAACGTCAAACTAATGGTAATTGGATTAATAAAATGGTGCATAACTAAGTAAAATAATACAATTTTAATCAAGTTGAAATAAATAATTCATTTCACAGCATGACCTCTTGTTATGGTGAATGAGTAAATTTCTCTCGACCCCTAAGCTATTTTATGTCTTTGCCCTAACTTTTTTTTATGTTTTGTGTCTCTTGTTATAAGTTTATAGCACTTTTTTTTTTTAAAATGAGTGAGCAGAGATAATGTCCCTACAAACTCATCAGGGAGATTTGCTTGAAATTTTTATCTAAGGTAGAATGTAGTCCACTATTTTTAAACCTGACAAAAGAGCAAATCACGATAGATTCAACAAAACTCACCACAAAACAAGTTTAACTCCGCTGAACTTCTTAACGTTAGCTAATAGATTTGGGTGTCAACTCAAAACAAGTTGTAAACATCATTTTCAAAAAAAAAAAAAAAAAAAAAAAGAAAAGTCAAAATTGGCGTTGCCGATTTCAAAGTCGGCAACGCCAACTTTAAAAAATATTTTCAATTAAAAAGATTCCTTTCCCATGTGATGTTCACATGGGAAAGAAACCCTATAAATAGGCCCCTGCCCTTCAGTTCAAAACATATTCAGCAAATCTGTAAACAGAAAAATCCAGAGAATTTGAGAGAAAAAGAAAATTTTGAAAATCTCTCAAGAAAATTTCTCCTTTTCTTACGTGCTTTTACTCTGCAGTATACTCTCCTAACTCCTTTTTGAGAGATATTTCAGGGGTAAGGCCAAAAAAATTTGCTGTTTCCATTTCCAAAGTTATTTTTAGATTTATATTCTCCGATCGCTGTAGATCTGAATTTATGAGAATATAGATCTAAAAATATCAAATTACTTCAAATCCAGCTGGGATTAAGTCTTATACGGCCCTCAGCAAAATCCAGGCAGTTCATCCGAGAACAAGTCCCTTCGACCCTCGGTGAAATTAAGCCAAATCGACTCAAATCAGGTCTCTGCGGTTCTTAATCGTAATCAAAACGTCCAAATCAGATCCGGTTTCAGTCTACCCAGTTCAAGAAAAAGTTGTGGAATTTATTTCTGTCAAGATCAAGCTCGTACAGCCCTTGACGGAGTCAAAAAAGGAACACTAATCGGAGGATCTACGGAGATCGAACCACGTAAATTTTCTTTTATTTTAAATTTTAAATTTGTAATTTATTTCTGTATTTTCGAGTTTAATTGTTTTAGACTCGAAATTTACGCTTTACAAATTTTTGGCACGCTCGGTGGGACAACTTCACCTCCCATCTCTTGTTCCTTAAAAAAAAAAAAAAAAAAAGGTAAAAGGGGAGCCGAGAGAAAAAAAAAAAGGTCAAAAAAAAGTAAAAAAAAAAAAGTAAAAAGTAAAAAAAGTAAAAAGTAAAAAAAAGTAAAAAGTAAAAAGTAAAAAAAAAAGGTAAAAAGTGAAAAAGTAAAAAAAAAAAAAAAAAATTTTACAGGTGTTCAGCACATCAAATGGCACAAAAAAGAAGTACAGCTGCCGGTACCAATAAAAAGGCAACGGCTCCACTGCCTGCATCAACTACCCTACCTGGGTACGCAGGTCCAGAAACCCGGGGACGGACACAATATCTTGCCGTCCAAACCCGACAAAATATTGAAACGGAGAGTCCACAACAACAGGATCTCTCCTCTGACTCTCTTGCCGCATGGAGGAGTCGGTCACCCACCGCGATCGAAGTCGGGGGAAACACGACGAAACCTGCTCAACAAAATCCGACTCACACAGAAGAATCAGAAGAGTTTTCTCCCCCAGTCTTTCCCGGAGCCTCATCTGTTGCCGTCATGATGACCAATACAACCAGCATAGAAGAAAGGATTTCAGAATTGGAGAACAAGATTTTGCAGCTGATCAGAGTCGTGGAGGAAAAAGATCAACAGATCACCGCTCTCAAAGGAAAGGCCCCGATCCAAGTTGATCCCGAGATCCGCGAGGAGCAACCATATCCACCCGGTTTCACTCCAGAAGCCACACCAGCCGACGTCTTCACTGCAGAAAAGCGACCAGGTAGTTCTACACAGCTACCACCCTTAAATTCTGTAGCTTCGCTATCTGTTCAACAATTGCAGGAAATGATAGCCAATACGATCCGACTGCAACAAGCTACATCCTTCCAAGGATCACAGATGTACGTCAAACCGTACACCAGACGGATCGAAAGTCTCAACATGCCCCTGGGCTACCAGCCGCCCAAATTTCAACAATTCGACGGACGAGGCGATCCCAAACAACACATGGCCCACTTCGTTGAAACCTGCAACAACGCGGGAACTTATGGAGATCTCTTGGTGAAGCAGTTTGTTCGTTTACTCAGGGAGACCTCTTTCACCTGGTTCATAAATCTTGAACCAGAATCGATCGATAGTTGGGAACAGCTACAACGAGAGTTTCTCAACAGATTTTTCAGCACTCGAAGGACGGTAAGTATGATGGAGCTTATCAGCACCAAACAAAGAAAAGGAGAGCCCGTTGTCGAATACATCAACAGGTGGCGTGCCCTCAGCTTGGACTGCAAAGATCGTTTGACGGAGACTTCTGCCGTGGAAATGTGCATCCAAGGAATGCATTGGGAGCTGTTATACATCCTGCAAGGTGTCAAACCCCGAACCTTCGAAGAATTGGCGACCCGCGCACATGATATGGAGATAAGCATCCAGACCTCTGGAGGCACGGTTCCCATCCAGTTGGACCAGCAAGGGGGCAGAAGGGAGATTAAGAAACCCAACAGCTCTGGAAAAGGAAAAGAAGTGATGACTGTTGAAACCGCACCAGTAAAAGTGGGCGCCAAAGCTAAGGTAAATCCTCCGACCCAAATAACTCAGCCAAAACAACAGGAAAGGCGAAAGGTGACATTGCGAGAGTTGGAGCAAAAGCAGTATCCATTCCCCGACTCAGACGTTCCCGACATCCTTGACCAACTCCTGGAGGCGAGGCTGATTGAACTCTCAGAGTGCAAGCGACCGAATGAAAAGGATCGACTCAGCGATCCGAGATTCTGCAAATATCACCGGATAGTAAGTCATCCAACCGAGAAGTGTTTCGTCCTGAAGGAGCTAATCATGAAGCTCAAAAGCCAGAATAAAATCATTCTGGACCAAGAAGGCATAACTTCTACAAACCAGACCACCATCATTTCAAAACCATTAGAAGAGGTGACACACCATAAGGAGGAGCCGCTCGACAACAAAAAGTCGACAACGGACAAGGTATATGAAGCTCTTCAAACCCTTCTCACTAACCCTCAGCTGTTTATAGCTTTGCAATCAACAGAAGTGTGGAAAAATCAAGTCAGCAATACTCTCCAGACCTCAGCTGAATCACAGCCATCAAATGATTCTAACTCAGCGGAGCAACAGACGGCCCAAAATCACGTCGGATGTTACTCTGCTATCTCATTTTCAGATGAAGATCTCCTGCTGGGGTCCAAACCCCACAATCGGCCGCTGTATGTTTCAGGCTATGTGAGAGAACAGAAGGTCCGACGTATTCTGATCGACGATGGTTCGGCAGTCAATATTATCCCAAAATCCACCATAAAGGAGCTCGGCATTGGCATTGATGAATTATCAGACAGCCGCTTGATGATTCATGGCTTTAATCAAGGAGGACAGAAAGCAATTGGGATGATTCGCTTGGAGCTAACTATCGGTAATCTCACTTCTAGCACTCTATTTCATGTGATCGATGCACGTACCACATATAAGATGTTGCTAGGACGACCATGGATTCATGAAAATGGAGTTGTGCTCTCAAGCCTGCATCAGTGCTTCAAGTACTACAATGGTGGCGTCCAAAAGGTCAATGCTGACTTAAAGCCGTTCGATGATGCTGAATCACATTTGGCGGATGCAGTCTTCTACACCGATATAGACAATCCGGAGCTCATTCCATCAAAAGCTACTTGCACTGGGGGCATCCACAAAAAGGGAAAAGCTGTTGAAGAACCTGCTAATGCTCAACCTCAGACTTCGGCAAAAGAAAAGCTGCCACAGTCTGCTGAACTCCGTCCGAAGGATGTCGCATCTTCAAGCTCCACTCCAGTCCTACGCTATGTGCCGAAGTCACGACGCTCAGAAGGTCAACCCCCTTTCTCATATTGTATTGATCTTAAACAAGAGCAATGTCATACCCAACCCAAAACAAAGGAGCTGCACAACCTGAAGGGGACTTACACTCTGCCGATACCAAAGATTGAGCCAGTTTTGTCCTCAAAACCATTAAAAGGCTTCGTCAAACCACACACGGGGGCAGTCGAAGGCGGATCACTTCCAGAAAGAAGAACACATGAAGGATTTGATCCTAATGCATACAAGCTTTTGGCAAAGGCGGGCTATGACTTCTCAAACCCGAGCACAATGGGTACACTGCCATCCACACATGGTGCTACTTCTCAAACATCACAGTCCCGACCTGGCTTAGGCTATCAGGAGAACTCACCTGTGCAGATCACGCTAAAGAGCCGAAGCCAAGTAGTTGATGAACGTGCCATCACCACCACAACCAGACAAGACAGGCTTATCCAATCAAACAAAGAAGGTGAAGTCAGAGGCTCTACATTTCATGTCACAATCAGCGAGGAGGCTGAGTCTGACTCATCAGACGGTGAAGTGAAGGAGGCTCTCCCAGAACTTGAAGATGGTGGCCAAGCAACTGTTGATGAACTCAAAGAAGTCAATCTTGGCTCTCTGGAAGATCCCCGACCTACATTTGTAAGTGCTTTACTTACTGCAGAAGAAGAATAAGAATATGTTCAGGTATTAAGTCAATACAGGGACGTGTTCGCATGGAGTTATAAAGAAATGCCTGGACTTGACCCGAAAATTGCGGTGCATCGTCTAGCAGTAAAGAAGGGTGTTCGTTCTGTCAAGCAGCCACAACGACGGTTCCGCCCGGAACTCATTCCACAAATCGAGGAGGAGGTTAACAAGCTGATCAATGCTGGCTTCATCCGAGAGGTCACTTACCCAACGTGGATTGCCAACATAGTCCCGGTAAGAAAGAAGAATAGACAGTTGAGGGTATGTGTTGATTTTCGAGATCTTAACAGGGCCTGTCCGAAAGATGACTTTCCATTGCCCATAACGGAGATCACAGTCGATGCAACAACGGGTCACGAAGCATTGTCCTTCATGGATGGTTCTTCAGGCTATAACCAAATCAGAATGGCACCAGAAGACGAGGAGTTGATAGCATTCTGCACCCCAAAAGGTATATACTGCTACAAAGTTATGACGTTTGGATTAAAAAATGCTGGCGCCACTTATCAACGTGCTATGCAAAAAATTTTTGATGACATGCTGCACAAGATTGTAGAATGTTATGTTGATGATTTAGTTGTAAAGACTAAGAAGCGCAAAGACCACCTCGAGGATCTCAAGACAGTATTCGAAAGACTTCGGAGGCATCAGCTCAAAATGAACCCTCTCAAGTGCGCATTCGGTGTCACATCAGGAAAGTTTCTTGGGTTCGTGGTGCGCCATCGTGGAATTGAAGTTGATCAATCAAAGGTTGAGGCAATTCAAAAGATGCCTGAACCTAAAAACCTGCACGAACTGCGAAGTCTACAAGGAAAGCTGGCCTACATTCGCCGTTTCATCTCCAATTTAGCTGGGAGATGTCAACCTTTCCATCGGTTGATGAAGAAGGATGTCAACTTCGAGTGGGACGAAGCTTGCAGCAAAGCCTTTGAGAGCATAAAGAAGTACCTTTCCAATCCACCGGTCCTAGGTGCTCCAATTCAAGGAAAGTCGTTGATTCTCTACATTGCAGCGCAGGAAAGATCTTTGGGAGCCCTACTTGCACAGGAAAATGAGCAGGGAAAGGAAGTTGCTCTGTATTACTTAAGCAGAACACTAAACGGTCCGGAGCTGAGTTATTCGCCCATTGAAAAGACATGTCTAGCACTGTTCTTTGCCATTGACAAGCTGAGGCACTACATGCAAGCTCACACGGTATGTCTCATTGCCAGAGCTGATCCTATCAAATATATCTTATCTAGACCAATCTTGTCAGGGCGACTTGCCAAGTGGGCAGTAATCCTACAAAGCTACGACATTGTCTACGTGCCTTAAAAAGCAGTCAAAGGACAAGCTCTAGCAGACTTCCTTGCAGATCACCCTGTTCCGTCAGATTGGGAGTTCACAGACGATCTTCCAGATGAAGAGGTCTTTTATATTGAGACACTGCCACCATGGACGATGTTCTTTGATGGTGCAGCAAGGCGTGATGGTACTGGTGCTGGCATAGTGTTTGTCACTCCTCAACGACAAATACTACCATATGCTATCATTCTCGGTGAGTTATGTTCAAATAATGTTGCTGAATACCAGGCTTTGATCATTGGTCTTCAAATGACTGTCGATATGAAGATTCCAACTATAGAAGTCCATGGAGATTCCCAGCTCGTCATCAACCAACTTACAGGATTGTATGATGTCAAGAAAGAGGACCTTGTGCCTTACCATCAACGTGCTCGACAGCTAATGGATGAATTTGAAAGCATCACCTTGGAGCATGTGCCTCGACGAGAAAATACTCAAGCAGACGCATTGGCTAACCTAGCCACCTCTCTTGCAAAGTCAGAAATCCAGGCTACAGTTGTTGCCGTATGCCAGAAATGGATAGTGCCGCAGAAGGATGATGAAGAAAATACAGCAGCCAACGTTATATCTGTACGTCTCGCGGAGGACGAGGATTGACGTCAACCAATCATTGACTACCTACAGCACGGGAAGCTGCCTGAAGATCGTCATCATAAGACAGAAATTCAACAACGAGCTCCCCGCTTCATATATCTCAAGGATGCTCTGTATCGAAGGTCTTTTGATGGAGTTTTACTTCGTTGCCTAGGCAATGAAGAGGCAAAACAGGCTCTCACTGAAGCACATTCTGGTGTTTGTGGCGGACATCAATCGGGGCCTAAGTTGCACTTCCAACTCAGAAGGATGGGATACTACTGGCCAACCATGGTACGTGATTCCATTGAGTTTGCTAAAACTTGTCAAGCTTGTCAATTTCATGCTAATTACATACATCAACCACCGGAGCCATTGCATCCAACTGTCTCATCCTGGCCCTTTGAAGCTTGGGGTCTCGACTTAGTGGGGCCTTTACCAAAGTCATCCCTGGGTCACCTGTCCATCCTCGCAGCAACCGACTACTTCTCAAAATGGGCTGAAGCCATTCCACTTAGAGAGGTAAAGAAGGAGCATGTTGCTAATTTCATTCGGACTCAGCTGATCTATCGCTATGGAGTCCCTCGATTCATCATCACTGATAATGGTAAGCAGTTCTACAACAGCTTAATCGACAAGCTCTGCGATAAGTTCAAGTTCAAGCAGTACAAGTCATCCATGTACAATGCCCCAGCAAATGGCTTGGCTGAAGCATTCAACAAGACGTTATGCAACCTGTTGCGGAAGGTAGTCTCTAAATCTAAAAGAGATTGGCATGACAGAATTCCAGAGGCATTATGGGCGTATCGTACAACTTACCGGACTCCAACACAGGCGACGCCATACTCACTTGTCTACGGTGTCTAAGCAATACTGCTGTTGGAAACACAGATTCCATCCCTGCGCATGGCTGTTCTGGAAGGACTCACATAGGAGGAGAATGCTCGCCTACGTCTGGATGAGTTAGAAGCCCTTGATGAAAGGAGGCTTGAAGCACAACAACAACTTGAGTGCTACTAAGCCCGGCTCACCAACACGTTCAACCGCAGGGTCCGCCCTCGATCTTTTCAAGTTGGAGACCTTGTTCTTGCAGTGCGACGACCTATCAACATGAAGCATTGGCCTGGTGACAAGCTTACTTCCAAATGGGATGGGCCATACCTAGTGCAGGAGGCCTATACTCACAACGCTTACATGCTGTCAGACCAAGAAGGCGTCCGAATCGGCCCAATCAATGGTAAATTTCTGAAACAACATTATGTGTAAATATGTTTGAAAAAAAAAATCAAAAAAAAATCAAAAAAAAAATAAAAAAAAATCAAAAAAAAAAAAAAGTTCGGAAGTCCAGATCTGAAAGTCCAAGCGAAAATCCAAACCCAAAAATCCAAACCCAAACACTTGAGCCCAATTCAGAAAACACAAAACCTAAATCCAAAACCCAAACACTCAACCCAAATCCAAAAGTCCAAACCCAAACACTCGACCCAAAAACCCAAATCCAAATCCAAAACCCAAACACTCAACCCAAATTCAATTCAAAGCCCAAAACCCAAAAAATTCCAAGTTCCAAACACAGTCCAGAAACCAAGTTCAAAATCCAATCCAACTCCTGGCCCGCATAAGTATAAACTGTGAACGGCCCAAAAATATAAAAGCGACGGAGGGTTTGAGTCTGAAACTCAGTATCAGTCTCAATCGATCTTTACCACACACCAGACCTTTGCTCCTCTGCCACAAGAAAGATGGAACCAGTTACAGAACCTCAAGACAAGGGAGAAGAAAGGTCACACCGCACAAGGTGGCAACCAACCATGGCGCAACTGCAAATTCTAGAGGAAGTCTTCCACAACAATGGAGGTATTATGCCTAATGCATCTCAGATTTACCAACTTGTCTCACGATTGCGCCCACTCGGGGCAATCGAAGGAAAAAATGTGTTTTATTGGTTCCAGAATCGGAGAAGCAGGAAGAAACCAGCACTGAGAGCTGATTTTTCCAAAGAACAGTCTGCTGTTCCGATGGTAGATCCCACCAGTACAACTTCGTCGTCAAATGAAGCAGGTCCGAGTTCTTCCACTGCAATAGTCTCTCCACGGTATGTTCATCAAAGCCGTAGCCCATGGGAGCATGCACGCTGGTCCTGGTGGTCTTACGGAGTCAGCCAAGGGTTCATCCCTCCTAAATATTTAAGTCTAGGAGGAATTTTTCTAGCAGAAAGGAGTTATTCCGGTGAAACTTTGCCTCTCTTTCCAGAATATTCCGACAGCATCAACCAGCTGGAAAGCGATGTCGACGTCGACGTCAACATCATCGGCCCACCAGACGAGGTCGAGCTTGACTTGGAGTTACACCTCGGGCCCCGCTAGGACGGCCGACAAGATAAGGTGCAACGACTTTGGCAGCACACGGTAACGACTTCTGCAGCACACGGCAACGACTTCTGCAACACACGGTAACGACTTTCGTGACACGCGTCAGCCGCTGCCTCTTTTGTCTCTTATGCAGGAAAAGGACGTGGAGGACCCTACTCGATTCTGCGTACCTTCTTTTTGATTTTAAAAAAAAAAAAAAAAATCTTTATCGTATGTGTATATATATCTTGCATTCCCGAGTTATAATACTCACCCCCTCAGCTCTTCTTTCTCAAAAGAAAATGGCTAGTCTCTGCACTTGTCTCAGGAAGTTCTTCGATCAAGAAGTTGGAGGCGCACGAGCTAAGAAAAGAAGGAGTAGTCTTCCTCGAGGGATCCCTAAAAGCCCTCGAAACTCAGTCTCCAACGCCATCGGTGTCATGGAGTTCCAACTACTCTCCTTAGTTCACATCTATCGCAGCGAGCCGAGAAGTTCTGATCGTCCTCCTGGATCTACAAATGCAGCGACGTGCAGGGAAGTTCCAACTACTCTCCTTACGTCGAAGCAGATTCGGGAATCATCACCATAACCCGTCTCTCTGTGCGCAGGTCTTAAAGTTCCGAAGTGCTGGGCCTTCCTCTTGGGGAGGTTCAAGTTCTTTGCCTACCGGATCATCCTCACCACAGCTCTGGAACTTTAAGACATATAAAAAATCCTTTGCGGGCTATGGAAGCTCGAATGCACCTGGAGTCAGAAGGTCAATTTTTATATTGGCTGGGCTGCTAACTTTCTCAAGATCGTATCGGGTTCCTATTGCGATCCAACAACAGCAGGCATGGTCAAAGATAGAAGACTCCAAGATTCAATGTTCATCAGGACGTTTCCAAGTTTCAAACTGAACTTCAAGACTCGGTGCGGATCATTTCTATAAAAATCTTCCTTACCGACCCTTGAAGTGGGGACATTTGTAAACATCATTTTCAAAGAAAAAAAAAAAAGAAAAGTCAAAATTGGCGTTGCCGATTTCAAAGTCGGCAACGCCAACTTTGAAAAATATTTTCAATTAAAAAGATTCCTTTCCCATGTGATGTTCACATGGGAAAGGAACCCTATAAATAGGCCCCTGCCCTTCAGTTCAAAACATATTCAGCAAATCTGTAAACAGAAAAATCCAGAGAATTTGAGAGAAAAAGAAAATTTTGAAAATCTCTCAAGAAAATTTCTCCTTTTCTTACGTGCTTTTACTCTGCAGTATACTCTCCTAACTCCTTTTTGAGAGATATTTCAGGGGTAAGGCCAAAAAAATTTGCTGTTTCCATTTCAAAAGTTATTTTTAGATTTATATTCTCCGATCGCTGTAGATCTGAATTTATGAGAATATAGATCTAAAAATATCAAATTACTTCAAATCCAGCTGGGATTAAGTCTTATACGGCCTTCAGCAAAATCCAGGCAGTTCATCCGAGAACAAGTCCCTTCGACCCTCGGTGAAATTAAGCCAAATCGGCTCAAATTAGGTTTCTGCGGTTCTTAATCGTAGTCAAAACGTCCAAATCAGATCCGGTTTCAGTCTACCCAGTTCAAGAAAAAGTTGTGGAATTTATTTCTGTCAAGATCAAGCTCGTACAGACCTTGACGGAGTCAAAAAAGGAATACTAATCGGAGGATCTACGGAGATCGAACCACGTAAATTTTCTTTTATTTTAAATTTTAAATTTGTAATTTATTTCTGTATTTTCGAGTTTAATTATTTTAGACTCGAAATTTACGCTTTACACAAGTCAGACGTGCATATCCACGTTGCGGAAAAACTTCCAAAAGACCATAAGGTCTAATCAATGCATTCAAACCCTTCTACAAGTCTTTGATTTTTATTTCCTTATTTTTGTCTCATTAGATGGGACTAGTTAGCAAATCTTTTTTTTTTTTTTTGTTACTATAAAAATTGAGATCAAAACAGGTTTTGTGTCTTTCTTAAAGTATTTTTTCTGAATATCATAAGCATTTAGCTTTAATTAAGTGGACTAAAGTTAAGAGATGGAACAACATATGACCAGACTCTAACATGCTCTAAAAAACCTGACCCCAAATGCAAGATGATCTTAAATTAATCCAGTTCTAAATGACTTGAAATGATCCGCATAAAGACGAACTCATAAAATTTTCTAACGAGGACAAATTTATATATATAAATATGACAGTAAATAAACATATAGAGAACCGAAAAACTATATCAACTATTCTACAAATAAATATTAAAATTATTTGTTACGAGTTTCCATTTTTGAAACATTTGGATGATCTTCTGGTTTAAAATATTTAAGGCTGCAATTATAAGCATCGCATAAGCAATTTTTCAAAAGTCGTTTCTATGATCACTTTTATGCAGCGGTTTGTTAGCATCAATCAAAAACCCACGCTAATATAAGAATTGTAGGCAATAGTTTTATATTGCGGTCATTAATCAGTGCTATAGATATTCAAAGACAGCAATGTTTAAGGGATTTAGCAGCGATTTTTATAGCCACATTTCCAACGGTTTTAGAAGTCTTATGCAACAGTTTTTATCCTACAAAATAAATATATCTGTTGTTCCTCTTCTAAATTTCATATTTTTAAAATCTTGACGTCAAACTAATGGTAATTCGCTTATACTGATTAGCTTCTGATCTGCCACTCCTGTGTAGAAGGCCGCGTGGTAATTAAATTAATAAAATGATGCATAACTAAGTGAAATAATACAATTTTAATTAAGTTAGAATCAATAATCCATTTCACAACATGACATCTTGTTATGGTCAATAAGTAAACTTCTCTCGACCCCTAAGCTATTTTATGTCTTTACCCTAAGCTATTTCATGTTTTTGTGTTGTTATAAATTTATAATGTTTGATTATTTATAGTTTATTTATTTTCCATTCTTACATGTTAAAAGAACTGTTTTTACGAACTTTTTAAAAAGTTGAGACATACATTAATAGGTTCATAAATTATTTGAGATTAAATCTTTGTGTTGATGTTGTGAGTCTTCTAATTAATGTGATTTAGAAAAAAAGATATATAAAAACAACTATAAAAAAAATGTGTGGACAAAAACAACTTAATGGGACAAATTTGAAAGAGAGTGGAGGCAATAAAAATTTAGAGGGGCTATAAAAAAATCTAGGAAAGAACTTTGAAAATACATTTAATTCATACAATTTTTAATTTATTATATATATTTAATTATTTTATATTAAAATTAGATTTTTTACGTAATTATCTTTTTTTTTAGATGCTTATAATATTTTAAAAATTTTATCCAGATATATAATGTGTATATTATATCCTTACTTCTTTTTAAATATAATGAAATAAAAACTAATGACTGAAAATTATCTTCGTATTTTTTTTTTTTGGTTATATTCTCCCTGTAACAGAGAAGCTTGGTAGATGATGGATATGCCTGTCAACTCAAAACGAATCAGACTTGTGGATCCGCGTTATGGAAAAACTTTTGGGAGACCACAAGGTCTAGTCAATGCATTCGAACCCTTTTACAAGGTCTAGTCAAAAGAATTGTCAAGAACTCTTGTGTGGCAGTCTTTTTCTTAGCCAAATTCGAGGGAACTTCCTTATGGTACCATATATCTTTGATAAAAAGTCATAAATTATTTAACCAAAAAATAAAAAGTCATCTAAATCGGAGACCCTGATGGAATGTGGTCCAAGTCAATGGAGTCAAGTCTGGTCCTAGTAAGAAAACATCTAATCCACGGCCACGCATATACTCGATTTCTACTTGCAATAAAGATCGTGGATCACAATTGTGCATCGGAGTACTCCAATTTTAATTTTTAAGCCTACTTTACTGTGGACATTTTGAAGGAGGAGGATTCCAAGCCGGCCACTCTCAGCCAGCCACACAGGCCGGCTGGCCTGGCCAAGATGCTGAGCACATTATTGACTAGTCTTTTAGATATGAGATTAATCAAAGTGGGTTTTTTTATACTATTCGTAAAGCTTTTTGGGAAGTCAAGGTAAGCAACGAAGCAAATAATGACAAAAGCAAAAGCGTGATGCCGACATCACTAATGATTTTAGTAATGTTCACATACCCATATATAGTTGATCAAATATTTTCATTTTTTAGGATAAATAAATGGAAATTGGTTCATGACATGCTTGGGTTGGAACTGCTCTGATAATTGTCAAAATGATTAGGTAATGACTTGGAATTTTTTTCCCAAAAAAATATATAGAGAGTGTAAACACCAAAAAAAAAAAAAAATCAATGCATGCCCTACATGAAAGCAACAAGTGCATGCATATGAAAATGATGATTTCCATTTGGTTGATGACCATGCAAAATGTCAAAATTCAACCACCAAAGAGGGTCCTTGCCTTGTAGGATCCTACTCATGATGAATAATATGGAAATTTTAATTTCCATTTGATTGCAAAATGTCAAAATTCAACCACCAAAGAGGGCCATTGCCATGTATGATCCAAGTCATACAATTTTGGCATCCATCCTCTCCCAAAACCCTATAAATAGGGATCCCCTCAAAGCCTTTCAATCCATCCCAAGCAAAGCAAATCATTCATCTTCTAAAGCTTTGCATCTCTTCCTTTCTCTCTCTAAATATTTTGGGTGTATGCTCTCTAGCTGCCACTAAGTTGGATCCGCTAGATCAAAAACCCAAGATATTAAATATCCGAGTGGGATAAAGCCTCCTACGGCCCTCACCGGAGTCCAATCAATTTGAGTGGGATCAAGTCTCCTACGGCTCTCACCGAAGTCCATCCAGTTCGAGTGGGATCAAGCCTCCTACGGCCCTCACCGAAGTCCATCCAATCCGAGTGGGATCAAGCCTCCTACGGCCCTCACCGGCGTCCATCCAGTCCGAGTGGGATCAAACCTCCTACGGCCCTCACCGGAGTTCAACTAATCCACTTGAGATCAAGTCTCGGCCCTCAGTGGGATCCATTTCCTACAGTTCAAGTTCACGCTGTGGAAATTCACCATCTCTCGGTCAAGATTAAGCCTTCACGGCCCTTGACTAAATTACACAGGAGCATTAATCGGAGGATCTACCCAGAGATCGACCCCACATAAACTTCTTTTTATTTTACAATTTTTTTTATTGTAATTTGTTTCTATATTTTCGAGTCTAACTGTTACAGGCTCGAAATTTACCCGCTTCACAATTTTTGGCACGCCCAGTGGGACCTCTCCGCCTCCCATCTTTTGCTCCTCTACAAAAAAATTAGCAGGAATCCAACATCAACGTTGTCACAATCACGATGACAAGCGCAACGAACACTGAAGACAGGATTGCAGAATTGGAAAGCAGAATTTTCCAACTGCTCAAAACTGTGGAAGAAAAAGATCAACAGATCGCTGCCCTCAAAGGAAAAGCTCCAATCCAAGTTGATCTCCAGACCCACGAGGAGCGACAATATCCACCTGGTTTCACTCCAGAAGCGACACCAGCCGATGTCTTCAATCCTGAAAAACAATCAGGTAGTTCTACACAGCTGCCACCCTCAAATTCTGTAGCTTCGCTATCTGTTCAACAATTGCAGGAAATGATAGCCAATACGATCCGACTGCAACAAGCTACATCCTTCCAAGGATCACAGATGTACGTCAAACCGTACACCAGACGGATCGAAAGTCTCAGCATGCCTCTGGGCTACCAGCCGCCCAAATTTCAACAATTCGACGGACGAGGCGATCCCAAACAGCACATCGCCCACTTCGTTGAAACCTGCAACAATGCAGGGACTTACGGAGATCTCTTGGTAAAGCAGTTTGTTCGTTCACTCAGGGAGAACTCTTTCACGTGGTTCATAAACCTTGAACCAGAATCAATCGACAGTTGGGAACAGCTACAACGAGAGTTTCTCAACAGATTTTTCAGCACTCGGAGAACGGTGAGCATGATGGAGCTTACTAGTGCCAAACAAAGGAAAGGAGAGCCCGTTGTCGAATACATCAACAGATGGCGTGCTCTCAATCTAGACTGCAAAGATCATCTTACGGAGACTTCTGCTGTGGAAATGCGCATCCAAGGGATGCACTGGGAGCTATTATACATCCTACAGGGCATCAAACCTCGAACTTTTGAGGAATTAGCAACTCGAGCGCATGACATGGAAATAAGCATCAAGACCTCTGGAGGCACGATTCCCATCCAACTGGGCCAACATGGGGGCAAGAAAGTGATGACCATTGATGCTTCACCGATAAAAGTTGGAGCTAAAGCAAAAATGAATCCTCCAGCGCTGGCAAATCAACCAGAAAAGGGAAGGATGACCTTGCGAGAGTTGGAACAGAAGAAGTATCCATTCCCCGACTCCGACGTTCCAGACATTCTCGATCAACTTTTAGAAGCTAAGTTGATCAAACTCCCGGAATGTAAGCAACCCAATCACAAGAATCAGGTCAATGATCCGAAATTCTGCAGGTATCACCGCACAATCAACCATCCAGCTGAAAAGTGCTTCGTCTTAAAGGAGCTGATCTTGAAGCTCATAGACCAAAATAAAATCAATTTGGACCAGGGAGACATAGTCTCAGTCAACCAGACTGCCGTCCCTTCAAATCCGTCAGAAGAAAGTCAACATAAAATTACGCTTGCATGCTGTCAACGCATCCCGACCTGGTTTGATCAAACGGTAAACTTCTAAAATTTACTGTGTAAAAAAAAAAAACAAAAAAAGGCAAAAAAAAAGAGAAAAATAAAAAAGGAAATAAAAAGAAAAACAAAAAAAAAAGCAAAAAAAAAGGTACAAAAAAAAACACGAAAAAAAAAGCAAAAAAAAAAAAGGAAAAAAAAAAAAAGAAAAAAAAAATGTCTGAAACTTATGTGCAAGTTCAAAACCCTTCCACAAAATCCAAATCTAGATTCAGGGGCAGATCTCAAACCCCAATTCAAAACCCAACAAATCCAAATTCGGGATAAAATCCAAGCCCGAAACTAAATTCTAGTTCAAAATCCAAGTCCAAATTCAAACTCGAGCCTAAAGCCCAAATTCAAATCCAGGCCCAAAAAGCCTAAACTCAAACCTCAGCCAAAAGCCCAAATTCACCAAATCTAAACTCGGGCTCAAAACCCAAATCCAAGTTCCAACTCATAGCCTAAATCCAGATTCGGGGGCAAAGCCTAGACCCTGAATCAAAACACCAGCTCAACAGCTCAGTAGCTCACCAAACAGCTCACCAGCTCAACAGCTCAGCAGCTCACCAAACAACTCAGCAGCTCAACAGCTCACCAGCTCAGTAGCTCAGCAGCCAAGCAGCTCAACAGCCAAGCAGCTCAACAACTCATCAGCTTAATAGCTCACCAGCTCGCCAGCTCAACAGTTCAGCAGTTCAACACAACACTCTGGACTCGCACGAGTATAAAAGGCGACATCACAGTTCAACACTCCTGCCTCGCACGAGTAAAAAAGGCGACATCACAGTTCAACACTCCTGCCACGCACGAGTATAAAAGGCGAACAGTTCAGCAACACACTCCTGCCTCGTACGAGTATAAAAGGCGACACTACAGTTCACCAAACTCCTAGCCCGCATGAGTATAAACTGTGAACGGCCCAAAAATATAAAAGCGACGGAGGGTTTGAGTCTGAAACTCAGCATCAGTCTCAACCGATCTTCACCACACACCAGACCTTTGCTCATCTACCACAAGAAAGATGGAACCAGTTGCAGAACCTCAAGATAAGGGAGAAGAAAGGTCACCCCGCACAAGGTGGCAACCAACCATGGCACAACTGCAAATTCTGGAGGAAGTCTTCCACAACAATGGAGGTATTATGCCTAATGCATCTCAGATTTACCAACTTGTCTCACGATTGCGCCCACTCGGGGCAATCGAAGGAAAAAATGTGTTTTATTGGTTCCAGAATCGGAGAAGCAGGAAGAAACCAGCACTGAGAGCTGATTTTTCCAAAGAACAGTCTACCGTTCCGATGGTAGATCCCACCAGTACAACTTCGCCGTCAAATGAAGCAGGTCCGAGTTCTACCACTACAATGGTCTCTTTAGGCTATAACAATCAAAGCAGTAGCCTATGGGAGCATGCGTGCTGGTCCTGGTGGTCTTACTGAGTCTGCCAAGGGTTCATTCCTCCTAGGTACTTAAGTCTAGGAGGACTTTTTCTAGCAGAAAGGAGTCATTCCGGCGAAACTTTGCCTCTCTTTCTAGAATATTCCGGCAGCATCAACCAGCCGGAAAGCGACGTCAACATCATCGGCCCACCAGACGAAGTCGAGCTTGACTTGGAGTTGCGCCTCGGGCCCCGCTAGGACGGCCGACAAGATAAGGTGCAACGACTTTGGCAACACACGGTAACGACTTCTGCAGCACACGGCAACGACTTCTGCAATACACGGAAGTTCTTTGATCAAGAAGTTAGAGGCGCACGAGCTAAGAAAAGAAGGAGTAGTCTTTCTCGAGGGATCCCTAGAAACCCTCGAAACTCATTCTCCAACGCCATCGGTGTCATGGAGTTCCAACTACTCTCCTTAGTTCACATCTATCGCAGCGAGCCGAGAAGTTCTGATCGTCCTCCTGGATCTACAAATGCAGCGACGTGCAGGGAAGTTCCAACTACTCTCCTTACGTCGAAGCAGATTCGGGAATCATCACCATAACCCGTCTCTCTGTGCGCAGGTCTTAAAGTTCCAAAGTGCTGGGCCTTCCTCTTGGGGAGGTTCAAGTTCTTTGCCTACCGGATCATCCTCGCCAGAGCTCTGGAACTTTAAGACATATAAAAAATCCTTTGCGGGCTATGGAAGCTCGAACGCACCTGGAGCCAGAATATCAATTTTTATATTGGCTGGGCTGCTAACCTTCTCAAGATCGTATCGGATTCCTATTGCGATCCAACAACAGCAGGCATGGTCAAAGATAGAAGACTCCAACATTCAACGTTCATTAAGACATCTCAAGTTTCAAACTGGACTTCAAGACTCGGTTCGGATCATTACGGTAAAATTCTTCCTTACCGACCCTTGAAGTGGGGGCATTTGTAAACACCAAAAAAAAAAAAAAAAATCAATGCATGCCCTACATGAAAGCAACAAGTGCATGCATATGAAAATGATGATTTCCATTTGGTTGATGACCATGCAAAATGTCAAAATTCAACCACCAAAGAGGGTCCTTGCCTTGTAGGATCCTACTCATGATGAATAATATGGAAATTTTAATTTCCATTTGATTGCAAAATGTCAAAATTCAACCACCAAAGAGGGCCCTTGCCATGTATGATCCAAGTCATACAATTTTGGCATCCATCCTCCCCCAAAACCCTATAAATAGGGATCCCCTCAAAGCCTTTCAATCCATCCCAAGCAAAGCAAATCATTCATCTTCTAAAGCTTTGCATCTCTTCCTTTCTCTCTCTAAATATTTTGGGTGTATACTCTCTAGCTGCCACTAAGTTGGATCCGCTAGATCAAAAACCCAAGATATTAAATATCCGAGTGGGATAAAGCCTCCTACGGCCCTCACCGGAGTCCAATCAATTCGAGTGGGATCAAGTCTCCTACGGCCCTCACCGAAGTCCATCCAGTTCGAGTGGGATCAAGCCTCCTACGGCCCTCACCGAAGTCCATCCAATCCGAGTGGGATCAAGCCTCCTACGGCCCTCACCGAAGTCCATCCAATCCGAGTGGGATCAAGCCTCCTACGGCCCTCACCGGCGTCCATCCAGTCCGAGTGGGATCAAGCCTCCTACGGCCCTCACCGGAGTTCAACTAATCCACTTGAGATCAAGTCTCGGCCCTCAGTGGGATCCATTTCCTACAGTTCAAGTTCACGCTGTGGAAATTCACCATCTCTCGGTCAAGATTAAGCCTTCACGGCCCTTGACTAAATTACACAGGAGCATTAATCGGAGGATCTACTCAGAGATCGACCCCACATAAACTTCTTTTTATTTTACAATTTTTTTTTATTGTAATTTGTTTCTATATTTTCGAGTCTAACTGTTACAGGCTCGAAATTTACCCGCTTCACAGAGAGATAAAAGAGCATGAAAGAAAAAGAAATAGAATAAATTTTCTTCTAAGAACTTGCTTCTTGTTTTACCATAAGTTTGCTTGTGAAATAAATACAGTTTTTCATCTAATAGAAATATTATATAGTTTTAATGTACGCGATGTCTGATCATTAAATTTATATGCAAACATGGCAACATGTTAGAGTGAAGCCAAACAAATATATGCTCTTAATAAACATAATAACAATAATTTTGCATATATTGGGAATTCATTCATTATTAATTGAAGTGATTAAAAGTAGTAGTCTGCGACTCAAAAATCTAGAGTTCGAACCATTGAGTTATGAATTCTAAAGGATTGAAAATAATTTTGCGAATAACTCTTACAACCAATGGATCTCCTAATTAATCAAAAAAAAAAAAACATAACAGTTGGTATATATATAGATATTTTGTTCATCGATAAAAATCATTAAAGATTAATCGTATGGTCAATTAGTTTGGAGTAATATTTGGGCAACAACTGAAAAGTCATTAATTATTAAATGTTTCTCTACTAACTATAAATACGATGTGATATAAACCATGAAAAGTCATTAATTGTTAAAATAGGGCACTATCATGCAGCCATGAAATTTACTGACATGAAAAAAATACAATATTATCTATTTTCTTATTTTTTTTTGACATTCAATTTATTTTTTATTATCTAACAGACTAAATTTGTACGTATGAATTTCGTGCCTATGTAAGTTTTTTCTTATTAGATATTTCTCTATCAACAATCTATATATGCGATGTGATATAAACCATAAATGGTCAGGCAAATGCCAAAGGGCATCTTGTGGAAGCCAATGCAAACGACGTTACGCGGTTTTGATCGCAATGCAGACCATTGGCTGACTTGTTTAATTAGTGCTCTTCATTCTTTTATTATTGCTTAAAAATACTACTCAAGTTTTTATCAGAAATAAATTTTATTTTATTTTACATTTTTTAAGTTCACCAAATTTTAGCGGATGATTATGCAAGTATTACTTGTTCGAAAAAAAAAGAAAGCAAAATCTCTTTGTTCCTCTGAAATTTGATTCTATGTAAATTACAACTTTTGGCCTCATCTTCCCTGGGGTTTGTGAGCATCGGTCAAAAACCCACATTAATATAAGAATTTTGGGCAATAGATTTTATATTGTGGTCATTAATCAGTGCTATAGATATTAAAAAACAACGATGTTTAAAGGATTGAACAACGGTTTTTATACCCACATTTTCCAACGGTTTTAGAAGTCTTATGCAACGGGTTTTATTCTACGCAATAAACATTTCTGTTGTTTTTCTTCTAAAATCCATATTTTTGAAAATCTAAACGTCAAACTAATGGTAATTGCTTATACCGATTTGCTTCTGATCAGCCATTCTGATGTAGAAGGTAGCCTGGTAATTGAATTACTAAAATGGTGCATAACTAAGTAAAATAATACAATTTTAATCAAGTAAGAATCAATAATCCATTTCACAGCATGACCTCTTGTTATGGTCAATGAGTAAACTTCTCTACCCCTAAGCTATTTTATGTCTTTGCCCTCACTTTTTTATGTTTTTGTGTCTCTTGTCATAAGTTTATAGCATTTTTTTTTTATTTCAAAAATGAGTAAACAGAGATAGTATTCTACAAACTTATTAGAGATATTTGCTTGAACTTCTTATTTAAGGTAGAATGTGGTCCACTATTTTTGAACCTGACAAAAGAGCAAATCACGACAGACTTAGTAAGACTCACCGCAAATAAATTTAGCTCCACTGAACTTCTTAAAATTTAGCTGATAGATTCACGTCTCAACTAAAAACGAGTCAGATGTGCAGATCGACGTTGTGGAAAAACTTCCGGAAGACCACAAGGTCTAATCAGTGCATTCAAACCCTCCTACAAGTCTTTGATTTTTTTTATTTCCTGATTTTTGTCTCATTAGATGGGACTAGTTAGCAACTCATTTTTTTGGTTACCATAAAAATTGATATCAAAACAGGTTTTGTGTCTTTCTTAAAGTATTTTTGTTGAATATCATAAGCATTTAGCTTTAATTAAGTTGACTAAAGCTAAGAGATGAAACAACATACGACCAGATTCTAACATGCACTAAAAAACCTGACCCCGATTGCAAGATGATCTTAAATTAATCCAATTCTAAATGACTTGAAATGATCCGCATAGAGACGAATTCATAAAATTTTATAACGAAGACAAATATATATATATATATATATATATATATATGACAGTAAATAAACATATAGAGAACCGAAAAACTATATCAACTATTCTACAAATAAATATTAAAATTATTTGTTACGAGTTTTCATTTTTGAAACATTTGGCTGATCTTCTCATTTTTTATGCTATTAAATATATTCTTTAATGTTAGGGACAATACCAGCATTATCCTCATTGAGCTTATTAACTAGGCATAACAAGGGAAAAACTCCTTTGTCTCTACAGTAGAAACCGTCTTAGGAACACAATGACGTCAATATAGACATACGAACTATATATACGCACATGAGCTACAATTTCGAGATATGCATTTTTGATCCATTAGTTACATTGCTCATTGTCCTGCAACCCTAATATTTATTTAAGTATCAGAGAGTTGATGTCGGATCCAAACGCGGCACCTCTAGCCTCTCTGGTTTGCAAGAATCCAGCTCATGGACTCTCCCAATCCAGCCCAACCATTCTATCCTAGAGCTTCAACTTGGCCAACTAGGCTTAAAACTCTTGAGGTCTGCACCAGTCTTTGCCCCTGAACTTGATCAATGATTCACTATATAAGAAATCAAAAAATCATTAGACCATTCATTTCCCATTCGATTGTACAATCAATTCTTGATAATGTTCATTGTAGAAAAAGTTCTTTTGGTTGAAACAGTAGCAACCCATATGATCAAAGCTAATGTCAAAAGTAAATTTTTAAAATCAACCTCTAAAAATCTTTTCTTGTGAAATTGTTATCCGAGAATCAAAAGTAAGTTTTCTTTTAAGAGTAAGACTACATAAGTACGCATTTTGCGGCACACAGAAGACATGCAATGAATCCAACAGTCCAGTTTCTTTATCCACCCAGTACAAAGTACCCAAAGACCAACCGTTAGTCCACTGATCAGACGGCAACCCAAGAGCCAACCAAGAAAGATTGCCAGAAAAAACCACCACCACGATCTCCAAAGAATCAATGCAAGTTAGGTCCCTGATAAATCCTTCAGTTTGTTCAGATCATGAATAAACCAAGGCCTCGAATTTGATTCAACTAGAATGCCACATTTCACTCAATTATGTAAACCAAGGCTCTTCATGCAACTCCGAACCTGGCACCACAATACTAATATCATCATTCTGCCACAAAAAAACAAGATCCCCATGCACTAGCTAGAGTCAGTACTAAAGCTGTCCAAAATCTACATAAAGTGTCCTATTCCACCAAGCACTCATTTTCCTCTTGTTCCATCTGTTCCACAAGCCTGCTTACTGCCTCGTTTTCGTTGCCAACTGGATTGAGTCCCAATAATTTTCCCACTTCCCATATTTTCCTAGCCTCCTGCACTAGAACAAGGTTCCTGTTACAAATATGTTCATCTGAAATAGAGATATCTTTTGATAATATCTCTTTCTCAACTTTTACACATGTTGCTCTATGTTTCTTCTTTCCATACCCAGCTTGTTTACTCCCATTCCCACCTTTTGCTCTTACTTTGGTGGTCATGCTTCTTCTTCTTTGTAGTCTCGTGTTCTTTTTCTCAATTAAAGTTTCATCACCCCTACAACTGCATTGGGTCAAACCATCACCAATGACATCTCCTAGCTCCTCCAATGCTTTCTTCTTGTTATTTTTGACTTGTTCCCCACTGTTATCTTTGCAACTACCAGTTATCTAAATCTTTGTTTGGAGAAGCATCCCCAATTGTTTTGTAATTCTCAGCGGCATAACCTACTAGGGTTGTGGACTCATTGGAAGGAGCTGTGGACTCTTTGGAAGGCTGTTCTACACTAGGCTGTTCTACATTGGGTTGTTCTTCAATATCACAAAGCTTAGAAGGCTCTTTCTCACGACTATAAGAGCATTCTCCCACATTCTGTTCAGCAATTAGTGTATGTCCAAGGGGACTCTGCAACAAGTCCTCATTCCCATTGTGATGTTGTCCAAGGTGGCTTTGTATTGGTTGCTCTGAGGAGTCACAACTCGAATGCAAAGTTTGAAAGGAATCATTCCACATAGCACATCCGTCAGCAATAGGAAATGGGAATTCAAGAATTCTAATGGCAAATGATTGATCATTGATTTTCATCGTAAATGTCTCGTGAATAAGCTTTATGAGAGAGGTGGAGACTAGAATCCTTTCAACATCGAGAGAAGTTCTATCCATAGTATTATCCTCAAGACCTATGAACTGCCCCCATAGGTTTCCAATCTTACGAAAAATATGATAAGCACCAGGCATGAAGAGGGATACCTATGGAATGTTGAAGCATTGGTGTTGTTGCATTGATCTTGCATTATTTCTTTTGTTCAAGCCTTTCCCTTTAGCTGTCAAGTTTCTAGAATTTCAGCTGTAGCTATTACAGCAATAGAATTTGCCTCCAAAGGTTCAAATTGATGCACAAATCTGTTGGAATAATCTGGAACCCTTCTAGAAGGGGCTGGATCACTCTGTTTTGTCTCTATTTTTCTGTATAATCAAAAGATATTTTGGTCATAGTGCTGTTGTAAGTAATTATGTGACAATGTAAGCTTATATCATGTTTAAAATTTGAATTTTAAGTTGCTTTGTATAAACCATCAGATTATGTTAATGAAAGAGTGTCTAATTTTGGAAACTTCAACTCCTTTTCTTACCATATTCTCGTTGTCCTTGTTCTTTCTTGTCAAAATATAAACTTTCTGTCATAGCTTATGGGTTTCCAGTTACTGAACTTTCAGTTTTCTACCCAATTACACTATTTTTTTTTCAGTTTTCTTCTTCTATTTTCCTTCATATGGTATCAGAGCTTCTTTGTTCTTAAGGGGCCTATGATCATCAACAACAAACTTAAAACTTCAGTGAAAGAATTAGGAAAACTAGTAACCTATGTTTTGAAAAACCAACTTCTTTTTCCAAAAAACCAGAACATCAACTATGGCCTCAAATAACTTTTCTGCTCCTCCACCTCCCATTTTCAAAGGAGAGAACTATGCAATATGGGCTATCAAAATGAAGACCTACTTAAGTGCATTTGACTTATGGGAAGTTGTTGAAATTGGAGCTGAACCTCCACCTCTTCCAAACAACCCAACAGTTGCTCAAATCAAAAATTACAAAGAGCAAAAATCAAAGAACTTCAAAGCCCTCACTTATATTCATTAAGCACTTTCTGATGTCATTTTCACAAGGATTATGACATGTGGATCAGCCAAAGAAGCTTGGGATAAGCTCCAAGAAGAGTTTCAAGGCAACCAAAGAACAAAAAGGATGCAAGTTCTCAATCTTAGAAGAGAATTTGAAGTTCTAAGGATGAAAGAATCTGAAAATGTAAGAGACTATGTTGATAGGCTCATGAAAATTGTAAACCAAGTTAGATTACTTAGTGAAGATCTCAAAGATGAAAGGATTGTTGAGAAAATCCCTGTAAGCTTGCCCGAGAGGTTTGAGTCTATGATTTCTTCACTTGAAAACTAAAAAGACACCTCCACATTAACTGTTACTGAGTTAGTGAATGCTCTTCAAGCTCTTGAGCTTAGGAGAAATATCAGGCAAGAAAATTCAACTGAAGGTGCATTTCTAGCAAAGCGTCATCCCTTTTCTCAGCCCAATCTTATGAAAAACACCACAATTTCATACAGAAAGCAAGTTGGAAGCAATACAAAAGGAAAAAATAAGTTTGATCCTTGTCCTTACTGAAAAAAGACAACTCATTTGCCTAAATTCTGTTGGTATAAACCAGATGCAAAATGCAATGTTTGTAATAAGCTTGGCCATACTAAGAAAGTCTGAAAAAACAAGAACAATCAGCCTCTACAACCTCAGCAACAACAAGTTCAAATTGCAGAAGCTCAACAAAATGAAGAAGAATATCTCTTTGTTGCCTCTGAAGTTGGGACTACAATCAAAGATCAGATGTGGTAAATTGATAGTGGATGTACCAGTCATATGTGCTATGATTCGAGGCTCTTCAAAGAGTTGGATTCAAGCTTTAAAGACCCTGTAATGCTTGGCAATGGTGCTGTTGTTGAGTCTAAAGGCAAAGGGACTGTCTTACTCAAAACTAACAAAGGTATCAAACTCATTTCAGAAGTTCTACTTATTCCTCATTTGAATCAAAATCTTCTCAGTGTTGCTCAAATCATTAGAAAAGGTTATTCAGTAACCTTTGAGAACAATCTTTGCTTAGTTCATGATTCTAACAACCTTGAAATTCTGAAAGTCAAAATGGTGGAAAACAAGTTCCTTTTGAACTTGGTTGCAAGCTTAGATTCTGCTACAAGGTCAGTTTCATCATGGGCAAGAAATCAAAACCAGCAGCAAATACATGTATCTACATCAAATCTGACCCAAAACAACAGTTCTCATATGTCTTCTTTCAGTTCCAGGAAGAGCAAGACTCCTAAGGACTCAAATTCTAATATTTTTGATGAAAAACAAATCATTGAAAGTGTTAATGTGTGTGCTGATTTTGAGAAGAAAACAGAGCTTATTCAAGATATCAAATTTGGTGTTGAACCACAAAATCAAATCCTAAACAACAAGTTAGATTAGTGGATCAAGTATCAAGGAGGAGACTCAATGCAATAACACTAAGGAGGAGTGTTGAAGCATTGGTGTTGTTGCATTGATCTTGCATTATTTCTTTTGTTCAAGCCTTTCCCTTCAGCTGTCAAGTTTCTGGAATTTCAGTTGTAGCTGTTACAGCAACAGAATTTGCCTCCAAAGGTTCAAATTGATGCACAAATCTGTTGGAATAATCTGGAACCCTTCTAGGAGGAGCTGGATCACTCTGTTTTGTCTCTATTTTGCTGTATAATCAGAAGATATTTTGGTCATAGTGCTGTTGTAAGTAATTATGTGATGATGTAAGCTTATATCATGTTTAAATTTTGAATTTTAAGTTGCTTTGTATAAACCATCAGATTATATTAATGAAAGAGTGTCTAATTCCAGAAACTTCACCTCCTTGTCTTCCCATATTCTCGTTGTCTTTGTTATCTCTTGTCAAAATATAAACTTTCTGCCATAGCTTATTGGTTTCCAGCTACTGAACTTTCAGTTTCCTACCCAATTACACTATTTTTTTTCAGCTTTTTTCCTCTATTTTCCTTCATTCTATGCAGCCATGTAAATCTGAATTTACTAATGTTATTTGGCTCCCATGGTCTAACCTCACTAAACCACCCATCGATCCAATCACCACCTCCTTTAACCCGAGATAGCATTTCCTCCCTGGAAGTAAAAGATAACAGAACAATAGGACCACCCATAGGAGTTAATTTGCACACTTTAACACCTTGCTCACTCATTTTCTCATGCAGCATGTCAATATTTTCAGATTGGGCTGCTACACCAACTGCACTTCTATAAAGCCAATCCATCTCATCCTCACCGACATTAAAATCTATCATGACTTTTGCATCTGTAAAATCAAGGTGAGGAGACAAGACTCTTTGAGCACCTTCCTCTTTGCGAACCCAAACCTTCTTAACCACCTCTGCAAAAGATTTGATAATACTATCATCTAAACTGCCCTTATCATGATGACTATTTAAGGCTTGCTGAGAACCATTGAATCTCCCTGTAGGAGCAAGTTGTAGAACAAATTGGTGCTTTAATCCATCGGCCAATTTCACTAGCATTCTCTTCCCCAAGTACATCAATCCGTTACAATTTTCAATTGCTCTCTTACCTTCATCTAAGTGTTTGAATCGGAAAAAGCCATACACATCATAGCAGCTTCGTCTTTTTCGCTTAGGAATAAACACATCAACCAAAACTCCAAATTGAGAGAACAGAGACTTCAATCTCTTGGTGTCCATCCAGTTCTGTAGGTAATCCACAAAAACAGTCACATACTTGGATCTCCAATCTGAACTAAACCTGGCATGGTGTGATGAAGGCCCTGAACCACCACCAAATTGATTATGGAACCACATAGGTTGGCACTATAGTGAGTCGGATTAATTAAAAACATGGATGAAACTTCGCACTCTCCTAGCCTTCTCTCAGTAATTGTGTCGAACAAATACAAGGCAGACCAACACTTGTGCACAAATAGAACCCACAATAAACTAATTTAAAACTAGAACTTCTCGATACTGATTTCAGTGACCATTTTTGGAACCAGAACAACTCACTTAGCTCGCTCCTTTCTTGTATTTTATTTTTGTTGTATATTAATTTGTATAACAAATATACAGAGACAGTACACAAAATTTAAGAGTGTGTTGAAGTTTGTTAGTTTTGATTTTTTAAATTCTGTATATACATTATAACACAAGTGTATACATATCACATATTCACGTTACTTTATTTTTTTCATATTAGACAAACATCAATGTTAGATTTAATTTATATACATTTTGATTTATTATATATATTTAATTATTTTATATTGAAATTAGGTTTTTTTACCTAATTACTCATTTTTATATATTTAAATATTTTTTGAAAATTTTATCCACTGATATGCATGTGTATATTAATATAGACATGTACTGATATACATATTGGTATACATGTGTACTAAATAATATGAATATATATAATGTGTATAACATTCTTGTATATTTTTTACACAAATTAATATACAAAAACTTTTTAAAAAATGATAATATATTTTCATCTATTTTTAAATATGACGAAATAAAAAAAATTAATGAAAAAAATTTCTTCTTAAAAATTAAAAAATCAACTTGTGTCAACTCAATTTTGATTTGAAATATAATGTGATTTAGAAGTAATCCGATCCAAAATTATTGAAGCTAAACTTGCTCAACTTGACCCATTGGGCATTTTTATGTTGGCAAAAGATAAGATTTCACTAGATTGCCACTCCAATTTAAGACGCTTGACTGTGATCGCATATGTAATTGTTGGACTTGACAGGGGTATTAAAACTACTAATATGTTTGGGGTAATTGGAAATATGGTTCCCAATGGAAATATGGTTTGTTTCGTCTTCTGTTTATCCTTGGGACTTCCTTTGTTAGTACTGAATATATGAGTTTAAATTTCAATTAAGTTCTTCTGAATTTGGATTAGTGTTTGCCATGATGAGCTATGTTTTTTTCCCCATTTAGTGCACATCATATGTTTCTTTTTTGTTCGTATGGGTTTACTTTTTCTGAGGGTCTGTTAAATTCTGTGTCTAGGATTTCATGGGTAGATGTATTTAGATTCCGAAAAAGTGATCATACTTTTTTGTCAAACGATTTGATCATGCTGCAATAATATCTATATTTTTTGTAATAATAGTTATATTTTTTGCAATAAAAATTTATATTTTATTTTTTTGTTGCAAAAATTATATATGTTGTTACAAAAAGTATATACACTGTTACAGTATGACCGAATCGTATGAAAAAAAACGTATGTCTGCTAAACAGTGCCCATTTAGAATTTTGCTTGAAGTATTGGCTCTTGGAAGAGAAAGAAGTGTCTGAAGCAATTTAACCGTTTACTGGCTTTTCGTCGGCAACTAGGCTTCTAGGTTATGTATGTTTGCCCTACCAATGGCCTCTGCAGGGTCTCGAGTTATCTGCTTTCAGCAGAGGCACTTTGCATGAACGTGTGGCCTCATGTTGCTTGTACTTATGTTCAATAGGATAAGGTATCTCAATGTTTAGCGGCCGTTTAAGTAAGAGGTAGCACTGTTGTCTAATTGTTTGTATTTGCTCTAAGAAAATGTGGTTGTCATCACCTAAACCACTACTAACTGGACAGCAAAGCAACGGCTTATTTTCCATGCACCATTGTCCTAGTGACCACTTTCAGAAAATGTTCAAAGGGACATTGGGATCACATCATTGTGACCATTTTTGTTCTCTTAGATCATTGGTGTCCCTCCAGCAATGGTAATATTACATTCAGGAAAGATGGCTAAGTGGACATCTAGTTGAGTCATCACTTCATTTTTCTGCTAATTTTTTTCTTTCTCTATATACCATATAGAGAGAGAAAAAAATTAGCAACCCAATAAACCAAAAATTTCCCGAGAAGCCAGTTCTACCAATGCAAGCAGGAGCTCCCTTTTTCAATCTTACTTGAACTCGGAGCCTGGATAATGAAAATGCACTTAGGAACATCTAATATCTAAAATTGAAAACAGGATACAAATAAAATCAGATATCAAAGTGCTCCTCGGTGACTAACACTAAGAGCGTTAACCAAAAAAAAAAAAATCATATACAACATCCTTTAATCAATTCATAAGAATAAAATGAAACTTATATATTTGCACTTGGCACTTGACATTGTCATCAGAAATTCAATTTTCTCCTTGGGTATAACTAACTGCCACTATCTAAGCCCTGTTTAACAAGGTAATGGATGTTTCAAAAAGAATCAGAATATACTGTGGCCCTTGTTCTCATTTTTTTTTTTTCTTACAAGTATTTAAATACTAAATTTAACAAACAATACAAGCAATTCATGCCTATTCTGCACATTTTGTCGCCTAATCTACAAATATTTTCCCTTGGAATAACTAACATTTTTTTTTTTGAGCAAAAAGGAAATTGTTTCATTAATATAGGACGATTCCGTACTAAAGTTTTTCTTTGGAGTAACTAAAATTAAACTAGCACAAAAGACGGATCAAATTGGAAATTGGCAAACCCTTTATATTCGATATTATAAACATTTATTTAGTGAATAAAGGCCGATAATGAAGAAAAGCCACAAAGACTAAAGAATCTGACATTCTCCATCTTTATCTCCACCACCGCCACCACCACTTCAGCGCTTCTCGTCGTCGCTACTTCCTGTCTCTCCAAGCCCTTCCTTCCTCTCTCTAATAAAACCCTCCAATTTTCCATCTCTAAACCATTCTCTCTCCCTCAAACCTCAAGACCCATATCTTATTACTGGCCCCCTCAAATGAACATCCTCAACAAACTCGGTTTCGGCGCCAGGTCCCCGGACCCATCCACCATGGACCCCACAATTCCACTGGGCCCGGACGATGACGTGCCGGCCTCCGGCCAGCAGTTCACGCAGTTTGGAGCCGGGTGCTTCTGGGGGTCGAATTGGCGTTCCAGATAGTGCCAGGTGTCACCAAGACAGAGGTCGGCTGTAGCCAGAGTTTTCTGCATAATCCTTCCTTCCTACGAGGATGTGTGTTCCGGGACGACAATGCATAGCGAGGTAGTCAGGGTGCAGTATGATCCTAAAGAGTGTAGCTTTGACACCCTTCTTGATGTTTTCTGGGCTAGGCATGACCCTACAACCTTGAATCGCCAAGGTGGGTTTTTTTTTTTTTAATTGCATTGTTGAATTGGATTTGGTTTGTTTCGAATTTTGTATGATTCGGAAATCTATGTTCCGTCCTTTAATTTTGGTTTATTGGGTTAGATACCATGATTACCATATGCTAGTCCTTTCGCAATATTTGCCTGAGCACAAACACACATGGTTGTGCCCCTCCATTAATGAATGGTAGCAAACTTTCCCACAGATTCAAAAATTGAAGCATTAAACTATGGCTTTAAAGTATCTAAGACTCTACATGTAGTCGAAGTTTGACATTAATAAGAATCTTGATTGAATGTGAGAGATAAGTAGCCAAACCCAATCAAACATGTATATTTTAACATGCTGCATTTTTTTTTTTCCTTGATGTTTAATCATGCCTCAGCTTTTGTGCATTAGACTGTACCTCCTGGGTTTGACAAAAAGCAGACATGCACACCAAAATTAGAGATCTTGCAAGAAAATGATATCAAAAACAGGTCATCTGGATGTTAGGCTTGCATGATTTTGAGCTAACATGTCAACAGAGTACATCATAACACCATGAATGATCGTCATTCGAATGTTGACTGTTTTGTGATTCTAATCTATTTCAAATGTCCAGATTTAAATAGTGTTACAAGTTTTATAATCCCAATTCTGGTTATTACGTGAGTAGGATAATGTTGGATGGGCAACCAGATTTGGAGTATTAGCAGCAACGATGGCTTTTGCACTAATGCTGTTTGTAATGGGAACCAAATGACAATGTGCATGTCATAGCTTCTGATATTTCATCTGATATAGCACAATTTTCACCGTAAAATAAAAAACATGTAGCTTCCTCAACAAGGCAATGATCGTTGATGCAGTTGATGCTTCTAGCAATACCAGAAATCCTTGGCGTCTGTGCTCACTGAACCAAGTAGAAGAAGTGAAGCTTTTTATCCGCCTTATTCCCATAGGATTATCTTCTTTAATATTCACTACTGTAAATTGCATGTTCTCGACCTTTTTCGTTCAACAAGGAGGCAAAATGATCAGATCAGTTGGCCCCCTTCACTTTCCTCCATCAGGACTTCAATGCCTTGTAGCTTCTCTAATCATCATCACTATCCCAATCTATGACACAGTTTTTGTCCCCACAGTAAGAAAAGTAACTGGGCATCCTTCTGGTATAACTATCCTGCAAAGGATCGGCATTGGACTATGCCTATCTGTGCTCCAAATGGTGGTGGCTGCACTTGTAGAGGCCAAAAGAGTGAAAACTGCAGAGAAGTATGGCCTGCTGGACATGCCTAAAGCAACAGTTCCAATAAACGTGTGGTGGTTATTACCACAATATGTCATAGGTTCAGTAGCAGACGTCTTCACCCTTGTTGGATTGCCGCAGCTATTCTATGATGAAATGCCGAAAGCACTGAGAAGCTTAGGAGGTGCATGCTATTTGAGTGCAATAGGAGTTGGCAGCTTTCTCAACAGTGCTATAATAGCTATAGCGCAGGCAATTAGCTCAAGGTACGGAGCTCGTTGGCTTGCTGACAATCTTAATCGCGCGCATCTGGATTACTTTTATTGGGTGACGGCAGCACTTGGTACTCTGAACTTGTGTGCCTATTTGTTGATTGTTAGGGGTTTTGTATACAAAAAGTTTGAAGGGGATGAGGCAAATGATGAGAATGGGGTGGTGCATTCAAGTTAAGGGGAAGTCAGTAGGAAAGTTGTGAGACTATTCCATACAATTGTATAGGTGAGGTTAGACATATCCATCTGTAATTTGCAAAGATTGTCTCTGTCGTTGAAGGCTGTTCCTAAAACCAGGCTTGGAGATGAAGTGTAAATTCATTTGATAAAGTGATGAATTTCGATCTTTGCGAGGTCACTCTCAAAATTTATGCTTATAGATCGTTTTTTCGTCTTGCTTTGCAGGCTAGTGTGATTGTATTCCCTCGGTAGTGCGTGCTAGCCATTGCATATTTTGATTTCTAAAGAGAAGCGGAAAAAATAAAAATTTGCGGTATTGCAGACATCAACTGCATATAGAGGTGTCAAATTTTAACTTGATCTGAATTCTGCACGAAAAATTTGACCCAATCATGAAGCTAAACTTATGTGAATTCTTTTGGGTTTCAAATGGTTTGTTGTTGTGGTAGGAAAGGATACGCCTAAAAATATCAAATAACAACACACTTCTAGATCTGTCTTCTTTTTCTTATAGATTTAACCAATTAGATACATGCTAACATTTAAGTAACAACACACTGAAAAAAGTAAATATAGAGTACACAACTGGAGTCCACCTATTAATCTAGAGATCTATCAAGAACATTAATTTTTTACTCACATTCAACTAATAACATCATATATATATATTTTTTTTAGAATTTTCTTAAATCTAAACCAACTGGTAGGGGAGAAATGAGACAGTTGGAGAAATTGAGGGTTCGAACTCTCAATCTCACACTAGCTGACATACTATCAATATCGTTTGAACTAGAAACTCACAGCTCATCTCAACGATAGAAACAATAAGAAATAATAGAGATCTCCTCCAATGATAGAAATAACAGTAAAACTTAAAGTAACATGTCAAAAATCTGAACTATTGGGCATGTAAAACACATTTCCAAAATAAACATATTGAAACTTCCGCTTAATCAAAGCAAAATTTACCGTTAAATCGTCTGAAAAAGCCTTCTCATCCATTTTCATCTTCTTCTCGACCTGCCTATTCTCTCTCTCTCGGTTCTTTTTTTTTTTTTTTTCCTTCTTTGTTTTCACCACTCACACACACTTTTATTCGAGATTGACCTCACACTCTAACATTTATTGGATCTCAAAATTTGCTTTCTCATAAGCATAATATAAATAATTTAATTTACTTAACGATAATAAATTTACATAATTCTTCTTTACATATGTGTTGGGTACTACCCATCTTTATGTTTTTTTTCAAAAACCAAAAAAAAAAAGGCAAACATAAATCACTGGAGTCATATGACCACAAATTATAGATAAATGGTTCAGGCAAATTCCAGAGACCCTGATGGGCATATGGTGGAAGACTGGAAGTCAATGAAGTCAGTCCTAGTAAGGAAACGCGTAATCCACGGCCACGCATACTCAATTTCTACTTGCAGTATTTCCCATTAATTAATGAGTCTCTATTAATCAATTGACTAATTAGTATTAGCATTACGTCCCACCAACATTATGAAACAATTGTGACAAAAATGACATTAAATGAGTTTTAAAAACATATCCATATTCATTGCTTAACTACAAAACAATTCATATCGTTGATTACTTAGTTAAAAATTTGTTATTTAGATATCAATTTTGCTAAATTGTCTATTGATTGTGTAAGTTAACAAATGAAACAAAAACAAGCTATGAACTTGTCTGCTATTTAATGTTTAAGCATCAATACTTTCACATTAATGATGATCTAGGTTGTTTTTATTAGGTTGCTATTAAATTTGAAAGTCTTAACTTAAGAGAAAAAAAATGGAAAAACTAAAAATACTTTAATTGCTAAAATTTAGTAATTCCATAAATTACTAACTTAAAATGGAAGACTGCAGTAAATTCCATAAAAGGCAAGCAAGCTTGAATGCTTGTTAAGCTTTATTAATAGGAATTTATTACAATGGAGCACAAGAAGGCTACGAGAGCCCAAACTTGGATATAAATGGAAGGTTATCCAGCAGAAAATAATAGAATTTGGTGGTACTGTCCTCAATGAACGCAAACAACAGTCTTCTCCAGTACGGATTTATGTACAAAACTGCAGCTATTACCAACAGGACCATGATGTAAGCTATCAGAAAGCTCACATAGAAAGCTTCCATGTCTATGAAGCCATTGTCTTCTTCGCTTTCTTCTTCAGTTGTTGTTCTTGGCATTGACAATGAAGGTGGTTCTCTTTCATTACATCTTTTTGGCAATGGTAGCCCACAAAGCAGAGGATTTCCCTCGTAGCTACTCTCGTTAAAGGTTGCAAATTGGCCAACCCACTCAGGGGTCCTACCGGATAAGTTATTGTGAGCTACACTGAAATCAGAAAGGAAATTTAGTTCGGTGAGTTGAGGAGGGATTTTCCCATACAATTTATTGTAAGACAGATCCAAACTCTCGATCAGTTTTAGATTCTCAAACATTAATGGAATAAACCCCGTCAAGCTATTATGAGACAGGTTTAGTACTTGAATCTTGCTAAGATTTCCAATTTCAGGAGGAATTTTTCCGGTCAAGTTGTTGCATGATAGGTCGATTCCGGATATGTACTTGAGAATGCTTGCTTGATAATTGCGGGAAAGACTTTTTGCTGTAAATTCTAATGGTCGCTGTCCTTCAGGAGGAAGAGTAGCAATTGCCACTGCTGGAGCTGAGGATGTTGGGGCAAAAGCCTCTGGAGCAATGGTTGGAGAAGTATCGGGAGCAAAAGCAATAGCAGGTATTGGGGTTCCTAGTGAACTGGAATCATTTTCCTTCTGGGTATCAAAATCGCTATGAGACATTAGGCAAGGAAGAATATGACCTGTAAGATTGTTGTTAGAAAGATCAATCAAGTTCAATTGATCCAACGTACATAACTCAATTGGAATCTGTCCTTGGAGATAATTATGACTCAAAAGAAGAAATTTCAACTGAGAGCATCTACCAATCCATTCTGGAATGTTACTGGAGAAACGATTGTGACCGAGGTCTAATGTTGTGAGGCTTGAGCAATCACAAAATACTTTTGTGAGAGATCCGAACAGCTTATTATCGGACAACTTAATCTGAGTCACCCCCGGAGGGCAAAAGTTAGTTGGTAAAACCCCAGAGAGATTATTCTCTGAGAGATCTAAAACATCAAGAAACGAAAAGCTGCTGATCCACCCCGGGAAGCTGCCAGAGAGATTGTTATGACTGATGTCCAGCACCGTCAAATAGGACAAAAGAGACAAACTATCTGGAATGTTTCCGGTGATTTGGTTTCCACCTAATTTCAGAATTCTTAACATTGTCATGCCCATAAATAAGCCCTCTGCTATTTTTTCAGACAACTTATTGTTGGACAAGTCCAACGTCGTCAATGAAGTTAACATGCCAAGTGATAAGGGAATGCTGCCAGTCAATGCATTTGTGGACAAATTCAAAAGAGTCAACAACGGAAAATGGGCTCCAAATTCAGAAGGAATGTGGCCATGGATGCTATTCCCGGAGATATCCAAGGTTGACAAACTCATATGTGGAAGAATTGGCAATTGTAATGGTCCTGAAAGAGAATTATTGGACAGAACAAGTGTTGCTAAATCTGTGTTGTTTTCTAACAACCAATATGGAAACTCTCCCATAATCTGGATGTGTGAGAGATCAACAGATTGCAGGCTGCGTTGATGGTATAGGAACATAGGATATGCTGCAATTCCAACAGATTGATGACTAGACAAAACCAGGGTTTGCAGTTGAAACTTTGGCGACAAATTGATGACCTCTGTCTGTGCATACAACTCATTTTCTTGAACATCCAAGTACGTGAGTTTGGAATGATTGAAAAACGGGGCAAGTGAGATTGGGACTATGAACCTATTTCCCCCAACTCGCAGCTCTTCGATAGATGTCAAACTCTTGATGGGAGAAAAGCTGATAACTCCAGAAATTTGGTTGAAAGAGAGATCTAAGAATTGGAGGGACGTCATATTTGCTAAACACCAAGGTAAGGAGCCGCTGAGGTCATTGTTGGAAAGATAGAAGTATCGAAGATGCCTTAACTCACATAGACCTGCAATAATATCATTATTCCTTCACGCTTTTGTGAAGAATATAGGATATAAATTATTTACTAAAGGCGAAAGACGAACCTTGCGGTGATAAGATACTGGTATTGAGCAAGTTAAAACTCAGATCAAGATATTCCAGATTCTCAAGTCTTGATAATCTCTGGAAACCTGCATAATCAACCGTGTACTTCGAATTGAAAAGCATGGCCATTTGATTCAAATCTCTTTGTTTATATTACAACAAAAGTAAAAACAAAATCCAAACATGGACCACAACCTTCATTCTGGGCACAACCAACAATTCCAAGGCCTGCCAACACAAGAGTTCTCAATCCTTTAAAAGGAAGGAACAAAGAGGTATTTAGATACAAATCTCCCATCCTCTTGTGCCCACCCATGGAATCAACAAATAGAGCAGTAACTTGCTCAATAGCATTACATTCAACCCAGGACCAATGACAACAGTTCCCAGTATTGGTAATATTTGAGGACTCAATGTTAATGTAAGAAAAGAGTTGCAAGAGAGCATTTCTTTCATGCTCCAAGCAGCCATGGCATGCTCCTATTAAAACCACTAATACTATCACTTTTGTTGAAACCTTCATCTCGAACCTCAATTTCTCTATACCAAACAAAGCTACTTAACAACTAATTTATTTTTATAGAAGGGTTTGGGGATGTTTATAGATGCAACTTTTTGACTCCTGAAATCGAATGGACCCCAACCTTGTGGAAATATTTTAAGAAGACCATAAGCCTAATTAATATATGAGCTTCGTTTTACACCTATACGGTTCAGCTACACGTTTGCACCATGTATTACTAGTAAAGTGCAACCATTTTTTAATTTAATATAATTATATATATATAATGTGAAAAAATAAAACTAAAATTTAAAATTAGTTAAATTTTTGTTTTAAATTTTAAATATAAATCTCATATGATATATATTAAAAAAATAAATTTTTGTTTTTCAAATTTTTTATCCCTAAAACATAATTTTTACTGATTACATGTTATTAGGTGTTAGTTATACTTTCTTCTCCGGATCGTGTAGAACTTTTTCTCTCAATATATATATTCAGACCCTTCAACACGCTATTGACTAGTCTTTAGATATCAGAATCAAAGTGGGGCCTGTATGCTTTTCGCAAGGCTTTTTAGGAAGTCAAAGGTAAGCAACGAAACAAAACAAATGAAGGTTTCAACATTACTAAGTAAATGGAAATTAGTTCATGACATGCTTGGAACTGCCCTAATGATCGTCAAAATGATTTTTTTTTTTTCCTCTGACGAATTGGCCAATATATGTCACTATTAGGTGATGACTTGGAAAATCAAAAATTAAAAAAATAAATAACAGATAAAAGGAGCATGAAGGAATGAGAAATAGATTGAGTTTTCCTCTAAAAACTTGCTTCTTGATTTACCATGAAATTTTAATTAATTTACTTATTTGATTTACTTTTATTTTAAATAATAATTATTTTTAATTATTTTCTGTATATTTGAATTATTATATAATCATATGAATTATTTGTTCAAATATCGAACAGCAATAATCCAATTTAAATTTTTCTAAGTCATGAAATTTACAATAGCTTATATGTCAGCTATACGGTCAATTTCAAAGAAAATTTTGTCTAAATAGAGTGAAAGAAAATAAGGAGAAAGAAATATATAAGAAAGTTGTAATTTTAATCTATATTGTTGGATCGGTCAAAAGATAAGAGAGAGAGAAATGATTTTTCATTGTAGAGAAGCTTAAAAAAGAGTCTAAGAAAATAATATAATAACATTGTATATAATTACTACTATTATACTACACAATAATGCATATTATATGTAATACAATGATGCATATTGAATATAATTAGTATAACATAATGTTTACAATATTCACTGCAAGTAAAACAGTACAATATACAGAAATTATAGGATATTTTTTGCTAATTAATTATATATTATATTAATTATAGAAATTATTTGGTGTATTACATCATCTAACATTTTTCAATCAATTAAAATTATAATTATTAAGATTTAGATTAATTGTTTTTAGTAATTTGCATAATTATTATGGTAAAAAATGGAATTTAGTATTTGTATCCAATAAAAATATTACAGTGAATTAATTAAAAATAAAAAACTCAAGTGATTTAAAATTTTAAAAACTCTGAAACCTAAATGACCTGGTTTGACACTGATCGACGATACAATTTGCCACATCTAGTGGTATGCTCTATTAGTTTAGAATAATATTTGCGAACGACCGAAAAGTTATTAATTATTAAATGATTTTCTCCACAAACTACTATGTATAGATGTGAAGTGATATTTAATAGTAATTTAATGTATTTATTTATTTATAATTTGAGTTTGAGCTTCAGGATATAGAGATTTTGATTTTTTGAATTTATTTGATTTAATTTCTAATTTCACGATCACTATAATTAATTTTAGGGATATTTATTTAAATTTAATAATATTTTAATATTAAATTTCTTCTTAGTAATTAAATTAAGTTAAATGAGATATATAAATAATAATTATTTTAATTTTAATTTATAAATTTCACGATGAATCCTCTTTTTTTGTTGATATATTTATATATAAGCCATAAATTGTCAGGCAAATGTCGGAGGGCATCTTCTGCAAGTCCATTTCTCCTTATCCACGTTGCGCGGTTTTCACAGCGAACCATTGGTTGACTGACTTGTTTAATTAGTCCTCGTCGTCTCTATCTATTTATTTACATTTTTTTAACGATAAAAAATCACCTCAGCCATAGTGATCACTATATTTTTAAATTAGAAGGTGGCTTTTTGCTATTTTATGTCATCTATCTAACCTTCTTTAGAAAGAATATTTACCGTTAAAATATTATTAAATTTAAAATAAATTTCTTTTAAATTTAATTTTAGTATTAATAAGTTTAAAATTTAACACTGTACTCAATTTTTCGTCACATTATTATGCAGTTATCCAGCTTCAGATGTCAGAAAATAATACGGATACAGAAACTCAAATTCAAATTAATGTAAAAAAATATATTAGAACACTATTAAACTGTATCTATTCTAATTAAAATAAAGGAGAAGCTTATAGTTTTCTTTAATTGTGTGTTTAGAGTGAAGGGAAAGGCGAGGAAATGTGGGAAAAGAAAACGAAAGTTGAGACAAAATAAAATTGTTTAGAATGGTAGATAAAGTTAAGAAAAAGAAAGTATACTGAAAGAAAAAAATGAATAATAATTTGTGAGAAAAAAAGTAGTGAAAAAAATAAGTTATTTGGATAAGAGTAAAAAATTGAGAAAAAGAAAATGTAAAAAAATAAAAATAAATAATAATAATTACAATTTTTTTTTTCTTTACCTTTCTCTTGCACACCAAACACATCTTAAATGTAGTTTTTACAAGCCATTTTTTTTAATTCTTTAATATTTTTAAATTTATTTTAATTACCTAAATTCTCTGTTTTTTTTTTTCTTTTTCAGTCCTAACTTACAAATAAAAATGAGACCTAATGATTTGCTAGAATGGATGAAATATGTTTGGTTGATAAATTTGAATAAATAAATTCTGAATTTAAATATGGACTAGATGATTTACTAGGGAACAAATAGATAAATTCTAAATTTCTTTTCTCATTATTCAATTATTTTTTAACAAAAAAATTTATATCATCAGCATGTGGGTCATCGCATGTACAATCGAGATCAGAGATCACTCATTATATCCTTATTCAATCTCTTCCATAGGAAGGACTTACCATCTAAACATTGATAAGGTTAAATAGATTTTCTCCATGTCCAGCCTCAATATTAATGAGTCTTGAATCAAATGCTACGCTATACAATCTTACTCATTTTGTAGGAAAAGCGACGA
Organism: Carallia pectinifolia; assembly: GCA_037832335.1. Classification (NCBI taxonomy): domain Eukaryota; kingdom Viridiplantae; phylum Streptophyta; class Magnoliopsida; order Malpighiales; family Rhizophoraceae; genus Carallia; species Carallia pectinifolia. The sequence continues at coordinate 33,746,502 of CM075453.1, forward strand.
TAATAATACTTAAATTTAAATTAATGTAGGAAAAAATATACTGACTTATTACTAAATGTTGAAAAATTCACACCCCATGTATACATTAAGAAATTGTTATTAAGTGTTAATTCATGTTTTGATAATGAGTATTTTGATAATGAGTTATGAACCAATCTAATATAAGTACAAGTGAATTTCACTTGTATATTCTTCAAGTATACAATTCAGGTTCAAGAAGTCTAAAAATGTATGCATATGTCATCTTACACGTGCATGGAAGAGAAAGATTACATTGGACTTTATTAAGCTACTATCTTAAAAAGACATCACAAGAGCAAATCTATTTGAACAGATTTCATGTATCAAACTCACTCACTTGAGATATATTTTGGGCCTAACTATATATAGTTTTGCAGGACTATAATTCTAGTTTCAAATGAAATTGATCGTGCAATTTTTGGAGCTCTAGAGAAAAACTTATGAATTTTATACCAAGAGGGTGCAAGCAGTCAGAAATTTTCAGTGCACATGAAGTGAATTTCAACGGCTGCCTAGAAGAGCACATGACAAATTTGAATGTAGAATTTTGTATGTAGATTCCTTGTTCTGTCTATTAATCAATGCAAAAAGAATCACGTCAAAATTCAAAACCATCTGCAAGATATTAATATTATACTAAAAGTGTGCAAACTGTCTAACGAAACTTTAACGTTTGTATTCCAATATTTATTTGATTATGCTAAACTCATTCAAAAATAATTAAATTCGGTGGGTCTAGAGCTCTGACAGTTTACTAAATAAAAAAGAAAGAATTATGATTTTTCAAACTGTCTGCGCCAAATTATAGTTGTTTTACCAAAAAAGTGTCAGAAAAGAGTTGCAAGAGAGCATTTCTTTCATGCTCCGAGCAGCCATGGCGTGCTCCTACTAAAACCACTACCACTATTGTTGAAACCTTCATCACGAACCTCATTTTCTCTATTCTAAACAAAGCGACTTAAAATTTATTTTTATATAAGGGTTTGGGGATGTTATAGACTCAACTTTTTGACTCCTCACTTCAAATGAACCCTTCAACTCGTTCTCGACTTTGTGTTTCGGTAATCAAGGTAAGCAATGAAGCAAACGAAGTAGAGGTGTCAAATTTTGTCAAGATAGAATGAATTGACTTTAATCTGTTAAAAAAAAAAATTACCTGAATATGACTTAAAAATGTTTTGATTGGTAAATGACTTAAAAAGTTAAGATCAAATCTGATCAAACCCACAACCATATGCCACCCAACATTTTTTTTCCCATAAGAGAACAAAGAAAATATTATAATATTTGAATAATATATTTTATGTTATAAAGAGCACATATTCTACTATTTTATTTGTTTTTGAATTCATTTGTTCTTTCATTAAACTATACCATATCAATGCGCATTTATTGTATTACTCTACGCGTATCATAAAATTTTTTCCAAAAGCATAAATGGTCATGCAAATGCCGGAGGGCACATTGTGGAAGTCAATGCCCGGTCCTCGCTGTGATCCGAACCCCTACCCATCATACGCGGTTTTGATTGCAAACATTGATGACTAGTTTTTTTTCTTTTAAACCAAAAAGAAATTTTTTTTCTTTTTTTGTGTTAAATTGGTTGACTAGTTTAATTAGTGTTCTTGATTCATTTATTATTAAAAAAAATAGTAAAGTTTTAAACCTTAAAAGTAATTTTGGTTTATAATATCTTACTTTATTTCCACCACCCCCTTATTGCATTGATGACAAATTGACATTGCATCGATGACCTTAACAAAATTCGTGGGCTGGAGGAAGGTAGAAACAATGCAAACAACACCTTACGCCCAAACCAAAAAAAAATCTCATTTTTATTTCCATCACTTATAATTTTCATGGTTTGAGTTTTGTAGCAGCAACAAAAAATAACAATGAAAAAAAAACAATCTTCAAAACAAGTACCTTTCAAAAAATAAAAAATTAAAAGACATTGTATATTTAACATTCAAAATATTTTATGATATGATTTTCATATGTTTTATAATTATTTATTATAGATAAATAGTCACGCAAATGCTGGAGAGAATGAAGAGAATACGGTCCAAGTCAACAAAATCAACTCTTGTCTTAGTAGGAAACGCCGAATCCACGGCCACAAATACTCCGATTTCTACTTGTGGTGGTGCCCATAAATTAATGAGACTCCACTAATCTATTGACTAATTACTATTACTATTATTAGTGATCAACAATAACAATTAGTAATTTGTAATAATAATAAAATGAGTAGTAATATATATTATGAAAGTTTTTTTTTTATTTTTTAGGAATTGGTTTTTTTCTAGTGTGACAACAAAATTTTTGTTTTTTTATTTTTATTTTTTAAAATTAAATTTTATGCAAATTTAATGTTTTTTTAAAATTTAAAAATTTTTGTGAAGTTATGTGAAAAAATTTCATAATGTTTATTCTTTTGATTTAAGACCCTTGCTTCTAAAATTATATTAGACTCTAACTAATTTAAAATTAAGACAAGTAAACCAGCAATAAAAGACAAATCTTTTCCAGTGTCCAGTAAGTAATAGACCAAACGGACCTTAATTCCTTCACTTCACGTTGAGTAACAGAAAGGGCATGTCCAATCCCCTCTCTCAGTCTCTCAAATAACTCTTCTCTGGTCCCATAAAGCCCAAATACCCAACTCCAACAAACCAGGCAAAGCCCATTTCTCTCCTCAACAACGTTAACATGAACATGAACATGGGATCTAAGTAGGACCAATAAAAAACGGGATATATATAAATTAAATTTTAAATTTTTAAATTTTTTTATATTTAAGTTTTAAATTTTTTAAAATTTTATTTAAGTGTTAAAGATTTTGATTTTTTTACCAAATCAGTCTCTCTGTTAACAAAAAATGATCAATCTATTAAAAAATAATTTTGACTTTACAAAAAATTATTTGAAAAAAATGTTAAATAAATGAATTGAATGTTTTTTTTGTCAAATAATATGCATACTACCTATTTAATTCGTGTATTTGTTGATTAAAAAAATTTAATGTTCATATTTTATTAATAAAAAATTATTTAGTTAATTTATTTGACCTTTTTTTAATAATTTACATTAATTTAAACTAATTTAGTAGCAGATTGACCTTTTTCGTAATCAAAATGACTGATATAGTAAAAATTAAAAAATATAAAATATAAATAAAATATCAAAAAAATTTAAAACAAAAAGAAAAAAATTTAAAACTTAATTTACACGTATCCTAATAAGAAAACATGGGATCTAAGTCTTCTTGTCTTAGTTTGTCTCAAACTCAAACCAGAACAATCACTCGAAGTTGCGTATCAGAAATGCGCAAGACTGCCTCCCAAGACAACGCCACCACCGTGACAGTCTGAGGTTCCTTCGCCGGGAAATTAACTGCCAGAGCACCATCACTCTCCCTCTCAAAGTACCTTCCTTTCTTCTTTGCTCTCTGTATATTTTGTTCTGCTTGTGGATTAATTTGGACTTTAAGATTTTCAGTGTTTTTCTTGTTTTGAGAAAATGGGTATTCTGGTTTTTGATATGGGTGATTGGTAGAGCTGCAAACGAGTTGATACGTTTGTTAATAGTTCGGTGGCTCGACTCGGTAAGAATTCGGTTCGGGCTCGTTCATTTTATTAAACGAACGATACACGAGTTTAAAAGTAAATCTCGTTTAATAAACGAGCCAAGCCTGAACTAGCCTCGATTCAGTTCAGACTCGTGAACAGTTTGTTTAAAACTCATTTAGAACTTGACAAATATATCATTAGTAATTCGTTTAATATATATCGTTATAAACTTATTTAATGTATTAATAACACTTAATTGTATCATTTAACTTTTAGTATAAATAGTTACCAATTTAGGGTTATATCTTTTATTTCATATATAGTTACTTGAACAAGATTTATACATGATTAGGACTGTAAGTAAGTCAATACTTTCGCTAAAAGTTTGGTGACTTAATCTGGTAAAAATTTGACTAAAACTCATTCGTTTAACTAAATAAGTGATACATCAGTTTAAATTCAGAACTCATTTAATAAATAAATCAAGTATAAGTAAAAAAAAGTTTAGTTAAACTCATAAATAATTCGTTTAAGAATTTATCTACATAATAATTAAAAAAAACTTATTTATTATGTTATAAAAATAATTTCATTAAACCCATTTTTAAATTTATATATTACATATATTTACATTTATACATTAAAATTGAACATTTATTTTTAATTATTTAATTTTATTTAAATAAATAGTTTTTTTTCCTTTTATTTTATGTATAATAATAAAATTTTTTAATTTTAATTATTTTATTGATATTATAAAATTAAATGATACAGTTCGTAGAAAGTTCGAAAGTTCGGCTCGATAACAGTAGACTCGGTTCGAGACTCGGCTCATTCGTAAACGATACTGATACTGAGTTTCATTTTTAGGCTCGTTTAATAAACGAGCTAACACCCGAACCTGGCCAAACTCGGTTCGGCTCGGCTCGTTTGTAGCCCTAATGATTGGCCGTTAAAATCCGGTGTGAGGTTTTTTTTTTTTTTTTTCTTTTTTGTGTTGGGAATGGATTCCATGTGGCCGACTTTTGGCTTCCTTTCATAGGTATTTGTTGGACATTGAGATTTGTTATGCAGTCTGCGTACGTTGATGAGTTGTGTACATGGTAATGGGGCATTTCATAATTTTTTATTCATTGTCTGCGTGCAATTAAATAGCAAATTTCGGGTTTTATTTTTTTTTAATTTCGCGGAAGATTTTTCTACATTTGTTAACCTACTTTAATCCTAGTATGGGCATGGCAATGCCGCCACATTTCCCCACTTCTTGTTGTCTTTAACATTTTTTATGGTGCTGTTTCTTCTTTGGGCATTAGTGTTCCCTTTTTAGCTCGTCTGAGGTTGCTGTTGCTAAGTTTATTGAGCAACTATCTTGCTAGATGAGATTATGGGGGATTGGTCTTGCCAAATTTACGAAGAAAATGTTTTGCTAGATGATTGATGCTTAAATTTTATGATGCCTTTCTTGAATTTTCAATCAGATTGCTTTCTGTTGAGTCACCGGAATAGAAGATTCATTCCTATCATATACCTTTTTTGTTTGCAGTTGATTGCAAGATTAGAGAATAGATTTAATTGGTACTTTGGAATTCATTTGTTTGCTGACCTCGATTTAGAGGATGCTATGGTGTAGTGGATAAGATTGACAATGAATTATGAAGGGAATGAAGAGATTAAAATTGAAGCAGCCATGTTTGTTGGAGCCATTCCAATTCCCAATTATGGTAATGTTGGCATAAATGATGGCATAAAGTTTCACATTACTTGATTGTCACTTTCTCTTGGGCCGGAGAAGTGTCAGAAATCTTCTGCTCAGCTTGGTCGGGTAGCTCAGAAAATACTCAAGTTTTTGTGCACGACAATCACGGTGAGCTCAACCATATGTTGGTCCTGAATTCAAGTATGTTCATTTTACACTTCTTCTATTGATTTTTAACGTCTTCTTTTTGCAGCGGAGTTTAATGACAAAATGCAAATTTGAGATCATAATCCATTCGCAACAGCCTCTTTATAAAAACAGAGGAAAGGCTAAGTTCATTGAATCCTTTTTCAGATCTTACAAATGTGGGAGTCTCATACAGTGACTTGCCCTTTTCAATCAATGCACAAAAAGTTAACAACCAAAGCCCAATACCTGAGTATGGAAATTACCAGTTGATTGGCCAGTGTGGTTGGTGTGCCTGAGAATGCAAATTTTGGATAACTTGCCGCTCTTCCAATTTCTTTTGCTCTGCAACTTGGTGGTAACATGTGTTTTACCCTTTTAGTTTTTTTTTCTACCTTCATGTCTATGACTGTTGACAGGCAATTGGATGATGAGCTTCAAGAATGATTTTACGAATTCTTGGAGGAAAGGGGAGGAGACAATGAACTGGTGATTTTCTTGCATGAGAACATGCGCAACAAAGAAAGAACTGAGTTCCTCAGGTGGATAAATACTGTCAATTCTTACATTGAGAGCAATTGAGACTCTTTGCCAGAAAGATGTTTCGAATTTTTATTTTGATTTTTTTACTCCAATTTATATTGGCCAATGCAGCTCTTACCATGATATCCTGTTTCTATTTGACTGGTGTCAATCAAAGTCTTTCTTTTTTAAAATTGTATAGTCTGGTTTAGAAGTTGCTTGGAGCATCCACATTAGGCCATTAAAATGACAAGAATCCATTATGCTCTTCTTGTTTTTTTTTTTGAAGTCTAAAAGTTACTAAACTACTTTTACATGTAATTGCTTTAAACCATTTATAATTTCAAAAAAAAAATTAAAGAAGCTGAAGGAATAAAAAATGCTTTAAACCATTTTTAAATACACGTTAGATACGACACTCACCCGATATTTTTCGAAACGTATTGGACACTCTAAAACATATCCAACAGAAAAATAAAAAATGAAAAAAAAATCGGACAAATATGTTAGAGACTTGTAATACATGTGTTTGATATTTGTAATTATATATATATATATATATAAATAATTTCAAATTTTTTAAAAATCATACCCTATCATGAGGTGATAAATATTTATTATTTTATCAATTATGTTTACTTTAATTTATAATTTCTTAAATATTATGTGTGTGTGTATTTATATAAATTCTTAACAAAATACCAATTACATCATATAATACCATAATAATTATTATTATAAATTATATGTTAAAAATATTTAATTTATTAAAGATATTTAAATTACATATATCTAATATATATTTTATAATCATATTCACATTATATCAATTCATAATTTTTAAAAATTCGTGTGTCTCTGTGTTTATATCATGCCGTATTCCTATCCCCTAATTCCTATCCTCTTCAAGGTCACATGGTTTTGCTCGGTGTTTGAAAGTGACCCGACCCTATAACTTATTTGAATTCATCCGAAAAAATTGGGTCAGGAATCCGATTTTTTAACCCGAATCCAAAAGTGACCCAACTCGAAAATGACCCGAAAATTTTGGGTTGGATCCGAGTTGGATTCGGGTCACCCGTTGGGTTAAGAAAAAGATAAAATAGTGAAAACTTTTTTGACTTTTACCTTTAACTTATCTTTTTTAAATACTAATTAGTACCATTTTCATAAAATATAGATATATATATATGATGGAAAAATTAAATTTAAACGTTTAGTTCATTATAGAAATGAATTTTAAATTTAATTGAGATGTTTTATTTTAGTGAAAAATGACTTAAAAAATAATAGTTCAGTGCGAATTCGACTCGAATTCGATCTGAATCTAACTCGAATCTGAAACGATCCAACCTGAATCCGAATCGAATGTAACGTGACCTGAAAGTAACCCAAATAAAAATAACTCGAACAAAAAGCGAGTCAACCTAAATCCAATTCAACTCGTTTTTTTGACAACTCTAACTTTAATAGTACAACGTACTTTGCTTAAGTTTTGCGCGCGTCAGTTGAAGTGAATTGCTGACCTTAAATTTAACAAACTATTTTTATTGGCTAATTTAAAATTGTGAATATTATTCTCAAAAAAATAATTTAAAATTGTGACTATATATTCACAACCTATTAAGAATGTAGTACATCTCCTTTAGGCTAGCGGATTACACGACAATACCATTTATTCAAGAGAAATGTTAGAGAGCCGCACAATTTAGTAGCCAAATAATGTTTATATTATATCAAATATTATATTTTATGTAACGATAATAATAAAATATATAATAAAAAATACAATTATTTTTTATATTTTTTATGTACATTTGTTGATTGTAATTGTGCAAAATATACTATTAAATATAATATGAATACAATTTGATCATCAATCGTCTGAGTATGTAATAGTGCTCTTTATTGAAAGCGGGATATTTGTACTACTTTATGCTATTAGAGTACACGATTAAGTTTCACCAAAAAAAAAAATAATAATACGCGATTAGGGATAGCAATATCCATGAATTCATCCGGCTTCGTTCAGACGGAACGGAAATAAAAAAATTTCCGATCTTTGATCTTTTTAGTGGAGACAAGGATGTTGATAGTATTGGTAGTTCCCCTCCTTTCATTCGCCTGTTCATGTCCTGTTATTTATTTATTATTTTATCATATATATATATATATATATATATATATATATATATTGCTGAGACTTACATTTCAATTCAAGCGTTTCAATTCAATGAGTGAATATTGGATGGAAGATGAACGAAGCTAGTTTTAGCAAAGATTATATCGGAATTTGCGAGTTTTGATGACGTAACAATTGAAAATATTAGCATAAAGTTCCAACCTGGACTCTAAGAATGAACAAAAAAGAAAAACCCTATAAAACAAGGTCATTATCAAAATATGAAAATGTGAAAAAAAAAAAAAAAGGAACATCGCATTGCCTTTTTTTTTAGGAAATACATCGCATTACTTCTAATAAAACAAAAAATTAGATTAAAAAAAGTTCAACTGATTGGATTTGCCATATATGAAACCCCCGTGAAGCGCAGGTTGAGCCTTAGTGTGTATGTGTATATATATATATAGACATAAATGCATAAATGTTTGTATACACATGTATTAAATATAATATATATGATATACTTGATACTTCCTATACAAATAAATATAAAAAAAATTAAATAATAATAATACATTTTTAGCTTTTCTTGAATATAATGAAATAAAAAATTAATGAAAAAGGAATATAATTTTTTTTAAATTAATAAATCAGCCTACATGTCAACTCAAATCTGAATTAAAATACAATGTAATTTGAAAGTAATTTGATCTAAAATGGCTCAAATTGAACTTGCCCAAAAACTAACCCATTCGCATCTCTATGCTCAACAGACCAATTTTTAAATTTTTGATAAATGAATATAGTGTTTATTTGGCATCCATCAGGACAAAAACAGAGGACTTATCACAACAAAAACAGAGGACTCAGGGAACATGCCGAGAAAATTGGTGGGGGAAGGGGGACAAAAGCCCTTTCATTTAATATTTATATCCCACAGAGAAAAGAGTTGGTGACAGTCCCTTTTTTTGGACAAATTCTAGGGAACTTCTTTATTTTTTTTCTAGGGAACTCCCTTATTGTATCATATTTTTCTGATATAAAATTATAAATCACAGGAGTTGTATGACCGAAAATTTTAAATAACAAAAATTATGAATAAATGCCAGAGACCCCGATGAGAATGTTGTCCAAGACTCCAAGTCAATTCTGGTCATGGGAAGAAAACGTGTAATCCACGGCCTTGATTTCTACTTGTGGTGGTGCCCACAAATTTTGAGTCTACATTGGCGTTTAATACATTGACTTCTTGTTGTATACACGTCCCATAGTAAAAAGTAAGAAAAAATATATGAATACAAAATAAAAATATAAATTTATTATTTTAATTTTAATTATTAATTAAATATTAAATTAAGTACAATTAACATTTCAAATTTTAATAAGTTTCAATAATTATTTTTATCCAATTTTTTTGTTTTTATATAATAAAATTCTAAAAGGTAGTATTGATATGTTTTCTTCCAGTTTTGTCCTACACATCTGCAGTTGCAAGGTATATCTTCTGAGTCAGCGCTCTCAATCGATTTATGGTTTCAATTTCTCCGATTCTTTTCATAAATAATTTCAGTTTTTTTTTTTTTATAAGAACGATGAGAACAGGGGACTGCGTTGCTTTCTGCGTGTTATTTTATCTTGCTCTGTTAATGGCTTCATTTCTTCAAACATGTATGAGCTTCCCAATCGCCATGCAGTGGAGAAGCCATTATTTCTGCTTCGGACTCATACATAATTATCTAAACTTACTCTGTAGCTCTTGGTTGTTATTTTCTAAGGTTATACGGACTTATGGTTCAAATAATTTTTATTTGGCAGCCAAATTTAATAACAAAAACAAAGGATTTGTAGAACATGCTAAGAAGGGGAGAGGAGGGGGATTACAAAAGCCCTGTCATCTATACTGTTTGGATAAAATTTTAGGAGGAGAAGAAAGTATAAGAAAAAATTATTGAAGAAGATAATTATTTTTCATCATATCTCAGTATTTGGAAAGAGGTGACGGTAGGAGGAAAACTAAAGATTGTTTATTTGAGAAAGGGTGAAAAGTGAGTGAGAGAAAAATAATAGGTACAAAAATTTCAATTTTACCTTTCAAAGAAAAATAAATTATACATAAATCGAAAATATTTGATTTGTAAATTATATTTGAAATACTTGTGTAAATTTAAAATAATAAGTGTATAATATTTGTACAATTTTTATTAAAAACTTGTTCAAAATTTTAAAGAATGTAGAAATTTTTTTTTTTGTTTTAAGTAATTTCATATTTATTAATATATAATGAGGATTATATAATCTTTTAATAAAAACGGAGAAGATTCTTCTTAAATCCTCCCAATTTTGAGAGGACTAATTTTAGCGAGTCATAGAGAAAAGTTAACTTTACTTTATCTCACTTTCTTCCCTCTAAAAACATTTCCCAAACATGAGTGATTATCCTTTCTCCTCTACTATCCTTTCTCCTCTACTTTCCTCTCTTTCTCATCCTTTGTCCCCTTTACGAAACACAATGTTAATGTTTGTTCTAAAAAAATAATATTCAAATGAGATGCAAAATATTTTATAACTCCAACTAACTAAATGCTATGTAATTAAGATTAATAATTGTTTTTACCATTAAAAAATTATTAACAATAGGAATTTTTAGGTTAGGATTAGTGGAAAACTTTCTTTAAGCTTCCCCTTTATAATATTTTAATATGATATGATATGATAAATAAATTAGTACTATCATTACGTCGCACCAAAATTAAGAAACAATTGTGACAAATATAATGTTATGTGAGTGTTAAAAACATTTCCATATTTATTACTTAAACACAAAAAAAATTCATATGCTTGATTACTTGGCACAAAAATTGTTATGTAGATATGAATTTCGCTAACTTGTCTTTATTTTTTTCCTTTCCTTGTCCTAGTCTATGCAAATTTATCTACTATTTGTGTAAAGAAGTATAAGCATCAATATTCGCTAACTTGTCTACTATTTGTGTAAGTTAACAATGAAACAAAAAAGAAGTATAAACATGTCTACTATTTAATGTTTTAGCATCAATACTTTCACATTAAACTTGCAAGTCTTAACTTATGTGAACGGAAAAATGAAACATAAAAAATGTTTTAATTACTGAAATTTAGTAAATGCAAGACCACAATAAATTCTATAAACGACGAGTAAGCTTGAATGTTTGTTAATCTTTATTAAGAGGAATTCACTACCATGGAGTACAACAAGGCTATGAGAGCCCAAACTTGGATAACAATGGAAGATTGTCCAACATAAAATAGTAGAAATTGGAGATACTGGCCTCAATGAACGCAAACAACAGTCTTCGCCAGTATGGATTTATGTACAAAACTGCAGCTATTACCAACAGGACCATGATGTAAGATATCAAAAAGCTCACATAGAAAGCATCCATGTCTATGAAGCCATTGTCTTCTTCGCTTTCTTCTTCAGTTGAAGTTCTTGGCGTTGACAATGAAGGTGGTTCTCTTTCATTACAACTTTTTGGCAATGGCATCCCACAAAGCAGAGGATTTCCTTCGTAGCTACTTTCGTTAAAGGTTGCAAATTGGCCAACCCACTCAGGGGTCCTGCCAGATAAGTTATTATGAGCTACGCTGAAAACAGCTAGAAAATTGAGTTCAGTGAGTTGAGAAGGGATTTTCCCATACAATTTGTTGTAAGAAAGATCCAAACTCTCGATTAGCTTTAGATTCTCAAACATTAATGGAATCGGCCCCGTTAAGCTATTATGAGACAAGTTTAGCACCTGAATATGGCTAAGGTTTCCAATTTCAGGAGGAATTGCGCCTGTCAAGTTGTTGCAGGAAAGGTCGATTCCGGACATGTACTTGAGAATGCTTGCTTGATAATTCTGGGAAAGACTCTTTGCTGTAAATTCTAAAGGTCGCTGTCCTTCAGGAGGAAGAGCACCAGGTGACACTGTTGGAGCTGGGGATAGAGAGTACGACATTAGGAAGGTGGGGGCAAAAGCCGCTGGAGCAATAGTTGGAAGAGTATCTGGAGCAGAAGCGGCAGGTATTGGAGCTCCTGTTGAATTGGAATCATTTTCCTTCAGGATATCAAAATTTCTATGAGACATTAGGCAAGGAAGAATGTGACCTTTAAGATTGTTATTAGAAAGATCAATCAAGTTCAATTGATCCAACGCGCACAACTCAATTGGAATCTTTCCTTGGAGATAATTATGACTCAAAAGAAGAAATTTCAATTGAGAGCATCTACCAATCCATTCTGGAATGTTACCGGTGAAACGATTGTGACCGAGGTCTAATGTTGTGAGGCTTGAGCAATCACAAAAGACTTTTGTGAGCGATCCGAACAGCTTATTATTGGACAACTTAACCTGAGTCATCCGTGGAGGGCAAAAGTTAGTCGGTAAAGCCCCAAAGAGATTATTCTCTGAGAGATCTAAAACATCAAGAAACGAAAAGCTGCCGATCCACCCTGGAATGCTGCCAAAGAGATTATTATGACTGATGTCCAACAAGAATAAGTTGGATAAATGAGACATACTATCCGGAATACTTCCATTGATTTGGTTTGCACTTAATATAAAAACTTCCAACATTGTCATACCCATAAATAAGCCCTCTGCTATCCCCCCAGACAACCTATTGTTTGACAAGTCCAAAGTCACCAACCAACTCAACATGCCAAATGACATAGGAATGCTGCCAGTGAATGCATTTGTGGACAAATTCAAAATTTCCAACTGTGGAAAATGTGCTCCAAATTCTGATGGAATGTGGCCACGGATGCTATTCCTGGAGATATCCAAGTTTGACAAGCTCATGTGTGGATGAATTGGCAATTGGAGTTGTCCTGAAAGACAATTATTGGATAGAACAAGTATGTATAAATCTGTGTTGTTTTCTAACAACCAATATGGAAACTCTCCCATAATCTGGATGTGTGAGAGATCAACAGATTGCAGGCTGCGTTGATGGTATAGGAACATAGGATATGCTGCAATTCCAACAGATTGATGACTAGACAAAACCAGGGTTTGCAGTTGAAACTTTGGCGACAAATTGATGACCTCTGTCTGTGCATACAACTCATTTTCTTGAACATCCAAATATGTGAGTTTGGAATGATTGAAAAACGGGGCAAGCGATATTGGAACTTTGAACCTATTTTCCCTAAGATTCAGAAATCGAAGAGATGTCAAACTCCTAATGGGAGAAGAGCCGATATACCCAGAAATTTGGTTGAAAGAGAGATCTAAGGATTGGAGGGATGTCATATTTGCTAAACACGAAGGTACGGAGCCGCTGAAGTCATTGTTGGAAAGAGAGAGGTCTCGAAGATGCCTTAACTCGCATAGACCTGCAATGATATTGTTATTTGTTGGCGCTTTTGTAAAGAATCTATGCTGTAAAGCAAAGGCGAGAGGACAAACCTTGGAATGTTAAGACACTGACATTGAGAAAGTTGTCATTGAGACGAAGACTTTCTAAATTCTCAAGTTTCGATAATCTTTGAAAACCTGCATAAACAATCAAGCACTTTGACTTAAAAAGAAAGCATAAATATTTGTCTAAATTACAAAAATTAAGAAAAAAAAAAATCAAAACATGGACCCTAACCTTCATTCTCGGCAGAACCGACAATTCCAAGACCTACCAACGACAGACTTCTCAATCCTTTAAAAGAAAGAAACAAGGAGGCATTTAAATACAAATCTGCTATCCTCCGCTGACGGTTCTCATAGAAACTAAGATATAGATCAGTAACCCGCCCTTCGGTCTCGTTACAGCCAACCTCAAACCAGAACCGATTACAAATCTTTGCAGTATTCCCTTCACTGTCCCCACAGTTATCCAAATACAAACCACAACAGTTTGTAGTATTCATTGTAAGTGAGGAAAAATCAATGCTAAAGTAAGAAAAGAGTTGCAAGAGAGCATTTCTTTCATGCTCTGAGCATGCCAAGCCATGGCATGCTCCTATTAAAACCACCGTTAGGACTATCGTTGAAACCTTCCGATCGAATCTCATTTTCTCTATACTAAACTAAACTACTTTACAACTAATTCATTTTTATATAAGGGTTTTGTAACGTTAGAGATGCAACTTTTTGACTCCTGAAATCTTATGGACCCCAACCTTTGTGGAAATATTTTAAGAAGACCATAAGCCTAATTAACATAATGTATTCATTTCAGACACCTTTGAACACGTTATTGACTGGTCTGTAGACATCAGAATCAAAGTGGGTTTTTATGCTTTTCGCAAGGCATTTTAGGAAGTCCAGGTAAGCAACGAAACAAAACAAATGAAGCCAAGAGCAAAAACAGCGATGCCAATATTACTAAGGATTTTACTAAATATTAGTCACATACCCATATATAGTTGATCAAATATATATTTTTATTTACTAGGATAAATAAATGGAAATTAGTTCATGACATGCTTGCAACTGCCTTCATGATTTTCAAAGTGATTTTTTTTTTCCTTTGACGAATTGGCCAATATGACATTATATGTCACTATTAGGTGATGACTTGGAAAATTAAAAAAAAAAAAAACAGATAAAAGGAGCATGAAAGAATGAGAAATAGATTGAGTTTTCCTTTAAAAACTTGCTTCTCGATTTTCCATGAAATTTTAGTTGATTTACTTAATTGATTTACTTTTATTTTGTATAATAATTATCTTTTTAATTATTCTCTATATATTTGAATTATTGTATAATCATATGACTTATTTGTTCAAATATATTGAATAGCAATAATTCAATTTCAATTTGTCTAGATCATGAAATTTACAATAGCTGATATGTTAGGTATATGGTCAATTTCAAAGAAAAATTTTACTCTAAATAGAATGAAAGAAAATAAGGAGAAAAAAAATAAAAGAAAGTTGAAATTTCAATCCATATTGTTGGATCAGCAAAAAGAAGAGAGAGAGAGAGAGAAATGATTTTTCATCGTAGAGAAACTTACAAAAAGTCGGAGGATAATGATAAAATAACATTGTATATAATTATTATATACTACACAATAATGCATATTATATATAATTACTATCACATAATTGTTATAATATTCAATGCAATTAAAATAATATAATATACACAAACTATAGGGTATTTTTTACTAATTAATTGCATATTATATTAATTATAGTATGGTATATTAAATCATCTAACATTTTCCAGTTAATTAAAATTATAATTCTTAAGATTTAGGTTAATTGTTTTTAGCAATGTGTAATAGTTAATACAGTAAAAAATGAAAACTTAATATTTGTATCAAATAAAAATATTATAATGAATTAATCAAAAAATGCAAAACTAAAATGACCTAGACTCAAAAAACCCGATGTTTGAATAATTTGAAACCTAAATCTGACACTGATCGACGATACAATTTGCCTCAAAATGTGTGGACAAAAACAACTTAATGGGACAACTTTGAAAGAGGGTGGAGGCAATAAAAAATATAGAGGGGCAATCAAAAAATTTAGGAGAGAACTTCGAAAAAATATTTAATTCATATAATTTTTAATTTGTTATATAAATTTCATTATCTTATATTAAATTAAAATTTTTATGTAATTATCTTTTTTTTACATATTTGCAATATTTTAAAAATTTTATCCACTTATAAACATTTGTATATTATATATAGACATATACATACATACATACATAGGTGCATTCATATGTCCTAAATATATAAATATACATATGATGTGTATAATATACTTGTATATTTTTTATAAAAATTAATATACAAAAAATTTAAAAAATAAATAATAATATATCCTTACTTCTTTTTAAATGTAATGAAATAA
Source organism: Carallia pectinifolia (assembly GCA_037832335.1). Lineage (NCBI taxonomy): Eukaryota > Viridiplantae > Streptophyta > Magnoliopsida > Malpighiales > Rhizophoraceae > Carallia > Carallia pectinifolia. Next base: position 33,762,452 of record CM075453.1, read on the forward strand.
AAAACTAATGAGTACAAATTATATTCGTATGAGTCAAAAAAAAATTTATATTCGTAACTTTTTTTTATGCTCTTCCACAAAGGCCAAAACAGAACAACTTGGTGGATGATCGATCTACGTGTCAACTCAAAACGAGTGAAACTCGCAGATTCCAATGAAGTTAGAACCGGATCAGACCGGCCGGTTCAACCGGTTAAATTAGTGACCGATTTTAGGTTCGGTCCGGTTTTGGCCTAAAAATGGGATGCGGACTGGATCAGAAAAAATCGGTCAAAAACCGAAAAGCGGTCAAAAACCAGAAAAACCGACAAAAAATCAGACCGGTTGAATCGGTCCAATTTAAACCAAAAAATTTTAAATTATAATTTGACCCAAAACTTTATCTAAATTATAATTAAAACTCTAATTTTAACTAAAAATTTCAATTTAGTCCTCAATTGATTAAAATTTTCAATTTAATCTTTAAAACTAAAAAAATTAATATTTAACCATTATTTATAAATATTATTTTTTCAATTAATTTTTATAAATTATATTTTGTTAAATATACTAATTGTAATATCCTTAATGTATGTAAATATTAATACAATTCTTAAAATATACTTTATTTTAAATATTTATTATCATTCTTATATAATATAAATTTTATATAATTATATAAGTTATATAAAAATTTAATTTTTATATATTTAATATTAAATATCGATTTTATCGATTTAATCACGGTTATATAGGTCGAACCGATTAAATTTTAAACTATTAATTTTTTTAATTCACTGATCGGTTCGGTTCTTAAAACCTTGACAAATTCACGTTGTGGAAAAACTTTCGAAAGGCCACAAGGTCTAATGATTAGTCAATGCAATCGAACCTTTCTACAAGTCCATGATATTTTTTTTTTGATTTTTGTCTCATTGACGATGGGACTGTTAGTAGTTGTTTTTTTTTTTTTTTCTTTGTTACTACAGAGATCGATATCAAAACAGGTTTGTGTCGTCCTCAAAGTATTTTGTTAAAGAGGGCCATGTGGGCGGGACTTACAATTTGTTCGGATTCTTATAAAGTTACCAGAAATAAATTATAAACAAAATTATTTGTATTAATAAGAAAGTGGCAAGAAAAAAATAATTAGAAAAAAAATTAAATAATAATTTGTGAGAAAAAAAGTGGTATGAAAAAAAGTTATTTGGATTAATGAAAAAGTTGTGAAAAAAAATGATTAGAAAGAAAAATGAATAATAATTTTTGAAAATTTTTTTGAGAAAATTTATTATTTGAATTAATTAAAAAATTGTAAAAAAGAAAAAAATTATGAGAATATAGTAAAATAATGATGATATTTTTTTATCAAAATTTTTAAATTATTTTCTTTTCTAATTAAAATATCACAAACCAAACACACCTTTTTAGTGTCCCGGCCATGTGTTTAATGTTTTAATTTTTTATTAAAATTTAATAGTATTTCATATTATTCTAAATATATTTGATACTACTTCAAAATTTATGTAGTTTGAAACAAAAATGTTTCAAAATTTTTTTTCCTGTTAATTCCGGGTCCAAGTCAGGATACAAGTCCCAGCTCAACAACATTTATTCTTTGCTAAATATTATAAACATTTAAATTTAATTAAGTTGTTTCTCAAAAAAAAAAAAAAAAAAGAAAGTTGACTAAGGCTAAGAGATGGAACAACATATGACTAGACTGTCCACTTGATTTGAGAGAAATTGAAGGGAAAGAATTCCCAAAAAAAAAAAGGAAAAATAAGGAATTTTTTTTATTTATAATAAAAGTGCACAGAAATTTTTAGTTAGATTCACCAATAAAATTTTTGATCAACCTAAAAAAATTAAAAAAGTCAACTTGTTACATATAAAATTATGAAATTACTTTTATTTTGAGTCTATTAATTTTTTTTCTATAAATATAAAGTTGAGGGGTAAAATTGTTATTTAGTATATATAATTTCTTTTTCTACATTTTCTTACTATATCTAAACAACAACTTTACTTTTTCTCTTATTTCTAACTTATACAAATAATTTTTTTCCTCACCACCTTAAATTAATCTAACTCGAAATGGCCTGAAATGATTTGTAAAAGGACGAATTCAAAAAATTTTATAAAGAAGAAAAATTTATACATTCAAATATGACAGTAAATAAACATATGGAGAATATTAAAGCAATATCAACTATTCTGCAAACTAAATATTAAAATTTTTATTACAAGATTTTTTAAATATCAATTTCCCATTTTCTATATTATCAAATATGTACTTCGCTATATAAGAAATCAGACAATCATTAAATCATTCATTTCCCATTTAATCGTACAATCGATTCTTAACGATGTTCATTATTGAAAAAGTTCTTTTTATTATAAAGATAGCAACCGGTATAATTAAAGTTAATTTCAGAAGCAAAATTTTCAAATTAACCTCTGAAAATTTTTTCTTGTGAAATTGTTATCCAATTTTACGGTTAATAAACTTTTATTCTTCTAGGCTTTCTTTTAATTAATGAGGAATTTGTTTATAAATAACATAAAATTGATAATATATACATAATTAGCAGGTACATTTATCGTGACGTTGGGAGCCAGAATCAATGGGATTACCAAGAACTCTTGTGTGGCAGACTTTTTCTTAGCCAAATTCCAGGGAACTTCCTTATCGTACCATATTTCTTGATACAAAGTCATAAATTATTTAACAAAAAAATAAAAAGTCCTATAAATCAGAGACCCAGATAGAATGTGGTCCAAGTCAATGAAGTCAACTCTGGTCCTACTAAGGAAACGTCTAATCCACGGCCACGCATATACTCGATTTCTACTCGTGGTGGTGCCCATTAATTAATGAGTCTCCATTAACCAACGGGGGTGGTCATTCCCTTGCAGGTAACAAATTTGTCGATTCATTTCAGCAAGCTTATTGACGGCTTCTATAGTTTTCTGCAACAAATAACGCATGGACATAAGCAGAACATGCAAGTGAATGAACTTGAAGACATTTAATATTCGGGAAATTTAAGGGTTTGAATGTTTAATTTAGTGCGTTGTGAAATAGATACCTTAACCATTCGATTAGTTTTCCGATGTTAAGAATATTTGCTTCATGTTGATTTGGCTCGTGAGACCAAGAACATGATTTGGGAAAGCCAAAAGACTAGAATGATTACATTTCCACTCCAATTTAAGACACCTGACTGTGATCTCCGATGTATTTGTTGGACTTGACAGGAATATTAAGAATACTAATATGTTTGGGGTAATTGTAACTAAAGGTTACCAATGGAAATATGGTTTGTTTCGTCTTCTGTTTATCCTTGGGATTCCATTTTTAAGTACTGAATATATGAGTTCAAATTTGAATTAAGTTTTTCTGAATCTGGATTAGCGTTTGCCATGATGAGCTATGTTTTTTGTTCCCCATTGAGTGCACATCATATGTTTTTTTTAGTTTTTTGTTCTTATGGGTTCACTTTTTCTGAGGGTCTGTTAAATTCTGTCTCTTGGATTTCATGGGGAAGATGTATTTAGATTTTTTGCTTGAAGTATTGGCTCTTGGAAGAGAAAGAAGTGTCTGAAGCAATTTAACCGTTTACTAGCTTTTTGTTGGCAACTAGGCTTCTATGTTATGTATGTTTGCCCTATCAATGGCCTCTGCAAGGTCTTGAGTTATATGCTTTCAGCAGAGGTAATTTGCATGAACGTGTGGCCTTATGTCGCTTGTTTTTATGTTGAATAGAATAAGGTATCTCAATGTTTAGAGGCCGTTAGAAGTAAGAGGTAGTGCTGTTGTCTAATTGTTTGTATTTGCTCTAAGAAAATGTGGTTGTGATCACCTGACCACTAATAACTGGACAGTAAAGCAACAGCTTACTTTCCTTGCGCCCTTGTCCTAGTGACCACTTTCAAAAAATGTTCAGATGGTCATTGGTTCACATCACTGTGACCATTTTTATTCTCTCAGATCATTGGTGTCCCTCCAGCAATGGTAATATTACATTCAGGGAAGATGGCTAAGTGGACATCTAGTTGAGTCATCACGTCATTTATCTCCTAATTTTTTTTCTCTCTATATGCCATATAGATGGTTAGATACCATGATTGCCATATGTCAGTCCTTCCGTCATATTTGCCTAAGCACAAACACACATGGTTGTGCCCCTCCACTAATGAATGGTAGCAAACCTTCCCACCGATTCAAAATTGAAGCATTAGACCATGGCTTTAAAGTATCTAAGACTCTACATGTAGTCAAAGTTTGACATTAGTAAGAACCTTGATTGAATGTGAGAGATTAGTAGCCAAAACCAATCAAACATGTATATTTTAACATGTTGCATTTTTTTTTTCCTTGATGTTTAATCATGCCTCAGCATTTGTGCATTAGACTGTGCCTCCTGGGTTTGACAAAAAGCATACATGCACACCAAAATTAGAGTTTTTGAAAATAATATCAAAAACAGGTCATCTGGATGTCAGGCTTGCATGATTATGAGCCAACATATCAACAGAGTACATCATAATACCATGAATGATTGTCATTTGAATATAGACTGTTTTTTGGATTCTAATCTATTTTTAAATAGTGTTAAAAGGTTTATAATCTTGATTCTGGTTATTACTTGAGAAGGATAATGTTGGATGGGCAGCCGGATTTGGAGTATTAGCAGCAACAATGGCTTTTGCGCTAATGCATTTTGTAATGGGAACCAAGAGGTACGAGATCCAGAGGCCGATGGGTAGCCCTTTCACCATGGTGGCACAAGTGCTTGTCGCAGCTTCCCGGAAGTGGGGCATCAGCACTAGAGATCATAAGCTTGATGGATGGGATATATATTATGAAGAGATTGGCGGAGCTCCTGCTGAGGATAGAGGGCCTCTTGCTCGTACTAAGCAATTCAGGTAATTTTAAATCAGAATCCGTGTTCCTCTTTTTCCTTTGGGTAATTATATTAGAGGTCCATGGTGGTAGCTGTTGTTTCTTTGAGAGCAATAGAAGAGAAAAAGTAGAACAACAATAGGCTAAATTCTGCAGAAGCAGAAGCTGAAAAATCGAGAGAGGAAGAGGAGTAGTTTCTGGAAAAAGTTGCTTTTTCATTGAGCTATTTTTGGTTATATACATGATTACAAAATACAAATTCTAGAAGGTGCTTAAAACTAATTTGTGGCTGAAATTGCTCATATCAGAAGGTAAAAGTAGATAAGTCCGAAAAAAAAAAAAAAGGTAAAGATATTTTAGCAACTTAACTGTACTTGACCTTCTAAGTAAGACTTCTTTGGCTAAAAATTAAATACACTTGCAGCATAAAGATGTGGCTTACAATTCCAAAAGTGAGAAGTTTAAAGTTGGCAAGGAATACAAACAAAAACAAAATACATTAAACAAAAAACTTTTAATGCAATACTGCAGCACCATGCTGCCTTCTGCCTGCAGTGCTGAACTTCAGTAGCATGTAGGTAAACAAGTTTTAAAATAGTTGTATTAAGTATTAACACAACATCAATCTCAACTAGCAAATGATGTTACAACATATAAAATCGGTCTTTGAATGCCTGAGGTGGAGAAAAATGGATTTAAGGAAATGACCATTTCACCAATCTTATGTTTTGATTCTCAGTATGCAAGGTTTTAGCAGTCCAGAGTTTTCACTTGGGTCACATACACATTTATAGGAATGGAAGCTAATCCAAGGTGTACCATATGTAACAAGCAATTTTATTATCCAAATTCATTTGCCACATATTATATCTTTCTCGCAACAAATGACATTGCGCATGTCATAGCTTCTGATATTTCATCTGATATAGCAGAATTTTCACCGTAAACTAAAAAACATGCAGGTTCCGGGACAAGGCAATGATCATTGATGCAGTTGATGCTTCTAGCAACACCAGAAATCCTTGGCATCCATGCTCACTGAACCAAGTAGAAGAAGTGAAGCTTTTCATCCGCCTTATTCCCATATGGCTATCTTCTTTAACATTCACTAATGTAAATTGCATGTTCTGGACCTTTTTCATTAAGCAAGGAGGTACAACGGTCAGATCAATGGCCCCCTTCGCTTTCCTCCTTCGGGACTTTAATGCCTCGTAGCCTCTCCAATCATCATCACTATCCCAATCTATGACAGACTTTTTGTCCCCACTGTGAGAAAAGTAACTGGGCATCCTTCTGGTATAACTATCCTACAAAGGATCGGCATTGGACTATGCCTAGCTATCTGTGCTCCAAATGGTAGTGGCTGCACTTGTAGAGGCCAGAAGAGTGAGCACTGCAGAGAAGAATGGCCTGCTGGACATGCCTAAGCCAACAGTTCCAATAAGCGTGTGGTGGTTATTACCACAACACGTCATAGGTTCAGTAGCAGCAGACGACTTCACCCTCGTTGGATTGCCACGACTGTTCTATGACGAAATGCCAAAAGCACTGAGAAGCTTAGGAGGTGCATGCTATTTGAGTGCAATAAGAGTTGGCAGCTTTCTCAACAGTGCTACAATAGCTATAGTGCAGGCAATTAGCTCAAGGTACGGAGCTCGTTGGCTCGGTGACAATCTTAATCGTGCGCATCTGGATTACTTTTATTGGGTGATGGCAGCACTAGGTACCCTGAATTTGTGTGCCTATTTGTTGATTGTTTTTGCATACAAAAAGGTTGAAGGGGATGATGCAAATGATGAGAATGGGATGGTGCATTCAAGTTAAGGGGAAGAGAGTAGCAAAGTAGTGAGACTATTCCATACAGTTGTTTAGGTGAGGTTAGACATATCCATGTATAATTTGCAAAGATTGGCTTAGTCATTGAAGCCCGCTCCTAAAACCAGGCTTGGAAATGAACTGTAAATTCATTTGACAAAGTGATCAGTTTCGATCTTTGCGAGGTCACTCTCAAAATTTATGCTTATAGATCGTTTTTTTGTCTTGCTTTGCAGTCTAGTGTGATTGTACTCCCTCGGTAGTGTGCTAGCCATAGCATATTGGGTTTGGTTTTAGATTTTGTCCCGATAAGTACGTAAAGAACAACTAATTTTTAATTTTTTATAATTATGTAGATTTAAAGAGTAACAAAAAAAATTAAAATATATCTTATCACTTTATTTTTGTTACTTTTTTTAATTACTATAATTATATAAAGTTAATAGTTAGTTATTCTTTTTATACACATTGAGACAAATCTTGAAACAAATTTGGGTACATCTTAAACTTTTCTCTGGCATATTTTGATTTCTACGTACAAGCGGAAAAAATAAAAATTTGCGGTACAGCCTACACATGTGAACCGCATACAGAGGTGTTAAATTTTGATCTGATCCAAATTCGCAGGAAAAATTTCACCCAAATCCGACTTAAAAAGAGGTTGATTAAAAAATGACTAAATTTGATATGACTTAAAAATTTAAGAACTCATATGATCGGAACAATTCTTTTTCTTTAAGAGAACAAAAATAATAAATAAAAATTATAATATTTGAATTATATATTTAATATTGCCAAAAGCATATATTTTATGTCAACCCGAATTTTAAGTGACTCAATCTGAAATGAATCGAAAGTAATTTGATTCAAAAGTAACTCGATTCAAAAGACTTGAACTTAAAATTGCTTAATCCAAACTTAACTAGATGATCCATTTTGACATCTCTAACTGCATATGAAGTTGAGGTTTTAGTTGCACATAAAAAAAGTATTTTTTGTTCTTTTGTTTTCCTTTATCCTTTTTTTTTTTTCAATCCGAGTTTGCATTTAGCCACTTAATTAGTCTTTTCCTTAAAAATTATTAACTTGCTTAACTTATAAAAATTATTTTTGTTAGCAACTATCATATCTAAATGCACGGAGTGGTCGAAGGTTTTCTAATACACTCGCATAAGGTCCTGCTCAATACATCCTGTAGAATGTGTCCATGTTCGTGAAGCCACTGTCTTCATTGTTTTTTTTTTTCCTTATTTTTTGATGATTACAAGAGAAGTCTAAAAACTGTAAAAATACAATATAGTTGTTAGGATTTGAATATATAAACTAAAAAGTCTAGACAAAGTGTCGAAATTAATTTTACTAAAAACAGGGGACTAGCTTCATTGTCTTCAATTGAAAACATAAAGGGAGAACATAGTCTATAGGACTTCAATAATGTATGGATTAAGAAGTTTTAATAAAGTGTCCAACTAATTGTATTTAAATATTTTTACCTAGTCCCAAATATAATCAAATTAAAATTTAATGAGAAAGGGAAAACTTTTTTCTTAAAATTTAACAAATGGACTTGTGTGCCAACTCAATCTCGGCTTAAAGTAGGATGTGATACAAAAGTTATCCGATCCAAAATGACTTAATTTGAAGACAGTCAACCTGACCCATCGGACAACTATGCATGCAATTGACCAAATTTTTATTTTTGAATGAATTAAGACGGTGTTTATTTGGCACCCAACTTCTACAAGAAAAACACATGACTCAAAGAACATGCTAAGAAGAAGGGGAAAGAGTTGGTCGCAGTCTTTTTCTTGCTCAAATTCTAGGGAACTTCCATTTCTATCATATTTCTTTGATACAAATAAAAGGAGTTGACTATTACTCACTTATATTGTTTAACTGATTAAAGAATTTAGATTTATATGAAAAATTATAAGTTTGAGTTTTGTTATAGTTAAATAGTGAAGTTTATGTGAATCATTTTGAGTTTCAAACGTCCATTGTATTGAAAAAAATATACCTAACTATATCAAATCACAATACACAATCAATAAGTTCTAGATCTGTTCTCTATTCCTATAAATTATCGAAATAGATGTATAATAATATTCTAATTTCAACAAACCAAACCAAACAGTAATAATCAACCCAAAAAAATTAAAAAGGACCTAAAATTTTTGTGGAAACTTTTTAATATAAAGTACATAACCAGGGTTTACCTATTAATCTACCCATTAATCTAGAGATCCAACTAGAACATTAATTCTTAGCTCACTTTCAACTAATAACATCAACTCAATGATAGACATAACCAAAAATAAGAAAAATCTCGTTCAATAATAAAAATAACAGTAAAACTTAATACAACTTATGAAAAATCTGAACATTAAATGTGTACGGTACATTCCTTATATGAATATATTGAAAATCCCACTCAATTAAAGTAAAATTTATCCCCTAATCCTTTTTTTTTTTTCTTCTTCTCCACTTGCCCTCTCTCTCTCTGTCTTTTTTTCTTTTTTGTGTTCTTTCCTTGGCTCTTTTTCCCCAGCACACCACTTACAGTTGTTTTTTTTTCTTTCTTTTCTTCTCTCTTTTCACCGCTCACTTACACTTTTATTTGGGATTGAACCCACATGCTAGCACTTAATTGATCTCAAGGTCTTCTATTAATAATACAAATAAATAGTTCGGTCTATCTAATGACCGTAAATTTGTATAATCTTCCTTTTATAGATGTGTTGGGTTATACTCATATTTATTTATTTTTTCAAAAAAAAAAAAAAAAAAGAAGAAATATAAATCACTGCAGTCATATGACCAAAAATTATAGATAAATAGTCAGGCAACTTCCGGGGACCCTGATGGGAATATGGTGGAAGTCAACGATGTCTGTCCTAGTAAGGAAACGTGTAAACCGCGGCCACGCGCACTCAATTTTTACTTGTGCTAGTGCCCATTAATTACTGAGTCTATATTAACGATTGACTAAATAATTGGGTTAGTAGGGTTTCAATACATTAGTCAAGAAAATGTTCTAAAAAAATATTCATAAAGTAAAAAATTAAAAATTTTAGCGAACACATTAATAAAAAAGTATGACAAAAAAATATTATTATTCTTTTCGTTACATATTTTATCGTCATAATTGTAGAAAGTTTTATGCTTATTACATTACAAACAATTGTCTAAGTACTTTTTCTCCATGATACTAACATTTTTCCTAATTAGTATTAGCACTAAGTCCCACCAAACTTACGAAATAACTATGAAAAAAATGACGTAAAATGAGTTTTAAAAACATATCCATATTCATTACTGAAATACAAAACAATTCATATCTTGATTACTTAATTAAAAAAATTGTTATTTAGATATGAATTTTTCTAAATTGTCTATTGTTTATGTAAGTTAACAAATGAAACATCGCCTGCTATTTAATGTTTAAGCATCAATCCTTTCACATCAATCATTTTTTAGGTTGTTTTTATAAGGTTGCTATTAAACATGAAAGTGTGAACTTATGAGAACAAAAAAAGGGGAAATTGAAAATGCTTTAATTACTAAAATTTAGTAAATCAAGGCCCTAGTAAATTCCATAAACTACAAGCAAGCTTGAATGTTTGTTAAGCTTTATTAGCTGGAATTTATTACAAGGGAGCACAAAAAGGCTACGAGAGCCCAAACTTGGATAAAAATGGAAGATTATCCAACAGAAAATAATAGAAATTGGTGCTACTGGCCTCAATGAAAGCAAACAACAGTCTTCGCCAGTATGGATTTACGTACAAAACCGCAGCTATTACCAACAAGACCATGATGTAAGCTATCAGAAAGCTCACATAGAAAGCTTCCATGTCTAAGAAGCCATTGTCTTCTTTGCTTTCTTCCTCGGTTGAAGTTCTTGGCATTGATAATGAAGAAGATGGTTCTCTTTCATTACATGCTTTTGGCAACGGGATCCCGCATAGCAGAGGATTTCTTTCGTAGCTACTCTCGTTAAAGGTTGCAAATTAGCCAACCCATTCAGGGATCCTGCCGGATAAGTTATTGTGAATTACGCCGAAATTAGAAAGGAAATTCAGTTCTGTAAACTGAGAAGGGATTTTTCCATACAATTTGTTTTAAGAAAGATCCAAACTCTCAATCTGCCTTAGGTTCACAAACATTGATGGAATTGGCCCTGTCAAGTTATTATGAAACAGATTTAGCACTTGAATTTTGCTAAGATTTCCAATTTCAAAAGGAATTTTGCCCGTCAAATTATTGCAAGAAAGGTCGATTCCGGATATGTACTTGAGAATGCTTGCTTGATAATTGTGGGAAAGACTTTTTTCTGTAAATTCTAATGGTCGCTGTCCTTCAGGAGGAGTAGCAACTGCCACTGCTGGAGCTAAGGATGTTGGGGCAAAAGCCTCTGGAGCAATGGTTGGAGAAGTATCAGGAGCAAAAGCAATAGCAGGTATTGGAGCTCCTAGTGAACTGGAATCATTTTCCTTCTGGGTATCAAAATCGCTATGAGACATTAGGCAAGGAAGAATGTGACATGTAAGATTGTTGTTAGAAAGATCAATCAAGTTCAATTGATCCAACGTACAAAACTCAATTGGAATCTGTCCTTGGAGATAATTATGACTCAAAAGAAGAAATTTCAACTGAGAGCATCTACCAATCCATTCTGAAATGTTACAGGAGAAACGATTGTGACCGAGGTCTAATGTTGTGAGGCTTGAGCAATCACAAAATACTTTTGTGAGAGATCCGAACAGCTTATTATCGGACAACTTAATCTGAGTCACCCACAGAGGGAAAAAGTTAGTTGGTAAAGCCCCAGAGAGATTATTCTCTGAGAGATCTAAAACATCAAGAAACGAAAAGCTGCCTATCCACCCCGGGAAGCTGCCAAAGAGATTGTTATGACTGATGTCCAGCACCGTCAAATAGGACAAAAGAGACAAACTATCCGGAATGTTTCCCGTTGTTTGGTTTCCACCTAATTTCAGAATTCTCAACATTGTCATGCCCATAAACAAGCCCTCTGCTATTTCCCCAGACAACCTATTGTTGGACAAGTCCAACATTATCAATGAAGTTAACATGCCAAGTGACAAGGGAATGCTGCCAGTCAATGCATTTGTGGACAAATTCAAAAGAGTCAACAACGGAAAATGGGCTCCAAATTCCGAAGGAATGTGGCCATGGATGCTATTCCTGGAGATATTTAAGGTTGACAAACTCATGTGTGGAAGAATTGGCAATTGTAATGGTCCTGAAAGAGAATTATTGGACAGAACAAATGTTGCTAAATCTGTGTTGTTTTCTAACAACCAATGTGGAATCTCTCCCGTAATTTGGATGTGTGACAGATCAACAGATTGAAGGTTACGTTGATGGTATAGAAACATAGGATATGCTGCAATTCTAACGGGACAAGACAAAGTCAGGGTTCGCAGTTGAACCTTTGGCGACAAATTCATGATCTCATTCTGTGCATACAACTCATTTTCTTGAACATCCAAGTAGGTGAGTTTGGAATGATTGAAAAACGGGGCAAGTGAGATTGGGACTATGAACCTATTTCCCCCAACTTGCAGCTCTTCAATAGATGTCAAACTCTTGATGGGAGAAAAGCCGATATCTCCAGAAATTTGGTTGAAAGAGAGATCTAAGGATTGGAGGGATGTCAATGCAAATGCCGAAGAGCATCTTGTGGAAGTCAATGCAAACCATGGTTACGCGGTTTTGATTGCAATGCAGACCATTGGCTGACGTGTTTAATTAGTCCTCTTCATTCTTTTATTATTGCTTAAAAATACTAGTCAAGTTTTTTTCAGAATAAAAATTTTATTTTATTTTATTTTATATTTTTTTACAATTAAGTTCACTAAATCTTAGCGGATGATTATGCAAGTATGACTTGTTCGGAAAAAGGAAAGCAAAATCTCTTTGTTCCTAAAAAATTTGATTCTATGTAAATTATGACTTTTGGCCTCATCGTCCGTGGGATTTGTTTTATGAAAAGGATAAATGTAGGTGGGTAGGGAAAAGGTGGATGGGTAAAAGACGGAGAAATTTATTTGTGTAATTAATTTGTTTATTTGTATAACGAGACGTTAAATTATTGAAATAAAATTTAAAAATATTTTTTTATTTATTTTTTATTATAAAAATTAAATAATTTATAAATAAATCAGTTTGTTATAAAAAATTATTTATAGAAAATCTTTATAAATTTGGACACAATTTATAAAGTAATAAAAAGTAATGATGCCCCACATTAATACTCGAGCTATCATGCGCCGAGCGTTTTTTTTTTTTGTCCACTCCACCGTTCGCTTGCCATGCATTGTTTCTCGGCCTCGATGCTGCTTTCATCTGCTCCGTTCGTGGGCTTTTGGGGTCTGGTTGTTTCCTGCGTGGGTGTCGCTGTTTCTTGCTAGATCGTGGTGCCGAGTCTACTGCTCTGTCGGTTTATATCTTGAGAGCTCGTTCCTCGCGTCGCCTCGTCCCCCTCCCATGAGTTTTGCTCCGGCTTAGGTGCGGAGGCGAGGGACCTGTTCTCTTTTCTTCTTAGTCGGCCTTTGTACAGCCTCCAGTTTCGGATGTGTGAGCGTCTTGCTTTGGTATTGTGGGTCGGGGGTGGTGTAGTAGCCGCCATGCTCCATGTGTTTTGCTACATTCTGTTGCGGCCAGGTCAGGATTCGCCGCTGTGTTGTGGTGCCAGGGTCAGTCAACCAGCTGCCGCCGTCTGGTGCCTTTCTACTTGTGTGCCGGAGCCCCGTTGTTCCGCTAGCGTTCGTTTTTTTTTTTTTTATCTGAAAAGAGGCATTTACAATCCATTACAAGACTAGCGAGTACTACGGGACAAATAGACTTCAATCATATTCTGATACAAAATAAGAAGTAAACCAGATGGTAGAGCAATTAAAAAATGAAAATTCCAATTAAGCGAATAGACATGATTTACTAACTAATCAGTAACAAAATTACCTTCACGGAGAATATGGCAAAACCTCACATTCCGCTAGCGTTCGTTTGGTGTTTGGAAGTCACTGACTCTAGTGCAGTTGTGGTCCAGGCCTTTGGGCTTAGTTGGGTTACTTTTCATTCTAGGCTACCAGCATGTTGGGTTTGGGGCTATTTTTGGGCTTTGTAATGACTGAGTTCAGGCCTGTGTTTGTAGGCCTTGTATATTTTTACTTAAACCAATATAAATTACCTTTCTAATAAAAATATAATGATGTCATATATTACAAAAGAAAAATTAAATCTTTTTTTTTTTTAAGTTTTTCAAGTTTTGGAAAAAATTTTAGACTCTATTACTGAAAAGTTCACCATACCATAAATCATTTATGCCAGTGGCCCTATATTAGCACTTTTAAACCATTGTATTAAATATCCACGGCAGCAATTGTAAGCTTCGCATAAACAATTTTTCGAAAGTCGTTGCCATGATCACTTTTATGCAGGAGTTTGTGAGCATCGATCAACAACCCACGCTAATATAAGAATTTTAGGCAAACGTTTTAATATTAATATAGACATGTACTTACATACATATTGGTATATGTGTACTAAATAATATAAATATATATAATGTGTATAATATTCTTGTATATTTTTTTATACAAATTAATATACAAAAACTTTAACAAATAATAATATATTTTCATCTATTTTTAAATACAATGAAAAAAAATTTTTAAAAAAATTTCTTCTTAAAATTAACTAATCAACCTATGTGTCAACTCAATCCTATTTTAAAATATGACGTGATAAATCGATTCAAAATAATTAAACCTGAACTTGCCCAACTTGACACATTGAACATTTTTATATTGGCAAAAGATAAGAGTTCAGTCACAGCATTTGTCTTCTCTTCGACTTTTACACACAATATACTTTTACTCTTTAAATCACACCCTCAAGCATGTTTTCTGTCTATCTTTTCACCCAATATGTTTTTAACACATATATCAACATTTTTGTCACTATTGTTTCTTAATTTCGGTTGGAGGTCGGTAATAGTAACACTAATTAATTAGTCAAATAAACAGTAGATTAATGGAGACTTATTAATTAATGGGCACCACCACAAGTTGAAGTCGAGTATGCGTGGCCGTGGATTAGACGTTTCCTTACCAGGACCAGAGTTGACTTCATTGACTTGGACCATATTTCCTTTAGGCTCTCTGGCATTTGCCTAACCATTTATCTATAATATTTGGTCATATATCTTCCGTGATTTATGTGACTTTTAAATGGTACGATAGGGAAGTTCCCTAGATTTTGGCCGAAAAAAAAAAAAAAAAAAAGACTTTCACTGCAGGATATATAAATATGTTAGGAAGGAAAATATCCGCTGATGGAGAAAAAAATTGTTTAAGATAAATTATAATGTAATTAATCGATTAAATTATATAATTAAATAATTTTAATTTATAATAAAAAATTAATAAAGTATACGTTAATTTTATCAAATTTTTGTTGTAAATAAAATTATTAAATTATATAATTTAATAGATCGATTGCATTGTATATTATTTCCCTCTCTCCAGCGAGCTGATTTTCTCACATTTTCCTTGAGTCCTGTGTCTTTGCTGTAATAAACATTGTATTCATCTGTATTCAATTATCAAAAATTAAAATTGGTCTATTAATTTCGTCTATTGAGCGATGTCGTATGGGTCAAGTTGAGCGAGTTTAGCTTTAAGTCATTTTGAGTCGTATTTTTTTTTTAGATTAAATTATATTTCAAGTTAGATTTGAGTTGACATGTAAGTCGGTCTGTTAGTTTAAAAAAAAAATTTGCCCTTTTCATTAATTTTTATTTCCTTATATTTAAGACTAGGTAAAAATATATTATTATTATTTTTAATTTTTTTATATTTATTTGACTAAAAAAATATACAAGTATATCATATATGTTATGTACATTTACATTATTTTGTGTATACAAATATTAATGTTATATTTGTGTGTATATATATGTGTGTGTGTGGATAAAATTTTTGTAATATCATAAATATGTCAAAAAATAGATTACTAGGTTAAACAAATAATCTAATAGTCTAATATTAATATAAAATGATTAAATATATAATAAATCAAAACAAAAGGTAATATATTGGTTTTTTTTTTTGTCTGAGACTGCCCGCACTACGTCATAAAAGGGTTTTTGCAGCGGTTACGAACCATTGCATAAAGACCCAAAATCGCTCTCTATTCTCTAAGGGTCCGTTTGGAAACGCTGTCAGTTTTTTGTTTCTGCTTTTCAATTTCTGTTTTTTGTTTTTGCTGTTTGCTGAATTTTTGTGTTTATTGCTGTCAATTTTTTTTTTTCTATAAGAATAAAAAAATAGGTAGAAAAAGGATAGTGAGAGAAATGGTAAAAAGAGTATAAATATAGAGAGAAAAATGGGAGAGAGAGAGAAAGAGGGTAGAGAGAGAATGAGTAGAGAGAGAAAAAGGAGAGAGAAAGAGAGAAGAAAGAGAATGAGTAGAGATAATGACATAAAGAGAAAGGGTTGAGAAAGAATGAGTAAACAGAATAGTAGAGAGAGAAAATGAGAGAGAAAGGGTTGAGAGAGAATGAGTAGAGAAAATGACAAAGAGAGAAAAGAGAGAGAGGGTAGAGAGAGAATGAGTAGAAAAAATGACAAAGAGAGAAACGAGAGAGAGGGTAGAGAAAGAACGAGTAAAGAGAATGAAAGAGAGAGAAAAAAATGAGAGAGAGAGGGTAGAGAGAGAATGAGTAGAAAGAATGATAAAACAAGAAAAAAGTGAAAGAGTCTGGGTAGAGAGAGAATGAATAGAGAGAGAAAAAGGAGAGAGAGAGAGGGTAGAGAGAGAATGGTAGAAATAGAAAAAAGGGAGAGAGGAGGGAGAGAATGATAGAGATAGAAAAAGGAGAGAGAGAGTAGAGAGAGAATGAGTAGAGAGAGAAAATAGAGAGAGAGGGTAGAGATAGAAAAAAAGGGAGAGAGGAGAGAGAGAATGATAGAGATAGAAAAAGGAGAGAGAGGGTAGAGAGAGAATGGTTGAGATAGAAAAAAAAGGGAGAGAGGAGAGAGAGAAAATAGAGAGAGAGAGAGGGTAGAGAGAGAATGGTAGAGATAGAAAAGGGAGAGAGAGGGTAGAGAGAGAATGAGTTGAGAGAGAAAGAGTAGTGAGAGAAAAAATATAGAGGGATAGAGAGAGGATGAGTAAAGAGAGATATGGTAAAGAGGGTGGATAGAGAAAGAAAATGTTGTGAGAGAAAGTATAGAAAAAAAAGTGAAAAATAAAATTGGAAAGCTATTTTTATTGTTTTCCCAATTTGATTTTTTTCTTTGAAAAACACTTTTAACTTTTCAATAAAAAATAAAAAACAGAATTAATAACAAACATGTTTCCTATTTTTTTTTGTGAAAAATAAACAGAAAATAGAAAACTTAAACCACTCCAAACGAACCCTAAGGTAGCGGTTTTTCAACTGCTACTTTTAATAAGTGCTGCAATAGGCCTTATGCAGTTTGATGGCTATTGCAGTGAAAATTTAAATTGCTGCATAAAAGTTTTATGCAGCGGTTCTTTACTGAATGGCAATGGTTTCATGGAATTTTAGGCAGTAATTTGAGCTGGCAGACGTAGCACTTTTGGCAGGACAAGGCAGGGGTTTGTAGCATAGTTTTAAAAACCGGACCGGTTATTGAACCGGTAAGAAGACTGGGTTAGTGGTTTAGCGGTCCAACCGGAAAACCGGCGGTTGAACCGGCGGGTCAATTCTGATTAGATAAAATAATAATTAATACTTATAATTTTTCTTTTTTTTATAACAAACAATGAGTATAATCATAAAAAATAAAATATGAGTCTACTTAAATTTAAAATAAAATTAAAATACAAAATATTTATGATAATTTTCTAATTAAATAAATTAATAAAGTATAAATATCAAAAATAAAATATTATAGAACTATTAATCGAATATTCATATCAAAAATAAATATTATAGAGTCAATATATAATTCAAAAATATTACATTTTTCATTAATATAAATAAGTATTATTTATTCTCATTTTTAATCCAAAAAAATAAATAAAACGACGTCGTTTTGATCAAGATGACATGGTTGCCGGTTCACCGGTCCGACCGGTCGGTTCACCGGTTTTGGAGTTACTGGTTTTCCGGTCCGACCGACCGGTTCACCGGTTTTCCGGTCCGACCGGCCGGTTCACCGGTTTTCGGGCGGTTCATTTCCTGTTCCGGTTTTATCAGTGAACCGAACCGGTCCGACCTCCGGTTCACCGGTTTTCCGGTCCGACCGGCCGGTCCGGTCCGGTTTTTAAAACTATGGTTTGTAGAGTTAAAGGCAGCAGATTTTATAAGAAAGGACAGAAGTTTGGAGAGAAAAAGGCAGTGGCTAGTATCTAGCTTATTAGACATCTATTCTTGCAGCGGTTTTTCAGCTACTGTTTTTAATAGGCGCTGCAATAAGTTTTATACAGCGGTTTTGATGGCTATTGCAGCGAAAATTTAAACTGCGGTCAGTATTCAATTTATTGGACTTACTAATTTGGACAGATTCGAATAGAATTTTGAAAGGCGGTAAAAATTTTTCAGTAGATATTTAATATGACTACATTCTCAAGTGTCGAATCTGAGATCTTTAATTAAATGATATTAAATCCTTGCAATTTGTACCACCGGTTGTTCATAATATACTATTTGTATAGTATGTAGAAGAAAGTACCATGCAAGTGTGATATGTATATACTTGTATATATATAAATAAAGTGATAAATAAAAATATAAAAAATATTAAATTAGAAGCTTGTTTCATTTTTTTTTTCAATCAAATGGTAAATTTTAGAAGAGAGTGATTTTTTTTTCTTTTTCTTAGGTTGGGTCCGCGAATTTGACTTCAAATGATATTATTTTTGAGTCATCTTGCGTTTGGGGTCAGGTTTTCTAAGAAACGTTTGAGTCTGACCTAATTTTGACGCCTCTAATCCTACGTAAGCACATGTTTTTTCATCTCTTAGCATTAGTTAACTTAAGTAAAGGTAAATGCTTATCTTATTTAGCAAAATGCTTTGAGAAATACGCAAAACGTGTTTTGGCATTAAATTATACCGTCACCAAAAAAAAAAAAGGTTGCCAACTAGTAGTCCCATCGTCAATGGGGGGAAAAAATCATAAACTTGTTGAAGGGTTTGAATGCATTAATCAGATCATTTCCGAGAGTTTTTTTTTTTTTTTTCCCACTAGGTGGATCCGGTCCATTCAAGGGTCATACAAAGTTACGTCTGCAAAATCCAATGACTTTTATTTATTTATTTATTTATTTTATGCCAGAGTTGTTAATTTTGTAGACACGCTTAAAGGCAAAACTAGTGATCTCCCCGAACTATATATGTGTGGTTTTATTTTTAATTTAGAAAAACAACACAAACATACAATTATAACTAAAATTTTAAATTAATGTCTAATGTTTGAATTAATGTTAAATTATAAATATAAATTTTTTTATAAAACCTGTTTACAATATTTTCATCGTGAAATAACTTGATAATTTTCTGTTATCTAATAATTAAATTTCTTGAGTTGTACACTATTTACTCGTTGCACCATCATATCAACTCTTCATGTGATGTCACATCATTCAAAATAAGATGGCATGAAGTTTTGTTTTTTTTTTTTTAAAAAGTTTTCCCTAATTTTTTGAATTTAATTAAAAATTTAATAAAAATTAAAAAAAATTAAAATAAAATATCCTGTCATCATATTATTAATGAAGTGACATCTTAGGAGGTGGTTTGATGACTTGAAGAGTAGATGACGTAAAACTCAATGACTTTAACAGTCAAATAATATAGAAATATTGAATTGTTCTGCAACAAAAATTTTGAAGGACCAATTTTACAAAAAAAAAAAATGTTGTGTAATAATGTAATATTAATTCAAACGTTAGATATTTATTTAAGCAATTTAACTAAACGAAAAATAAAAATTGAATCGTGAGTTTGGTACACGATTCAATGTGAGGAGCTTGCTACAATGTGAGGAGCTTGCTACAACACCAAACGTTAGACACCAATTTAGATAATCCCCTCAATTTATTTTTTAATTTTGTGAAGCCCCGTGTTGTTATTGCAACATTTGGAATAGGTTCTAAAACCATTTTTGCTAAAGCTATTTTTTACTCGGTGTAAATTTTTTCTGACAAGTCTTTAAGAGTTATATATATCCATGACCAAAAGCCACTAATTAATTATCATTTAGAACGGCAATTAAATGATAACCTAGAAATATGCATTTGCGTTGAGCTCCTAACATCAACATAAAGTGTTTTACTCAATATGACAATCCATGTATTTGTTCGCCTGGACACTAAAGCTGCCTCTGGTCTGGAATTTGTGAATTGTACATCTTGTCATTGTTATCTTGCTTGTCATTATTTTTAAACGTCCTAATTCGAAGCCCAATCTATTAACAACTTACGTCGTATAAGATTGTGATCTTCATCAATTATTTATCAACAATAAAAATACAAAGAATCTTGGTGAAGGAGTATATGATATGAACAAAATATAGAGTTGTAACTTGGCTTTTATGGATGACATTTTATTTTAATCAACAAAATATAATAAAAAATAATGTCATTTATGACATTACAATTCCATTATGATACAGGCATTTGCAATAGACAAAAAAAAAAAAAAAAAGAAAACAGTACGTCCTATGGATAAAACTGATTGCAATCACTAAAGCTTCTTCAAACAAAGTGAAGAGGGGCTTCGACCACTTGGAGCAGCGGTTGTTTTATCATAGAATGTTGAAGAAGCAGAATTTGACAAAATAGAAAAATAACATACAAATAGATGATTAGAAAGTAAAACTATATAGAAAGCTTCTTATTTTCATGGTTCTTATATCCAGATTAAAAAGTGAATCAATTTCAGGTGCAATAAGTCATTGATTGTTACAATGTATGATTTTGTTGATTTTCATAAAGAAAAGAAAACATAAAACTGTTAAAATTCTATGTTAGGGTAAAAAACTCTCGAAATTACATCATGTTCCACTATCTTCATCCCTCTCATAATCAGTCATCTATTGTTTTCAATATATAATAAAAGGAACTCCTCAAATTCTCTAAGAAATTGGGTGCAATGACCATTATGTAAGTGATTTGGAAGATAAATGGTTTATCCTTTAAATGAGCTACAATGAAAGGAGAGCCATGTCATGTGGCATTATATATATATATATAGAGAGAGAGAGAGAGAGAGAGATGAGATTTAATGGCGTCACGAGCAACATAATTAGTTTGAATTAGATGTGTTGGTGGCGCTGCACTTCAAATAGTGAATTGCGGATGTTGGGATTGAATGCAAAACTTTCTGTTTTGGTTTGGCCAAGGCAGGCCCTACCGAGGACAGAACTCGCGTGTGCAAATCAACCACCCTCACTCATTCATTGTCTTTCTTCACATATGCTCGTTCTTTTATTGAATCTAATTTGTTTTAGTTTGGGTGAAATCTGGATTGCTGCAGTATCTTGTTAATTTATGTGTCTGAGTATCCACCAATGATAGGTTGACGAGGATTAGAAAATGCCTGCACATAAGCTAATACTTATATATTATTTATGTAGACTGAAAATTATTTTATGTCCTCCTACTATCAACACAAACAACCAAAAGAGTATTTAGAGTGATGGAGTAATACAATTGATACAACGTCCTTTATTTTTTTTATTTTTTTTTAAAAGATACTTGTTTTGTAGTTTTTTTTAAAAAATTTTTATTGCCGCTACAAAGCTCAAACCTTGAAAATTATAAGTGGTGGAAATAAAATGAGTTTTTCTTTTTTTTTTTTTTTTTGGGTTTGGGTGCAATGTGTTGTTTGCATTGTTTATACCTTCTTGAACCCACGACCTTTGCTAGGGTCATGGATACATAGCCATCAATGCAACAAGAGGGCGGTGGGGGAACTAAAATTAGATACTATAAACTAAAATTACTTTTTCTAATGAAAACTTTAGTATTTTTTAGTAATAAATGAATAAAGAAGACTAATTTAAACTAGTCAGCCAATTTAACACCAAAAAAAAAACAAAACTAGTCAACAATGTTTGCAATTAAAACCGGGTAATGACATGGATAAGGGGATGGGATCACCGTGAGGACCAGGCACTGACTTCGTTGACTTCCACAATATGCCCTCCGGCATTTGCATGACCATTTATGTTTTTGGAAAAAATTTGATGGTAACGCAGCCATGGCCAGGCACTGAATTCGTTGACTTCAACGACATGCCCTCCGTTGACTTTGGGGTTTGGTAATCAAGGTAAGCAATGGTGCAAATGAAGTAGAGCTGTCAAATTTTAGCACCGCTGGATAATTCGATTTGAATCTGCACGAAAAAATTGACCCCAATACGGCATGAAAATGATTTGATATGAAAAAGACTTGAAAATTTAGAGTCCAATTCCATCAGACCTATAATGATTTGCGACCCAACTTTTTTTTTTTCAGTAAGAGAATAAAAATAGAAAAAAATATTATAATATTTGAATCATATATTTTATGCTACAAAAAAACATATATTTTACTATTTTTCTTTCTCTTTCTGAATCTTAACCATAAATTTTTTTCAAAATATTTTGAAAATTTTATAAATTTTTCAAAAAATTTTCAGAAATTTTTAAATTTTCAAAATTTTTTATAGAAATGTCATGTCATCAAAAATGATATGTGGCCAACTTTGCCTTAAACTAATTTAAAATAAACTGAAGATAACTTGATTTTGAAATAACCTAATTCAAAATACTTAGAACCTGAAATGAACAGGCTCGAACTCGACCTAGGAACCAATTTTGAGATCTCTGAAATGAAATCAAAAGACAAAAGTGTTATGACAAGATTACTCTTGATTTTAATGAGGTATTTGGGTTAGTTTTTAAAGAGGTAAAATCACATTTCATTTTTAAAATGTAAAGAGATAAATGTTTGGATTTGTTATTGGACACATAAAATAGATTTGTTAGTTGTTACTCTATTTCATGAATATTTATATAAATAAAATATTTTTATTTTTCAATAATTCTCAAATATTATTTTTTTATTAATATTAACACTTAAAAAATATCTCAAACATTATATTTTTTTACTTTCTATTAAATATTAATAATTTTTTTGAAAAAGTTAAAAATTAAGTGAGAATATTCTCAATATTTTTTATATAATATTTATTCTAAAAATAAAAATCATAAAATATAAAAATAATTTTGTTAATATGATACATTAATATAAATTAAATATCTAAATCAGTTATTTAATTATTTAACAGTAACAACAAATACAAAATTAACTAAATACTTCATTAATTTTTTTAGCAATCAATAAAGAGAAACAAAAATTGACAAGTAACAATAATAACAATTAGACAAAACAATCAGTAATAATAATATTAAACAAAAAAAAACCAAGTATAGTTGGTCAAAAGTCCTTTTTTGCTTCAACAATCAATTTCTTATATTGCACCTATATTGCAACTGTAGTTAATTCACTTTTTAATCTTGATATAAGAATCCTGAAAATATGAAGCTTTCTATGCAGTGTAACACTCTAAATATCTATTTGTATGATATTTTTGTATTTTGTCAAATTCTGCTACTTCAATATTCTATGATAAAACAACCGCTGCACCCAACCGGTGTATGACCCTTCTTCACTTTGTTTGAAGAAGCTTTGGTGATTGCAATCAGTTTTATCTATGGCACGTACTTTTTTTTTTCTATTGCAATGCATATATTATAATGGAATTGTACTTTTATAGTTGAAATTAATTTTGATTATATTTTGTTGGTTTGAATAAAATGTCATCCATAATAGCCAAGTTACAACACTATATTTTGTTTATATCATATACTCCTTCACCAAGATTCTTTGTTTTTTTATTGTTGATAAATAATTGATAAAGATTACAACTTTATACGATGTAAGTTGTTAATAGATTTGGCTTCCAAGATTGAGGACGTTTAAAAATAATAACAAGGAATATAACTATGACAAGATGTACACTTCAATTAGTGTCCAGGCGAACAAATATATGTATTGAGTAAAACATTTTATGTTGATATTAGGACCTCAATGCGAATTCATTATTTTTAGATTATCATTTGATTGTTGTTCCAAACAATAATTAATTAGTGGCTTATTGTCATAGATATACGATACTTTTATAGATTTATCAGAAAAATTTACACGAGTAAATAATAACTTTAGTAAAAGAGGTTTTAGAACCACCAATCCCAAATGTTGCACTAACAACATGAGGCTTCACATTGAATTGTGCACCAAACTCACCATTTATTATTATTATTTTTTGTTTAGTTAAATTGCTTATATATTATTTATCCTATAAATAAATATTAATTTTCATATTTATATAATTGTGTTTTATTAAATTAAAAAAATAACCGCACATAACATAGAGTTGTCACTGATTTGACTTTTAAGCGTATCTACAAAAATAATAATTCTCGCATAGAAATAATTAAAATAAAAATAAAAGTCTCTGGATTTTGTAGTCGTAACTTTGTACCGGATTTACCTAGTGGAAAAAACTCTCGGAAACCATAGTTTATAATTTTTTTTCGTTTTTTTTTTTCGCTCATTGGCGATGGGACTACAAGTTGGCAAACTTTTTTTTTATTGGGTGTCGGTGGATGTTGATTTCAAAACAGGTTTTTCGTCTTTCTCAAAGAATTTTGCTTAGTAAGATAAGCATTTTCCTTTATTTAAGTTGACTAAAGCTGAGAGATGGAAAAAACTCGAACATGCCTTAGAAAACCAAACAAAACGTGACTCAAAAATAATATCATCAAATTTGCCGATCTGATATGAAAAAATATCATTTTCTCTTCTAAAATCTAGCACTTTTTCGAAAAAAAATAAAACAATCTTATTATTTTAATTTGTTATATTTTATTTATTACTTTATTTGTATATGCACAGCACAGTTCTTTATTTTTATATATTATACAAACATAAATTACCTTTAATTTAAATACTTTTGATTTTTATCCACACACGCACACACATATATATTTGAATATAATGAAATAAAAAATTAAATAATGCATGTCTGTATACACATGTATTAAATGATATAAATATATAAAATATATGATATACATGATATTTCTTGTACAAATAAATATAAAAAATTGAATAATAAAATAATGAAATAAAATATTTTTACATGATATTTTTACCTTGTCTTGACTATAATGAAATAAAATATTAATGAAAATGGAAAAAAAAATTTTAAATTAAGAGGTCCACTAATATATCAACTCCAATCTGACTGAAAATACAGTGTAATGTGAAAATAATCAGACCTAAAATAACTCAACTTGAACTTGCCCAACTTGACCCATTCGAGTCTCTATGCAATTTTTTAATTTTTGATAAATGAATATAGTGTTTATCTGGCATTACAACAAAAACAGAGGACTCAGCGAACATGCTGAGAAAATTGGTGGGCTAAGGAGGGGGATAAAAGCCCTTTCATTTAATATTTACATTCCACAAGGAAAAGGGAAAAGGTTTATGGAAATACAAAATTAGTATATACTTTAGTTATATTTTAATTGTTTATATTTTTTATAATTATAATTACATTTTTTGTAATAAAAATTTATACTTTATTTTTTTGTTATAAAAAATAAGTGTATTATTATAAAAAATATAACTATAATTATAATATGATCGAATTATATAATAAAAATTATATATCTATGTAACAATACTTTTAAAACGTCAGGGGAAAGCCAGTAAGGTTTGATGGGCCTTGAAGGTTGTCTACTGATTTAATTCAATGACTAATTATTGTCTATATGACCCATATTAAAAAGTAGGAAAAACGTTTGTCAACAAAAAAAATTTAGAACAGAAAATATTTTTAATATGATTAATTTTAAATAATGATATTTATAATTTATTTTTTATTTTAATAAATATTAATATTGTTGTTTATA
The DNA here is from genome assembly GCA_037832335.1 of Carallia pectinifolia. NCBI lineage: Eukaryota > Viridiplantae > Streptophyta > Magnoliopsida > Malpighiales > Rhizophoraceae > Carallia > Carallia pectinifolia. The sequence continues at coordinate 33,788,185 of CM075453.1, forward strand.
ATTAAAAATTTATTATATTTTAAGCTATTTCTTTCTCCATTTTCTTTGCCCACGACCGATACCCAAGTTGTGCTACACATCAACAGTTGTAAGGTATCTTTCTAGTCAGTGCTCTCAATCGATTTTTAGTTTCAATTTCTTCAATTTTTTTCATAAATAAATTTAGTTTATATATATAAGAACGATGAGAACAAGGAACTCCTTTGCTTTCTGCATATTATTTTATCTTGTGGCTCTGTTAATGATTTTTTAGGTAAATTAAATGCGCTATATATATTAAAACCAGGTGGACGTTCAAAGCAGGTTATGGACCGTATTTAATGAGCTGTATATGATTTGTTGCTCATGTCAGGATGAACTGATATTTAATGGTGCGGGACTATCATAAAATGTGACTGTAGAATTGGCTGATGCTATCATAAAATATAATCTAATAATAATATTAAAAATGAATAATTTAGAGAAAATTTTTCTTTACTTGTAGTTCCATGTGGTATTTTTAAAATTTTTTTAAAACAACGATACAATTCTTTCAAAAAATCACTTTAATATAGAGCGATAAATTGGATCTTTATCTAATGGAAAATGGCATGCCTTGCAACGACCGTTTAGTGAACAGCAACAACCATTTGGTGATTATTTGGTTTTCTGATATTTATTATTGGTTTAATATCCTTAGCTATTGACTACTTCGGTTACCTCATGCTTTTAAAGTCAATTTAATTTCTTAAAGTTACTATGATTGTCTTATGAATAATCTAGCCGTTTGTTCAATCTGAAGTATTTCTATATCATACCATGATTTCTCTGAATAGCTGGACACCATCTCCAATCTTAATTATTAGACGTATATATACGTTACTTTACTATGTTAATTATTATAATTTGTCTCATACATTTCAATACTGATTTTATTTCTTAAAATCACGATGATAGATGAGTAACATAGTATTTTGTGGAGGTTAATTTCATTTATTCCTTATTTAATGTACATTATAATCATTAATTAATTGATTACTCCCCTTGCCATACATATTGGCCTTCCACTCATGCTTCCACTAAATCAAGCTTTAGTCTCCATCTATGAATCAATTATTTCCTCATTTTTGCAAGTAATCATTGATATTGTCGAATCACATTTCCACACCCAAACCACAAGTTAAGGTATGATCTTCTTTTCCACAATTGCTTTCATGTCAAACGTTCTTATGTAGGGTAACAATAACAATATAATTGCTAACTTCAACTTTCTCATATGCAGATCATGGAATGCTATTTAATTAAACACCTCAAAATTAACTCAAACATCTCGAAGGTCAAAGTCTTCGTCATTCATCTTTAGAAATTTATGAACAAAAAGGATAATTACAACTCTCTAATTAGTGTTGAAGTAATGTTAGCTGATCAAGAGGTATGATTTTTAACATTTAAAGTTACATAAAATAAGCTCATTGTCTTCACATAAATATATTTTGGTCATTTTCCGTTTGTATTTCCTTTGTCATCCCCCTTTTATTGTGTGTTTTCTCCCTTTGTTCATATTTGCTTTGTTCGTAATCATAATTAACAATGAGAAAAATATATATTTTATCAATGATCATCATCATTCAATGTGATTATAATTTTTTGCACGATCGTATAATAAAGCTCTAAACAGAACTCACATATGGGATGAAAAGCAATAGGAGAGTTTTAATTACTGTAAATACACATAAATCTTTTAAATGGAAAATGCTCCTAATATGATTTTATCCCTTTTCTCTTTCACAATTTTTGTTCAATTGGCTTCTGAGATTTTTGGATTACATAAAAGACAACGACGTGCCAAAGGATAGTGATGACTGATGAGAGTGAAGTTGCTATAGTTGTGATTCTTTTTATTAGAGGTATATTTGTTTTGTAATTTCTTTTTCCTTTTTCCACTCTTAATAAAAAAATAAATAAATAATTCGTCATCAAGTTTAAAAAGGTTATGTATCTATGTTGTTTGGGATCTTATGATTTGCATACAAGAAAAAAGTTAGGGATAAGTATAATAATCAAATCATTTCTAAAAAAAAAAAATCAGACATTACTTGATATAATCTCACTTTAATTGACTATTACTGTTTGTTACTTTGAGAATAATTGTTAATTTTGTTATATTAAAATGAATATTTAATCCGCGTAATGCACGGGTTCTACTGTAGACATAAACATATATCTCATAACATCAGATAGAAAAATAGGTGTCTAACATTTTTATCTGAGCTTTTGACCAAATATATTGAATCTAATAACAATATTATAAATAGGTAGTTTAGAGAAAACTTCCTTTTATTTGTAACTTAACAATTAATGAGTTATAATTTTTGTAATTTTTTTTAATTTTTATCTCTAATTATAATCTTTAAAAACAATTAATGAGTGTTAACTTTTACCATTTTTTTAATATTTTTTATCTATAATTGTAATTTGTAAAATTTTAAAAATAATCTATTAGCATTAATAACCATTTCAATGCTCTCTCAATCTTTTCATTTTATTTTTTTTTCTAACTAATAAAACGAAATGGGGTTTTTGCATTAACTTGTCTCTAAGTTTCTAAATCAAAAAAAAAATGTAAGAATAAAAATAATGAAAAAGCTAATAAGACTATAAAATTAGATTTCAAAAATAATGTAAAGGAGATTGATATTTAAATTTAACTCTTCTTCTCCTTAAATTGCGTTCCATATCTTTTTATTTATTTATCTATATATTCTATTCTTATCATATAACAATAATATAAATGGGAAGCTTAATCTTAGCCTAAAATTTAATGCTATTATGATTTTTTTTTTGTGTCAATTTCCTGCTATTTTCTACTCTATTGTTCCATTATGGTACTGCTTTTTTCACTAAAAATAAATTATTACAAGGTAATAAAACAATGAATGACTCTTAAAACAAGACCAAGCCATTATAAAAGTGAATAATGGTGGTGACCCAATGAAAAAATAGAAGATGAAATTTGTTGTTTTGGGTTTCGTTGTTGGTCCATGCCTCTTTCCTATTTCTTCTCTCACCCGAACACAAACCACCCAAAAAAATGAACTGGAATATTTTCAATTCAAAATTATGATAAAATAATTGTCCTTTATTTGTTGTTTCAAATATTGTTAATAATTGTTTTGAATATTATGAGTAACTGCCTTTTTCAATATTAATTACAAAGTCAAAATAATTGTCCTCTATTTGTTGTTTTAAATATTGTTAATAATTATTTTGAATGTTATGAATAACCGCCTTTTTAATATTGATTACAAATTTATTAGAATTATCATTAATTACATAGTTGCCATTATCTAATAATTGTTATTTATTATAATTAACTACAATTTTATATTGTTTAACTGAAATGTTTTGAATGACAACTTTTTCAAAACAAATTGTAAACTGTGTTACATCTCATTAATTTCACGTTATTCCTAAACAAGCCTTTTCTGATATATAAGTAAAGATAAATGATAGATATCAATAGAGAAAATGTCGATAGAAGATTGCAAAATGAAATTCATGCTGTCGAGAATATTATCATTGCACTGTTTGACCATCATGCCAATAAGAAAATGGGTACCCATCTCAGTTCATGCAAAAATGTCACTACTTTCAAATTCTAATTTTTTTTATTTATTTATTTGGCTATTGTGTGTTAAGCATATTATTGAAAATTTATTGAACGTTAGAACTTAAAGTAACATATGGAGAATCTGAATGTTAGATATGTTGAACACATTTCTAAGATGAATATATTGAAAATTCCACTCAATTAAAATAAACTTTATCGTTAGATCGTGTGAGAAAGTCTCCCTTATCTTTTTTTTTTCTTCTTCCCCACTTGCCCACTTGCCCACTCTCTCTCTCTCTCTCTCTCTCTCTCTCTCTCTCTCTCTCTCTCTCTCTCTGTTCTTTTCTTTTTTTGTGCTTTTTCCTTGGCTCTTTTTCCCCAGCACACACCACTTACAATATTTTGTTTTCTTCTTTCTTTTCTCTCTTTTCACTACTTACACACATTTTCATTTGGTATTGACCCCACACGCCGACACTTAATTGATCTTAAGGTTTATTCCTTTGTAAGTGTAGTATAATTAATTCGATTTACTTAACGAGAGTAAATTTATACTATGAATGTGTTGGATACTACTCATATTTAATTTTTTTTCAAAAAAAAAAAAAAAGAAACATAAATCACTGGAGTCATATGACCAAAAATTATAGACAAATGGTCAGGCAACTTCGAGAGACCTTGATGGGAATATGGTGGAAGTCAATGAAGTCAGTCCTAGTAAGCAAAAGTGCAATCCACGGCCACGCATACTCAATTTCTACTTGTGCTAGTGCCCATTAATTGAACAGTCTATATTAACGATTGACTAACTAATTGGGTTGGTAGGCTCCAATGTATAGGTTGAGAAAATGTCTTGCAAAAACATTCATATTACAACCACATTAATAAAAATAAAACAAAATATTACTTTTTTTGTTTCACATTCTATTGTTGTGATTGCAGAAAGTTTTATATTTGTTATATTACAAATAATTGTCTTAAGTGTCTTTTTCCTAGAAAACTGACATTCTTTCTAATTAGTATTAGCATTAAGTCCGACCAAACTTATGAAACAATTGTGACAAAAATGACGTAAAATGAGTTTTAAAAACATATACATATTTATTACTGAAATACAAAACAATTCATGTCGTTGATTACTTAGTTAAAAACATTGTTATTTAGATGTGAATTTTGCTAACTTGTCTATTGTTTATGTAAGTTAACAAATGAAACATTGTCTGCTATTTAATGTTTAAGCATCAATACTTTCACATTAATGATTTTTTAGGTTGTTTTTATAAGGTTGCTATTAAACATGAAAGTCTGAACTTATGAGAACGAAAAAAAGGGACATTAAAAATGCTTCAATTACTAAAATTTAGTAAATCAAGGCTGAAATAAATTCCATAAACTACAAGTCAGCTTGAATGTCTTTTAAGCTTTATTAATAGGAATTTATTACAATGGAGCGCAAGAAGGCTATGAGAGCCCAAACTTGGATAAAAATGGAAGATTATCCAGCAGAAAATAGTAGAATTTGGTGGTACTGTCCTCAATGAACGCAAACAACAGTCTTCGCCAGTACGGATTTATGTACAAAACTGCAGCTATTACCAACAAGACCATGATGTAAGATATCAGAAAGCTCACATAGAAAGCATCCATGTCTATGAAGCCATTGTCTTCTTCGCTTTCTTCTTCTGTTGAAGTTCTTGGCATTGATGATGAAGAAGATGGTTCTCTTTCATTACATCTTTTTGGCAACGGCATCCCGCAAAGCAGAGGATTTCCTTCATAGCTACTTTCATTAAAGGTTGCAAATTGGCCAACCCACTCTGGCGTCCTTCCCGATAAGTTATTGTGAGCTACACTGAAAACAGCTAGAAAATTTAGTTCAGTGAGTTGAGAAGGGATTTTTCCATACAATTTGTTGTACGAAAGATCTAAGCTCTCAATCTGCTTTAGATTCTCAAACATCAATGGAATTGTCCCCGTCAAGCTGTTATGGGACAAGTTTAGCACCTGAATATGATTAAGGTTTCCAATTTCAGGAGGAATTTCACCCGTCAAGTTGTTGCAAGAAAGATCGATTCCGGACATGTACTTGAGAATGCTTGCTTGATAATTGTTGGATAGACTTTTTGCCGTAAATTCTAATGGTTGCTGTCCTTCACCAGGAAAACCAAATGACATTGTTGGAGCTGAGGATGGAGGGGACCCCATATTGTAGGCGGAGGCAAAAGCTGTTGGAGCAATAGTTGGAGGAGCACCTGGAGCAAAAGCAGTAGGTGTTGGAGCTCCTATTGAATTGGAATCATTTTCCTTCTGGATATCAAAATTGCCATGAGACATTAGGCAAGGAAGAATATGCCCTGTGAGATTGTTATTAGAAAGATCAATCAAGTTCAATTGATCCAACGTGCACAACTCAATTGGAATCTTTCCTTGAAGATTATTATGACTAAAAAGAAGAAATTTCAGTTGAGAGCATCCTCCAATCCATTCTGGAATGTTACCGGTGAAATGATTGTGACCAAGGTCTAATGTTGTTAGACTTGAACAATCACAAAATGCTTTTGTGAGCGATCCGAACAGCTTATTATTGGACAACTTAATCTGAGTCGCCCACGGAGGGCAAAACTCTGTTGGTAAAGCTCCAGAGAGATTATTTTCTGAGAGATCTAAAACAAAAATTTGAGAATTACCAATCCACCCCGGGAAGCTGCCAGAGAGATTGTTATGACTGATGTCCAGCACCGTCAAATAGGACAAAAGAGACAAACTATGCGGAATGTTTCCGGTGATTTGGTTTCCACCTAAGTTCAGAAGTCCCAACGTCGTCATGCCCGTAAACAAGCCCTCTGCTATTTCCCCAGACAAGCTATTGTTGGACAAGTCCAATATAAATAATGAGGATAACATGCCAAGCGACAAGGGAATGCTGCCAGTCAATGCATTTGTGAACATATACAAATTTGTCAAGAGCGGAAAATATGACCCAAATTCCGACGGAATGTGGCCATGGATGCTATTCCTGGAGATATCCATGATTAACAAACTCATGTGTGGATGAATTGGCAATTGGAGTGGTCCTGAAAGAGAATTATTGGACAGAACAAGGTTTGCTAAATCTGTGTTGTTTTCTAACAACCAATATGGAAACTCTCCCATAATCTGGATATGTGAGAGATCAACAGATTGAAGGCTGCGTTGATGGTATAGGAACATAGGATATGATGCAATTCTAACAGATTTATGACTAGACAAAACCAGGGTTTGCAGTTGAAACTTTGGCGACAAATTGATGACCTCTGTCTGTGCACACAACTCATTTTCTTGAACATCCAAGTACGTGAGTTTGGAATGATTGAAAAACGGGGCAAGTGAGATTGGGACTATGAACCTATTTCTCCCAACTCGCAGCTCTTCAATAGATGTCAAACTCTTGATGGGAGAAAAGCTGATGACTCCAGAAATTTGGTTGAAAGAGAGATCTAAGGATTTGAGGGATGTCATATTTGCTAAACACCAAGGTAAGGAGCCGCTGAGATCATTGTTGGAAACAGAGAGGTATCGAAGATGCCTTAATTCGCATAGACCTGCAATCATATCATTATTCGTTGAAGCTTTTTTTGTAAAGAATATATGATATAAATCATTTACCTTATGACATCAAAAGCGAAAGGACGAACCTTGGGATGATAAGATAGTGGTATTGAGCAAGTTATTGCTCAGATCAAGAGACTGTAGATTCTTAAGTTTTGATAATCTCTGGAAACCTGCATAAATAACCGTGCACTTTGAATAAAAAACCATGCCCATTTGATTCAAAACTTTTTGTTTAAATTACAACAAAAGTAAAAACAAAATCAAAACATGGACCAAAACCTTCATTCTCGGCACAACCAACAATTCCAAGGCCTGCCAACACAAGAGTTCTCAATCCTTTAAAAGGAAGGAACAAAGAGGTATTTAGATACAAATCTCCCATCCTCTTGTGCCCACCCATGGAATCAACAAATAGAGTAGTAACTTGCTCAATAGCATTACATTCAACCCAGGACCAATGACAACAGTTCCCAGTATTGTTAATATTTGAGGACTCAATGTTAATGTAAGCAAAGAGTTGCAAGAGAGCATTTCTTTCATGCTCCAAGCAGCCATGGCATGCTCCTATTAAAACCACAACTACTAGCACTATTGTTGAAACCTTCATCTCGAACCTCAGTTTCTCTATACTAAACAAAGCTACTTAACAACTAATTTATTTTTATAGAAGGGTGGGGATGTTGTAGGTGCAACTTTTTGACTCGTGAAATCCAATGGACCCCAACCTTGTGGAAATATTTTAAGAAGACCATAAGCCTAATTACTATATGAGCTTCGTTTTACACCTATACTGTTCAGCCACACATTTGCACCATGTATTACTAATAAAATGCAATCATTTTTTTATTTAGTATAATTATATACATAATAAAACTAAAATTTAAAACTAGATAAATGTTACCTTTAAATTTTAAATGTAAATATAATAAAAAATAAATTTTTGTTTTTCATATTTTTTATCCCTAAAACATAATTTGTACTGATTACATGTTATTAGGTATTAGTTATACTTTCTTCTCCGGATAGTGTAGAACTTTTTCTGTCAATGTATATATTTAGACCCTTCAACACGCTATTGACTAGTCTCTAGATATCAGAATCAAAGTGGGCTTGTATACTTTCGCAACGCTTTTTTGGAAGTCAAGGTAAGCAACGAAACAAAACAAATGAAGCCAAAAGCAAAAACGGTGATGCCGACATTACTAATGATTTTACTAAATATTAGTCACATACCCATATATAGTTGATCAAAAATTTTTATTTTTTAGGATAAATAAATGGAAATTAGTTCATGACATGCTTGGAACTGCCCTAATGACTGTCAAAATGAATTTTTTTTTCATTTGACGAATTGGCCAATATATGTCACTATTAGGTGATGACTTGGAAAATCAAAAATAAAAAAAAATAAATAACAGATAAAAGGAGCATGAAGCAATCAGAAATAGATTGAGTTTTCCTCTAAAAACTTGCTTCTTGATTTACCATGAAATTTTAATTAATTTACTTATTTGATTTGCTTTTATTTTAAATAATAATTATTTTTTAATTATTTTCTATATATTTGAATTATTATACAATCATATGACTTATTTGTTTAAATATCGAACAGCAATAATTCAATTTAAAATTTTCCAAGTCATGAAATTTACAATAGCTTATATGTCGGCTATACGGTCAATTTCAAAGAAAAATTTGTCTAAATAGAATGAAAGAAAATAAGGAGAAGGAAATATATAAGAAAGATGTAATTTCAATCTATATTGCTGGATCAGTCAAAAGATAAGAGAGAGAGAGAGAAAATTGATTTTTCATTGTACAGAAGCTTAAAAAAGAGTCTGAGGAAAATAATATAATGATGTCATATATAATTACTATTATATACTACACAATAATGCATATTATATGTAATATAGTGATGCATATTGTATATAATTAGTATAACATAATGTTTACATTATTCAATGCAAGTAAAACAATTCAATATACAGAAATTATAGGATATTTTTCACTAATTGATTATATATCATATTAATTATAGAAATTATTTGGTGTATTACATCATCTCACATTTTTCAATCAATTAAAATTATAATTATTAAATTTTAGATTAATTTTTTTTTGTAATTTTCATTATTAATATGGTAAAAAATGGAATTTAATATTTGTATCCAATAAAAATATTATAAAACTCAAATGATTTAAAATTTAAAAAACTCTGAAACCTAAATAACCTGGTTTGACACTGATCGACGACACAATTTGCCACATCTAGTGGCATGCTCTATTTGTTTAGAATAATATTTGCGAACGACCGAAAAGTTATTAATTATTAAATGATTTTCTCTACAAACTACTGTGTATAGATGTGATCACACCTAAAATAATAATATAATAATAATTTAATATATTTTTTTATTTATAATTTAAGTTTGAATTTCAATAGTAGTATTAGAGATTTTGATTTTTAAATTTTTTTGATTTTATTTTTAAATTTAATAATTATCGTGATCAATTTCAGAGAAATTTATTTAAACTCAATAGACTGTAATGTTAGATCTCTTCTTATAAATTAAATTAAATTAAATAAAATATATATATAATAATTATTTTAATTTTAACTCATAAATTTAATGTGTAATATATTATAAGGAATCTTCTTTTTAGTTTTTATATATATATATATATATGTTGGCGGGCATCTTCTGGAAGTCTATTTCTGCTTATCCACGTTACCCGGTTTTGACTGCGAACCATTGGTTGACTGACGTGTTTAATTAGTCCTCATCGTGTCTATCTATCTATTTACAGTTTTTTTAATGATAAAAATTCACCTCACATATATACTGACCATCATATTTTTAAATTAGAAGGTGATTTTTGCTATTTTATATCCTTCATTCAATCTCTTTAAAGTAAAGATTTATTATTTAAATATAAATAAATTTAAAATAAATTTTTTAAAAATTTAATTACAGTATTAATAAGTCTAAAATTAAATATCATACTTAATCTTTTACCACATCATTATGCGGTCATTCACCTACAGATGTTAGAGGAGAATGTGGACACAAAAACTCAAACTAAAATTTATATAAAGAAAAGTACGTTAAACTGTGTCTATTTCAATTAAAATAAAAGGGTAGCTTATAGTTTTCTTTAAGTGTAGTTTTTACATGTCATTTTTTTTAATTCTTTAATGTTTTTAAATTTATTTTAATTACTTAAATTCTGATTTTTTTTTCTTTTTCAGTCCTAACTAACAAATAAAAATGAAACCTGATGATTTGCTAGAATGGATGAAATATGTTTGGTTGATAAATTCGAATAAATAAAGTCTGAATTTAATTATGGGACCAGATGATTTACTAGTGAACAAATAGATAAATTTTGAATTTCTTTTCTCATTATTCAATTTTTTTGAACTAAAAAAATATATATTATCAGTATGTAGGTGATTGTATGTGCTGTTGAAACTGGAAGTCACCTATTATATTATCATTCAATCTCTTCCATTGAGAGAACTCACCGCTTAAACATTGATGGGGTCGAGCAGGTCTTTTCTATGTCCGGCTCGGCATTAATGAGTTTTAAATCAAATACTGCGCTATACCAACTCGCTGATTTCGTGGAGAAAGCGACGACAACATGACTCAAATTTAGATTAATATAAGAGAAAACATCTAACTTATTACCAAATTACTAACTTGAGTGATTTATTATTATTTTGACAGAAACATGTCTGGTTTTGGACATGATTAATTACCCGTTAAATGCATTATCTCAGATAGAGTAACGTTTTCGAAAGGCATTCAAAGACAGGAGCATAATATGAAAACATTTTACAAACAAGTAATTAGTTATAATTAAGGCAATTACATAAAATTAAAGAAATGATTAATTACCCATTACATGCATTATTTCAGTTACACATTCAAAGACAAGAGGGCAAAATATGGTAACGCTTTTAAGAGTTTTTATTGTAATTAATGAGCCTAATATATAAGAAATGCATTGTGCCATTGCAAATTCAGCGGAAGAAGGAAACCTGCTGCCGTTGAGCTGGGTTTTAATCAAAAGCAAGGAAACCACATTGGAATCATCAACTGCTAGCTGGTAAAGCACGGAAGAAGGAAACCTACTGCCGTTGAGGACACAACATACAACAGGAAACAGAGAACAAAGGACAAAATGTTGGCCAAAAAGAGAGAAATAGTGCCGAAATTGAAAGTTGTCCTTGTTAATACCAACTAAAATTTTGTCCTTTGTTTCTTTTTCTTTCTTTCAATCAAATTATTGTTCTTAATTTTATGTGAAGTTACCCTTTCTTCTAATGTCAAAAGCAGTGACTTCCATGGTCAAAAAAAAAAAAATGCAGTGACTTCCAGTATTGTATTGGATTAGTTTGTACGCCTTATTGTTAAGTTTATTTTGATCAAAAGAAGACATCTTCCAGTCTTCTTCTCTTGCCCGGTAAACCATTCATTCTACATGAAATCAATTGGGTATTCTATAAATAGTTAAAATGATATAAGATCTTCATGATTGAACTAAATTAAATGTGAAATTTGGTGCAAAAGTACCAGGGTGGCCAGTGATACGAAATTTGCTGCAACTGAAGGAGAAGAAGACAAAAAAGATTCAAACTTCAAAGAGAAAACAACCCACGAGGCATGATTATGATCAGAGGAAGTAGCAATGCATAAACGAAATTTTATTATTGAGGATAGAATTATGAAAAAAAAAAATAACTGTGCAAAATTGGGGTAATATGATCAAAAGATAGTAAAATCACTAGTAATTGGAGGAGTGAAATGGGTATAATAGGCATAGTTTTTAAAACCGGATCGGTTATTGAACCGGTGAGAAGGCCGGGTCACCGGTTTAGTGGTCCAACCGATGATCCGACGGTCGAACCGGCGGGTCAATTCCTATTTAATAAAATAATTACAAATACTTATAATTTTATTATATTTTAATAACAAACAATTAGCATAACTATAAAAAAATAAATTAGAAGCCTACTTACAACAAAAAATATTAATATGTGATATCATGAAACTAACATGTAATCCAAAAATACTACATTTGTAGCATGAAACATAAGTAAGATAAACTTAACAAGAGATTTAGTGCATCCATCCTGGAGTGTCACTCATAAACTCATCAATCCCGTCACATTGGACAAATGAAGGAGTTTCTGTCAAATTAAAGTCTTGGTTTGCACTGCCTATGGTATTTTCCACTTCATTCTCATTTCCTTGTCCTTCATCATGTTCGTCTTCATCGTCATCAAGGTCAGCAGTATTAACTTCATCTACAAAAAAATATTTGATATTATATCATTATAAATTATACTTTAGTATACATGTGAATAAAAAAAGATAGTATGTAAATTACCATCAATTTGATTGGAATCAAAACTACATGCTGCCAAGTGACGACGAAATGTCTCGAGCTCATCATCTTTTAAAGTGGAAGGTTCCTCCTCTAACACCCAATCGGCATACACTTCAAATTTTTCAAAATCAATCGGATCATAATTTCGACCCTTGAAGTGATTCCTAAACAAACAAATAAGCATTAGTTTGAGAAAAAAATTTAGAGAAAACAAAGATTATTACCTTTGTTGCAATCTTAAATTGCAATGAACATAAACCAGATCATTGAGCCTTTGACGTTCTAATCTATTCCTTTTTTTTTTTTAATGAATATGCTCAAAAATGCTCCAATTCCTCTCACAACCAGAAGCACTGCATGTTTGACTTAAAACTCGAATTGCAAGTTTTTGTAAATTTGGTGCACTACTTCCATAAGATCTCCACCACTCATCTAGAAAAACAAAAAGGAAGATATCAATTCAATTAAAATTGTAAGTCAAATTAAATAAAAGAATACTAAACCAAAATAAAAGAGCTTACCAGGAGGCATGATATGACGATCAGCTTTGGCAGATACACACCCAAAGTCACCTTCTGCATTTCTAAAGAGTCTCATTTCATTAGTTATTTTGGTTATCAAATCTGTCTTTCCGTTAGCATATCTCTCTATCACATCCAATAATCCAAAAATAGCTCCATTGTGTCTTTCCAATTCAATCTCATCAAGACTTTTCTCATATTGAAATTAGGGATTTAACCAATATCCAGCAGCATGCAAATTTTTGGACAATTGATTATCCCATCGATTTCTAGCAATTTCCAAGTAAGGTTCAACTCTCTTTCTTTTCTTTAGAAATATCCTATGCATTTCATTCTTAGCCCTATGCATAGCTTTAAACAAATATCCCATAGAAGGCCTATCATCGCTATCAACAATTCGCAGCACACGAACCAAAGGCTCAGTGAGTTGTACAATAATGGCACACTCCTTCCAAAATGCTGAATCAAGTACATGATCAACAAACTTTTTGGCTTTATTTTCTTTAGCATAAGCTGACAATATCCAATCTCTAGATGTCACCATAGCTCTCAAGGCATCCTTTTGACTCAATATACTTTGCAAAGCAATAAAATTAGTCGCAAACCGAGTGGGAGCCAGACGAACTATCTCTTTTCCATTAGTAAATTGTCTCATCAAATATAATGGATAGCAATGATTGTTCACATATTTGGTAATCTTTGAAGCATGTGTTACAGCTTTGCTAACTTCATCAAGCTTACCCATATCATGAAACATTAAATTAACACAATGAGCAGCACATGGAGACCAATATAAGTTGGGAAACTCCTTTTCTAATAGTCTACCAGCAGCAACATAATTTGCAGCATTATCAGTCACCATATGGACAACATTTTCAGGGCCAACAAACAAAACAACATCTCTAAACAACTTGTGTAACAACTCAGCAGTTTTTGAAGCATCCGAAGCATCAACAGATTTCAAGAAAACTGTTCCTTTGGGGCAATAAACAAGAAAATTAATAAGGGTTCTTCTACATCCATCTGTCCACCCATCTGCCATAAGGGTACAGCCAGTCTCCTTCCATGTCTTACGGTAGCTATCAACAAATGTTCTCACTTCCTCAACATTTTTATTCAATAAATAACCACGAAGACTGTGCATATTTGGCCCTTTATAACCAGGACCCATGCTAGCAATAGCATCTATGGTTGTTTGATAATACACGGAATTCACAAAATTAAAAGGAATGCAAGCATCAATCATCCATTTTGAGATAGTGAGATCACACCTTTCTTTGGCCTCCTTGCTGTGAAGCACACTTTTGAGAGTAGGTTGAGCACCGTGAGTTGTTCTTGGCATAAAATAACAACCAATTCCTTTTTTACTACCAATGTCTTTGCCTTGCTTTTTTGTAGAAGACACACCTTTTATATTATTACTTGGAGGTGGCATATGACTGGATGCAATTTCTTGAACCTCATTATCTCCACAATCTCTATTTATTTGCTCTTCAGCTTCATGATAAGATGCATACTTCTTATACTCTTCCATAATTTCATTTGTTTTCCTTTTCTTTGTTGCATGAACATCCATGGATTCCTTTATTTGAAATCGAACATCAGGTGGTACTTTAAGGCATGACTGTACATCACCTTTTATCCCAGCTAAATGATGCTTAAATTGATTAATTCCACCACCACCAATAACTCTTGCACAATACAAACACTCTATTTTCTTTTGGTTACCCACAGAAATTAGTTTGCAATGACCTCAGGCAGCATCCACTTTTCCTCACGTGAAAGTTGGAGATGAACTTGGAGTAGAATCATTCAAAGATTGTGTACTATTATCACCAATAGAAGACATTTTCTCTAACTGAAAAAAAAAATTACAACAGTTATATATAACTAACAAAATCAAAACTAGACTAGTATTTGTGCAAATTGATTTGCTAATTATAATAACTTGTTCATCATTGACCTTTAAAGAAAAAGCTTTACATTCTCGGTAAACAACAAAGCACATGGGGATGAATTACAAATGAATGTTTGCTAATATTATGCCATCATCTAAATCTATGCGTTAATTATTACAAATGTCTAACAAATTTCGTCCCTCTATCCCCCTAGATCGTACCAAATTGGAGAAAGAAGCACTTACACCAATGCACAAGCATGAGCGCGACCAAAAAATGCACCAAACAACCCATATGAATCAGTTGCTTTTATCCCATTCTAATCGGGTCCCTCGTGCCACACAATTGGTAACATAACCTGTTGATCCTTTGAGAACTCTACCCATTTTCTAGACAAATCAACAATCAATCACAAAATTGAACCCCACATAGTTGCTTTTTATAAACCATGGGTGATCGGTCATAATAGCTTTTTTTAATGGACCCAGAATTGAACCCCACAAGCAATCAATTGATGATTTTTAAAAAACCCAGAAAATAGCACTCAATTTGAATTAAAATTACAGTACAAGGTTATATAGATAAAAATTAAAAACAAGATGGAATTTTATATAAAGAAAAAAACAGAGAAAAATACAAGAAAAAGGACCTGTGTGGAGAAATTCTGGAGAAGGATTTGATCACAAACGAGATGGTGGACAAATCTCCAAGTACGAGTTAAGCAAGCGCAAAGAAGCGAAGCGAAGCGAAGCGAAGCGAAGAAAAATCGAGAAAAAGACACCACGACGGGAACACGGAAAAATTGAAAAATAACAAACGAAATTTTAGGTTGAGTTTTAAGTCAAACGGTATCGTTTTGGGTATGAAATAAGAGAAATAAACCGAATAGCATTGAACCGTTCGGTTCGACGGTTTTTGGGTCACCGGTTCAAACCGGTTCATACCAGTTCAAGCGGTTTTTAGCCGGGTTGATTCCTATACCGGTTCCATGTGAAAACCGGACCGGCCCACTTTTCGGTTCACCGGTTTTCTGGTCTGACCGCCCGGGCCGGTCCGATTTTAAAAACACTGATAATAGGGGTAGGTGTGGGTAGGATCAATTTTTCTTTCGCATGTTTAAGATTTGTAATTTTTATAAGTTTCATATACAAATATGATTGAGTCTTTTAAAAAAAAAAAAAAATTGGTACAGTTGGCTTTTGGATATTTTGGTGTAGATAGAGGATAAAAGTAAGACAAAGCAAGAACGGTGGCAAACAGAAGGAAGTGAGGAAGACAACAGCGTCAAAGGAAAAAGAAAAGGCTAAAAAAAATCTATCCAAATAACGAAATATGAAATATGTGTGCATATTTTCATAATTATATACATCTGTTAAAATTTGTCCTGAGATGTAATAGAATGCAAAGTCTAAGACTAGAAATATCAACTTAAAAGATTTAAAATTATATTACAAAAATTGAAAAAAAAAAAAAAAGAAATTTTTACTTATCCCCAACATTATAGGAAACAAGCTGGTATTGCTCCAGAATTAATAGAGAATTTAGTTTAACTTTTGGGGGTATTTTTTCAATTCCAAAAAGTAGGAGACTCCACCCAAATAGTAGCTAGTCCAACTACTTTTTGAATGAAACATGTGTTCCGATAATTTTTATATTAAAATATACTTATAATATTATTTTCATAAAATAGAAATATAATATTTTAAATAATCATTTTATTTATTTATTTATTTTGTCTTTTAAATAATTTTTTATTATTTAAAAAATAACAAATAAATATTAGTATAACCTAATAATATAATTTTATTCTAATCATCAAAAACTATAATGAGTAAAAATATTCAACAATCAACAATAATAATTAATAATCTATAAAAATAATAAACCAAACCCGCAAAAGTAATAAACCAAACGGGCCTTAGATCCTGCACTTCACTTTGAACTAAAGAAAGGGCATGTCCAATTCGCTCTCTCGGTCCTTCAAGTGGCTCATATCTGGTCCTATGAAGCCCAATACCTCAAACTCCAACAAACCAGACAACCGCATTTTATCTCCGCAACAACGCGAACACTTAACATGAGGATGAACATGGGATCTAATTCTTCTTGTCTTGCCTGTCTCAAACTGAAACCACAAAAATCACTCGAAGTTGTGTATCAGAAATGCGCAAGACTGCCTTCCAAGACAACTATAGCACCCTGAGAGTCTGAGACTCCTTCACTACCGGAGCACCATCACCCTCCCTCTCAAAGTACCTTCCTTTCTTCTCTGCTTTCTGTCTGTTTAGTTGTGCCTGTGGATTATTTTGTACTTTAAGATTTTCAGTGTTTTTCTTGTTTTGAGCAAATGGGTGTTCTGGTTTTTGATATGGGTAATTGGCTGTGAAAATCCGGTGTGAGGTTTTTTTTTTTTTTTTTTTTTTTTGTGTTGGGAATGAATTTCGTGTGGCGGACTTTTGGCTTCCCTTCATAGATATTTGTTGGACATTGAGATTTATTATGCAATATGTGTATTTTAATGAGTTCTGAATTTGGTAATGGGGTATTTTATGATTTTATTTATTGTCTGTGTGCAATTGAAGGGTGAATTTTGTTTTTTTTTTTTTCTTGGAATTTAGTGGAAGATTTATTCTACGTCTCTTAACCGACTTTAATTCTAGTATACTCATGGCAATGCCACCACATTTCCTCACTTGGTGTTATCTTCAACATTTTGTGGTGCTGTTCCTTCTTTGGGCATTAGTGCTCCCTTTTTAGCTTGTCTGAGGTTGCTCTTGCTAAGTTTATTGGGAAACGATCTTGATAGATGCGATTATGGGAGATTGGTCTTGCCAAATTACGATGCAAATGTTTTGCTAGATGATTAATGCTTAAATCTTAGGACGCATTTCTTAAATTCTCAATCAGATTGCTTTCTGTTGAGTCACTGGAATAGAAGATTCGTCCCTATTATATACTTTTGGACATGGGTATGGATCCAGAAGGTCTGCCGGATTTTTTCGTCTGAATAACGTGCAAATTGCAACAAATCTTCGATTTTTTGCAACCACATTGGTATTTTTTGCAACAAAAAAAGGGATAACATGCACTTTTTTTTTTTGTTTTACAATTTATCAATGTGGTTTCAAAAAATCGAAAGTTTGGTGCAATTTGAAGCGTCCTTAGGCAAAAATGAGGACAGCAATGTTGCGATCCTTACTTTTTTCCATTTTTTTTGTTTGCAGTTGATTGCAATATTAGAGAATATATTTAATTGGTACTTTAGGATTCATTTGTTTGCTGACCTCATTTTAGAGATGCTAGCAAGTTCAATTAATTCACAGTTGATGACTGTCCCATGGAGCAGTGGATAAGATTAAAAATGAATTACAAAGGGAATGGAGAGATAAAAATTGAAGCAGCCATGATTGATGGAGCCAGAGATAAGATGCTCAGCTTGGCCGGGTAGCTCAGAAAATACTTAATAATTTTAGTGCCTAGCAGTCAAAGTGAGTTCAACCATATGTTGATCCTGAATTCAGGTATGTTTATTTTTCACTTCTTCTCTTGATTTTTGACATCTGCTTTTTGCAGCGGAGTTTAATGACAAAAACAAACTTGAGATCATAATCTATTCACAACAGCCTCTTTGCAAAACCAGAGGGAAGACTATGTATGTTGAATCCTTTTTTAGACCCTATAAATATGGGAGTCTCGTGCACTAGGTTGCGCTTTTTAATCAATGTACAACAAGTTAACAACCAAAGCCAAATACTTGAGTATGGAAATTACCATTTGATTGTCCATTGTGGTTGATGGGCCCAAGTTTCTGCTATTTAGCTTGCCTCTAGGTGCCATTTTTTATGTGGGGTGATTTGCCTCTCTCCTTTTGCCCCGCAACCGGGTGGTAACATGTGTTTTACTCTTTGTAGCTTTTTTCTTTCTCTATCTTTATGACTGTTAACAGGGAATTGGATGATGAGCTTCAAGAATGATTTTACAAATTCTTGGAGGAAAGTGGAGGAGGCAATGAACTGATGATTTTCTTGCATGACTACATGAACAACAAAGACAGAACTGAGTTCATTAGGTGGATAAATACTGTCAAATCTTACATTCAGTAATTGAGACTCTTTGCCAGAAAGATGTTTCCAATTTGATTTTTATCTTTTACTCCAATTTCTATTGGCTAATGCAGCTCTTACCATAATAAATGACAAGGACCCATTCTGCTCTTTTTTTTTTTTTTTTTTTCTTTTTAAAGTCTAAAGGTTACCAAACTACTTTTACATGTAATTGCTTTAAGCCATTTACAATTTCAAAAAAAATTAAAGATGCTGAAGGAGTAATCACTGAAAGATGTTGTTTGGAGGAGTTATATGATTGTATCTATCTTCATGCAAAAGCTCAAGTGGCAAAATAAGTATACAAGTGTGCCATATCTCCATGCACAAATTCATATGCTACATAGGTTGTGCCACTGTGGAGATCTAGTTCAAGATTTGTTAAGCAAATATTCTACCTTTCAGTAGATTTGGCTTCCATTTTCTAGCACAACATAGGAATGAGAACTGCGTATTCCTAGGTCTTTTTTTTTTTTTTTGGAGGGACATGAACTTAAAACCAATGTTATTAAAACCGGCTCGGACCGGCCGTCCGACCGGTTCAACCGGTGACCGGCCAAAGGTCCGGGCCGGTTTATGGCTACAGTTACTCCTTAACTCGGACCGGTCAAAACCGGTTTGAACCGGTCAAAACCGGTGAAAACCGATCAAAAATCGGACTCGGTTCAACCTGTTCAAACCGGGTATAAAAGTTTTATAAATTATAATTTGATCTCAATGTTTATTTAAATTATAATTTGAGTTTTAAATTTAATTAAAATTTTTAATTTAGTCCTAAATTTATCAAAACTTTCAATTTAGTCCTAAATTTATCAAAATTTTCAATTTAATCTTTAAAAATTAAAAAAGTAATATTTAATAATCATGTATAAGTATTATTTTTTAAATTATTTTTATAAATATATATATTAATAAATACCGGTTCAAATACCGGTTGAACCTTAACCCACTAATGTTTCCGGTTCGATAACCGGTCCGGTTCTGACAGCTTTGCTTAAAACAGAGGACTATTTAACAATCATTCTGGCCATGAGACCCCACAATGTCTCGTGTACAGTGAAAGCTAAGCTAGGCTTATGATGTACGAAATACTTTTAAAATGATGTGTCTATGTTGAACGAATATATTAGATAAAACACTCATTCGATATTTTTTGAATACATGTTAAACATTTTGAAATATATTCAATAAAAAAATAAAAAATAGAAAAAAAATTAGATAAATGTGTCAGTGCCAGGTAATACATGTATTTGGTATTTGTAATTACTATATATATATTCAAATTTTTTAAAATCATACATTTGTTATTTTATCAATTATGTTAACTAATTTAATTTATAATTTCTTAAATATTTTATTATATTAAAATTCTTAACAAAATACCAATTACATCATAAAATACCATAATAATGAATATTATAAATTATATGTTAAAAATATTTAATATATTAAAGATATTTAATTTACATATATATAATATATTTTTAATATGTATTTTATAGTTATGTCCACGTTATACTAGTGTTATAATTTTAAAAAAAATTTATGTATTTTTATGTACGTGTTGTGTTCCTGTTTCCTTATTCGTTTCTATGCATCCTTGAAGCTAAGTGGTCACAAGCCAAGTCTGCCCCCTTCCTTCCTCAAGAAACTTTCAGAATTTGCGAAGCAGAAAGTTGACGGGAATAATTGATTTTGTAGGCCTGCAAATGCTTATCATGCGAGAGCCCCTCCAAGAAAATGGCTCTAGTGATTTTCAGTCTTTCCAAGAATTCAAGAAGAATTCAAGAGCTTTCCAAATTGTGGAAGCATACCATTGCTCTTAGATTATCATGAGATATCAAAAGAACCATTTGTTGCTTCTGGTCCTCACCTACTCACAGTTAATGCTATCATGATGCAGTGGTGAGTAAGGAGTTGGGATCTCTTCCTAGGAAAGATGACAAATAGATAGTCATGATACTTTATATTTAAAATCCTATTTTTAAATTTGATGTGGACAAACAATCCCTCTTTAATAATTGCCAGATCTTAAGAGTGAATGCCAATTCTTCTTTCAAAATTGTACCAAACTGAATTGAACAAAATGATAGCTAGCAGCACATTTTTCTTGCATATCCCTTTCCTAGGGTGTTTAAAATGTTTCTTAAAATAAAGGCAAAGTCATGGGTTTCTCAATATTAATTTAGTGGCAAAAAAAAAAAAGGGGAAGAAAAGGCAGTCCAACCCAAGAGAAATGGATAGCAGAGCTGAAATACTGACAACACTTGTCAAAACCCCTCCAAACTGTCTCACAAAAATAGTCAAGACTTGAGTCATACTTTTGTGATCCTATTATGACAATTTCTCTGTTAATTCAATATTAAGTAGTGGCAATCAACTGTCATTGTAATGAGGCTTCAGTTGCTTTTACACGTTTGATTCATGGAAAATCCAGTTTGGAGTATGATTAGCAAAATCCTAATTGTGTCACTTAAAGTTGATTTAAACCTAATATTTAGTGGACCCCACTTGTGAGATTTCTTAGGTAAGAAATCAGGTTGTCAAGATTCAACCACAATAAAATATGGGAAAGTGATGTGGATTGCATAGCTGAGGGCCATTTTGTGCATTACTTCTTAACATAGCCTATCTATCTATCTACAAACCTATTTCTATTTCTTCGGTCTAGCTTCTTTTAATATATCATACCTTCCAATAGAGATGGTCAATTTCTTCAACTGCTGGTGGGTCAATGATGTAGTTCTTAGGACAATCACAGCCATCCACAACCATCCATTTTCAATAGAAATAGTGGCCCATGTCATGTCTAAATTGTACACCTGGAGTGGACCATGCTTCACATGTTAACAAAGATGAAGTGGCAATCACATGATGATTCTCATCAATTGTACCTAAGTGTAGTTTGAAAACAAGGTTGCTGATGACAAGTTTAACATAGCTTCATTTGGAAAAATTCTGAGGATGATTTTCCATGGATGTGAAAACATTCTTCAATCGCAAATCATGGACTGCCTTTTTTCTTTTCAGTTTTTTTTTTGTTTTTTTAGGAATTAAAAATTAAACTTTAAACCTAAAACCGAGAGTACTCAGATAACTCTATTACTACTTTATGACTAATAATATATATTTTTTTTTTTGGTGTTTAAAGTCATGTATGGTATCCAAGCCGGTTTATGCCTAACAAACTGGTATATTTACACTGAAAAAAGTGACTTGGCTGTGGCAAGCAGCAAATTTGCTCTAATGGACAAGAAAGCAACTTTATTCTAATGTGAAAAACGCGTTCAAGTACACGAACTCTCACACTATAGGGGCTTGGAGAGAATTAGGAGAACCACGCAACCTTATTATTATTGCCTCACTCTCGTTTTCTCAAAAACAACTGTGACCTTTTGATCACAGAATGAAATAACTTTACCGTTACACTAATCCTCCCCTTGCAACTCTGTTCTAATCCCATGCTCACAAAATAGAATTGGAAAACAGAAGCTTCTCAAAGTATTGCATAAGCTAAAAGAGAAGCTACAAGAGTTATGACTACAATTGAAGACAATTCTCCACTATGTAAAAAGGAAACTGAAAAGAAGCCAAAAAAAAAAAAAAAAATGGATTACAGGAAGTGCTGCTTAATTAGAGCTTGAGTGACAAGTCAAGCTTATGCAAATCATCTTGTTTTGCCTTCAAATTGCGCACACCACCAACATCCAGCCAAAATCTACCAACTGTATCGGTGGCCGGAGAAAATTTAGGAGCAACTTGAAATGATCTTGCAACCCCATCATTACCGAACGATGACACATTTTTCCCCACATGGAAACTCTCAGATGCAAGCCTCCCAATTGCCGGTTTCTGATCAAGAGGTTGTCTAGAGAATCCATTTTGGCCATACATGCTGGGAGAACCAACTGATGATGGCCAAAAGGATGGCTTGTGGATCATAGAGTGAGCCTGAATCCCAAGTGATCTGTTTAAGGATCCATGCAAAGGAAGAGAAGCCATGCTATTCCAAGTGTATCTATTATTATTATTATTATTATTGCAGTGAGCTCCAGGGTAGCTGCCAAGAGCAAAAGAGGTTCTTTGCCCGCGCTTCGCAAGCGTTCTTTCTCTTTTATGTGCATTTTGGTGACCACCAAGTGCCTGTGAGCTATAGAATTTTCTGTGACAATAGTTGCATGAGAATACTCGAGGCTCAGTTTCATTACCTTGAGGAGGGGTCTCTGAGGACTTCTGTGATGATGAATTCGATTCGAAACAATCGATGAGATTGAGTTCTGGTTTGGACCCTCGATTGGATTCCTTGTTAGAAAGACCAAGATCCAACCCAAGATCCCGATTGTTGTCTTCTTGGTGCTTTTCTTCCTGTTCTTCCACTTGTTGTCTTGCTTGGTGGCTGCTGGCCACTGAGGATTGCAGGCATGGAGGATTATTTGAGACTGATATGGTAGTTGAAGTGTCAGATGGGTTTGTCTCTGGCTCCGATCTTGGAGGCTCCATCTAGAGGTTCTTGCAGTGTTGAGAAAACTCTCTTTTGTGAAGAGAGGAAAGTTAAAGGATTTAATAACTAGACAGGAGTAATGTACTGTTAATAAATATAGCTATTTAGCACTTAGTTACAGGGTCAAAATATGGTAAGAATTACAGAGTAAGACGTGACAAGTTTATTATTGGAATAGTAGCCATTAAAAAGCTTAAATTTGAGCTAGTAATAAAAATAAATCGTTATTACTAAAAGTGGTAAGTTAGCATGTCTTTACATTTAACGTTTTAAATTCGAGTTCCAGCGCATGCGTCCTCCCTTAATAAATAGTTAAGTGGCCCTTTAGTTGACAAAAATTTGTAATCTGTATTTGAAATTAAACTCACTCGTTATGACACTAATAGAGAAAGTCCATTTGATTCTACTGATGTTCAAGTTGTAGATTTGATCTTTATGAAGTTATTAAACATTCTGTTTAATGAGAATTACTTCAAATCCAGTTAAAGATCTAATAATTGATATATACACGATAAATATTTTTTTATTAAAAAATTATATTTAAATTCACCACTTTCTATATATATATATAGAGAGAGAGAGAGAGAGAGAGAGATGAGCTAATAACATTAAATATTATTAGGTAATGAGTTTGAAAATTCACTAATTTTAATCAGTATTTACTTTCACATAAGTAAAAATTATTCAAGTCTAAATAACTTTTAACACCTCAAGGGCAAGGACATAAAAGAATTTTAACGTTTACTCGAGAAAATTCATTCTAGTCTAATCAATAAGATTATCATAGAGGTATTAAATGTTACCTAAACTTAAGTAATTTTTTTCATGTAAATATAAAATATTGATTAAAATAAATAAATTTTATCACAATAACTGTTAACTTATTACTTAACGGTAATTTAATGTTATTGATTTATTCGTAATTTTTTTTATAAAGTATTGACATTATTTTGACAATTTTTTGCCGACATTTGTACTTTCGAATTGTTACTCATCCATTAATAAATCTTATCCCCGTGATATATATAAGGAGGATCAAATCAGTTAAGTGGAGCCAAATATTAAATTGTTCAAACTTGATTTGTTTAATTAAAGAGTATAAAAATGAAGCTTAATATTAGTGTTATGTAGCAACAGGCCATAATGAGTTGAACATGTCCTTTGTCGAACTAAGCTTGTGAACTTTTCATAAACAATTTGTTTAACTTTTTTCATGTTTTTGATAAGTGAATGGTATTTTATTGTTTTAGTTACAATGAATTAATTGAGTAAGCAAAGGGAAAGCAGTAACAATATTCAATAATAAATATTCATATTCATATTTATTGTTTTGTTTCTTTTCTTTAGTTTGTTCAACTTTATAAAATTGATATTCATAAAAATTTATAGTAAAAAAAATTAAAATTAGAAAAACTTATAAATAGAATGAAAACGAAAAAAGAATCTACCCTAATAAAATTAATCAGTTAAAAATAGGGAATATACAAATACATCGTTAATTTTACGGGTTGCAATAAATTTAGCCTGACTTTCACAATGCAACAATTTAGTTACACAAGTTTTCTAAAAGGCTTTAAGAATGAGCTTTTAAACAAATTCTTCACAAACATGAACAACTGAGCCTATTGGTATCCAGATTTGACTCATTTATTAAATAAATTTTGAAATTGAGCTCGGATGTTGTTTGTTTATATAGATAAATGAAATTAAGGAAACTTTCATCTGACGAAGCCACCGAGCCTTTATCGATTATGTCTTTTTGTTTGTTGCCTTATGTTCATTACAAATTTTGTTTTAGTTTATTACAAGATTTGTTGGATTATAATTTATAAAATGAGGTATTATTTTTTTAAGTACAAAAATTTTGTTCCCTTATTTATTGATAAATTTTTACTTGAATAATCGAATGGAAAGTTGTAACTCTCGCTCTTTTGGATTTTTTTTTTTATTAAATGTTAAAGTGCATTCAAGCCTTTGATTGCTACTCATCAGAATTCAGGACACTATCTACCCACTTCGTACCTGGGATGTATATATCCATTAAATGTGTGTCGTACCTTTCCACTGTCTTTGTACTCTCATCTTTTCTATAGTACTTTTTTTTTTTTTTTAACGTGGGAATTTAAAGTTTTTGGGTTCGTTTACAGCCATCAATTTTGTCATGAAAAATCCTAGTAGATTGAATAATTTTCTTAGATTCTCCGCATGTTTGCACAGGATAAGTTCTGTTTTGAGACACTTAAGTTTCCGAAAAATCAAATTCCAATCACTAACTCTAAAATCATTCCAATAAGGTTAATAACATTAAAATTTGTCCAAATCTAGGTCAAATCCATTAATTTGCTGACAGAGACCCGTAAGTGCCACTGTAGCATTTGCGGGGTCAGGTTTATCAAAACACATGTATCCTGGTCAGCACAACTTGCGGACATGAAACAAATTGTGTGGCGTCAAACTTATTATCTTGTTGTAATCTTAATTGCAATCCCACATATTTCCGACACGGGATTGCAATTGGAATCACAGCACGATGATTTAGATTTTATCAGAATGTTTATTTTTTTTTTTTTCGTAAAAAAGTCTAACAGGTGCTTTTCCGTTACTGCTGTTTCTTTGGGTATCATTAAAGGATATGTGTTTTAAGATAATTTACAAAGTCTAACAGGTGCTTTTCCCTTGTTTAATGCCTTGTCATAAATTATTATCTAAATACTATAATCACTTATTTTTATCAAATATTATTAAATTTTCTAACTATGAAATATGAAATTTTACTTGTTAGTTATAAATTTTTTATCTGAAAACAAAAAAGAGTTAAAAATTATTTAGTTTGCTCACTTCTCAATAAACCAAGTATTAAGAAAGGTCCACACATAAGAAAAAGTTAAATTGGATAACAAAAAACAAATATCGAGTTCATTTGCGAAGTGACCCGGATGGTCAGAACATTTGGATCAATTAATGACAGTATAACAATCTAGGATATGTGATTATCATTCTATACTTTTAGCACTTTTGTCAAAAAATTTGATTTTCTTGTGATGATAACGTAAGACTAAAAATGCCAAAGGATGGCAATCATCCACTGTGTGATAACTATTTAATTAGGTGACATACAGTAGAATTTGTCATTGCAAGTGTTAGGTAAGCCTCCACACAAAATTCAACCAATGAATTTGCACTTTGCAATCAAATCCTACAACATACATAGCACCCTAGGACTCAATGTTAGACCATCTATCTAGTCATTATCTATCATCACTTGGCACTAGTAGATACATAATAATCTTCACTCTTCATATATAGAGATCTATGGCCCATTCTCTCGCCTTTCATTTCCTTAGAAACCAATTCTTTGACATTTGATGGACATGTAAGAACGATCTTAAAAGATTGGACCCATCTCTTTTGCTTGCTTTTTCTTGGTCCTTCTTTTTTAGAAATTCTTCTTAGACACAAATTTTGTAGATTTATTTGGACACAATAAAATTTTATACTAGATGAAAAATATTTTATATTGCACATAATATTTTATATAATATAAAAGAAATTTTATGGTGATATAATAAAAATTAATGTAAAATCTCTTTCAGTTATATAAAATGTTATTTGCATAACATAAAATATTTTATATACAGTATGAATTTTTATCAAGTTCAAATGAATGAATGGGAAAAGAAAGCGACAAGCACAATTCAACCTTTGTCCGCATTTGATTAGGAAAATACTGGCATAAGCTAATGCTTGTAAGTAATGATGGACGGAATTAAAGCATGAAAGCGAGATAACAAAAACTATGGATGGGCAACTTGAGTGATGACTCACGACCAACATGGTTATTTCTCAAGATTCAAGGACAAAAATGAAAAAAGAAAAAGGGAAGCTCATTTAATAAATAGGTAGAAAAGGAAAATTAAAGAGTTAAAATATTAGTCGATGTAGCATAATGTATGCTTTATTATTAATTAAACGGTAATCCTCTTCTAGATAATTGAATTTCAAGGTAGTACAAAATCACTTTGTGTGTTCTTCGTGAGAAACTTTAATAATTTAAAATTCAAAATTCTTTTTTGTAGGTTTTGAAATTTAATCTTGGGAATGAAATATGGGCTATGGGACTTGAGAGAGTTTTATATTGAGTAGTTCACAACCCGACGACGACGTATCTTCTAATGTACTAAAGAAAACAAAAAAAAAAAAGAAAAAACTCGTGGTTAGACCTGCCAACGATTGCAATGCTTAACAAAGCTTAAATGGAATGTCAGTTTCTTCTCTCCAAAAATAGAAACCGCCACGGTAATTGTAATTGATGTTTACTTAATTAACTTACGTAAATTATATGAGTTTTGATTCCTCTAAGCTTAAAGAGAATACATAGATGACTCAATTAAGTAGGAATTAAATTCAATCCCATTATTTATTTAAAATTTTCTTTTACCTTCATGAATTCGATTATAAATGTTATTGTAATCATGAGATTTTCGGCGTTTAAACTTTAAATAAACTTTTTCATGAAAATTTTAAAAAACCGAATAATTTCTTTTAAAAAAAATATATTAGGCAGTTGAGAATCAGAAATTGTTACGATAATAACTGCAATTTCAAATCAGAAGTATGAGGTCCTCTTATGGGACTTATATAAGCTTGAGTTCTCCCACCAAAAATGCTTGCTTTTGGAGTGTGGTTATGTTAAGAACCATATCAGAATTGGACCCATAATGAAATGGAAACCAACTAGAATCATAACCAAAACCATAATTGAATTATCTAACTACGAGTTGGCTAGTTCTCCTTTATGAAAAACAAAGGTCCACGAACTTTTTAGTTATTTTTAAAATATATTATAACATTTTTTTAATACATCATAAACTTTTCACGTGATTCCTAATATATGGCGTTACATTCCATAGGTCATCTGTAAGATTCTAACCCTACAACTCTAAAAAAAATCATGAATTTTTCGTTTTTAAATTGAAAATTTTGGAGATGGACACAAAATTCGTTCCTATGAAATGATAGGACGATAGATGTAGACTTGATTGAAGAATTGGTAATATATTCGAAGAAATTAAAAGCTCGTGAAAGATCTCAAAAAAATAAAAAAAATTCATGGTTTGTTATTAGTATTGTTATTATTTGATTGGAAAAAGATTAATGGCCAGAGGACAGTGACCAAAGGAAGTATTCAGAATATAATAAGGTTGTTTATTTGTTCAACTGTATTGATTTTTTTTATAACAAATAGTTTATCGTATCATGTTTTATCATTCTGATTAAACAAATAATCAAGATGGTTGTATTTTAAATACTTCTTTTGACCACCATCCTCTGCATCTGTACCAGTTTCTTATTTGTTTTAAGATGAACTCAAAAAACATAACCCAACTATGGTCACCCTGAGTTGTGGGTATGCTTTAATGTGCAAATAAAAGTAATTAGTTGATACTGTAGTTTATTAATGTTAATTTTGAATAATGACGAGTACATATACTATGGATTTACAATATTGAAGTAACAATAAATGGATGGTTAATTTTCAATTTTTAGTGGAACATAACTAATGGAAATCGATGAGAAAAATAGTTGTGTCCATACCTTAATTCAATAGAAGAAACTGAATCAACGAAACAAAAAATCGAAACAAAAAATCATATCTATAATGTGCAACAAAGATGGGGACCGAACGTACATCAATTGATTTAATAAAAGAAATCGTTGTTTATTGGCTACATTTGTAGTAAAATATTATGTACTATTTTAGAAGATGTGGTGCGTTGTCGGAAAAAAAAGATATTTTATGCTGTCAAAAAATATACTATACTTTTTCATCTACATACCATTGTCGGCAAACAAAAAAATAAAATAAAATGTATCTAACAGATCTCCTGAAAAAATTATATAAGTTCACCGCCGTTAAATAAATTAAATTATTTACACTGAATTACGAAAAAATAAATTTTAAGACCACATAAATGTCATCGGACTATTTAAAATCCAATAAATCTATGCACATGTAGAATGATCATTTAATTTAATCTGACTTTGAATTTGTAATTTTTCACTCGAATCGTTAAGTATTCATACTGGAATGAGTTATTAATTAATGACCCAAGCAAGCCGAGTAGCGGTTAAATTAGACATTTCCTTCAAATGATTGATGCAACTTTTTCTTAACAATTTTCATACTAATTAATTTGCTTAGATATGGAGGCAAAGATATGCCTTTCTGGCGTATAAAATATTGTTTATGATTGGATCACTGCTTGTTTTTTATGATTATCTCAATACATTTTTTTAAGATTTCCGTACCGTCTTTCATTTAGTTTTGTACGTGTTAATCATATATATATATATATATATATATTACACATTAAATAAGATTAAGTTAATACATTGAGTGACTCTCATGCGATGTATATATATGATTAATTTAATAATTTATTTTTAATTTTTTAAAATTTATTATATCTTTTATAATTTAACAGTATAGATCACTGTACATTTATTATATATTTATGATTACCTGAAAAAAAAAAAATATTTCTGTATCTTTAAAAATTTCATTGCCCCATGCAACACGCTACGGGCAATGTTTTCGTACCATTTGAATAATTAATTGATTAATTACTTAATTATATCATTGTGCTTATTCGGATGACTATATTATGAATTTTTTCTTTCCTTCAATTGTCTTTGCTTTTGTAAGTTCTTGTTGCTAACCCCGGTCATATATATATGAGCTTGTAAAGGACAAAAGAAATCGTCGGCGCGCCTTCCCTTGTAATTGACACAAGTTTGAGTTTAATTATTATCATTTTTTTTTATAAAATATATAAGATTATTATTATACAGTATTTAATTCAAAATTTATTAAAAATGAGATTGAAAATAGAAAAAGTTTATTTGGTCTCATTAGTATTTTGTGAGGATTATCCATTTAAGAGAAATTGAATAAAAACGTAACGAATAACTTCTAGTTTCTATTCATTTATCTAATTACTCACATACCAATGCTAAATATTTTTTACTATTCCAAAAAAAGGTTGATTAATATTATTGAAATATGTGAGGATCCCGGAAATATCATCTCTTTTATAATTTTTCTTTTCTTTGTTAGTCTTATTTATACTATAAAAGAATTATATCTTTTACAATTTTATTGTGCACGTGTGTGTATATGTATATGAAAATTTAGAAAAAAAGATATATGACCAAGGGTACAAAAAGAGAGGTAGTGTCGTGAGTTCAAATTTTTTTTAATACACTCAAAAGGTAAATATATAGTTGTTTCTAGGGATAATGATTTTTTTAGTCCTAAACCTTTAGGTTTTTTTATATTTGAGTCCTAAACCTTTTTGACATTTCATTTGAGTCCTAAACTTTTTGATTTTCTACTAAATTAGTCCCTCTGTTTAACAAAAGTGATCAATCTATTAAAAATTAATTTTAACTTTACAAAAAATTATTTAAAAAAGATTAAATATATGAATTGAATGTCTTTTTTATAAAAAAATATACATGTTGCCTATTTAATTTGTATATTTGTTGATTAAAAAAATATTTAATATGCATATTTTGTTGATGAAAAAAATATTTAACTCATGTATTTAAGCTTTTTTAAATGATTTTTATTAAATTAAACTCACTTATTAATAGATTGACTACTTTTCGTAATTTAAAGGACTGATATAGCAAAAAATTAAAAGATTTAGGACTCAAATGAAATGTTAAAAAGGTTTAGGACTCAAACGTAAAAAAATCTAAAGGTTTAGGACTTTAAAAATATTTATCCCGTTGTTTCTATATAGTTATGAAAATAATTTAATGATTTTTGTTGGTTCCTAATACTATAATCCTCCACTGGTTTAGAATAGAAGTCTTTTTCTACCGTGTGAGGGTGAAATGACGTAATCTTTCTTGATAGATCTATAGAGTATCATCTTTTTTTTCTATTTTTTTTACCCAAAAAAAAGAATTAATGAACCACATAGATCCAAAAAAAGAAAGAAAGAAAGAAAGAAAGAAAATAAGTGTACACTATTATATATATATATATATGTATGTAAAAATTTAATATATGATTTATTCTAAAGTATCATCCAATAATTTATATTTTTGAATGAAATAATTTTTTGACAATATAAAATATATAAATATCAGTAGGTAAATAATCCTAATAATAATGGAATTTCCTGTTTTTTCTCTTTTTTTTTTTTTTAACATTTGGATATCAACGGAGATCTACATTTGAGGGCCACATGGTTAGCATTCTACTAGAAGAGCAAAGTCTTTTTTTTTTTTTTTTTCTCTCTTTTCCTGGAAGAGTTTTCTCCGGATTGGAAAGGAATGGTCAAGTACAATAATCTCCAACCTTTGAAGACATCCATGTTCCTCTACATGGGACACTGACAGAAAGGTGACTCCAAAGTGAGGACTTCACATGTGCACATACAAGAATGCCAAAATGGGACATTCCCAAGTGTCAACAGGAGAGCTGCAATCAGCCATTGTGAGGTGGCTTGAAACGGCGACAAGTGGCCGACAAGAATAAGATGGTATCTGCTATGCTTAATACCATCTACTTTATGAATTATTTTCAAGTTAAGAATAAGATGATCCCACCCAGCCTTAAAGTGAAGTCCAAAGCCTTTTTAGATAAGCTTCATACATTTGACATTTAGCTAATAAAGCAGGAGGAGTGGAATTGATGGATAGAGGGGGAAAAAAAGATGCAGTTTGCAATGAGTGCACTTAGCTTTTGAACATATTTGCTTGTCTACTGCAATAGCAGAACAACAGATATGATTCCTTGTTGGGTTTGGCTTGCTTTGTCTAATCAATTTTGGACCCCAAAATCTCTTTTTAGATTTGTTTGTCTATCTTTGTGTGTGAATCAGTGTTTTGGAAGTTGTTTGAGGAGAAAGTCATACTTATCCATCATTGTCAACCCTCAACTCATAGAATATAAAAAGAATAATATTATTTATTTTAAAATAATATCATGAATTATATCAAATACACTAAAAAACAAAAAAAATAAATTAAATTTAAAAAATTAAATTTAATAATTTTTTCTTAATTTTTTAATTCATGTCTTTTTTATAAATATATTTAAGATATTTAATAATAATATGTAATTGAAATGAATATCAGGATGTACTTCTTTTACCACCAGAACACGATGGCTTTTTCTCCACTACAAAAGGTAACCTACAAATCTGAAGGACTAAACAGAAACTTATTTGCAAAAGTGAATCTGCTCCAAACTTTATAGACGGATAAACAAATATAAATGTTAGAATCAGAATCCAGAAAAGCAATATATATCTTCCTCTTTTTTTTTTTTTTTTATTTCTAGTTTCAACATTGATGAGCTACTACATACAGTGGGACCAAAGAGAAAAACTTAATACCGTATGTAAAACCTAACGTGCACCACTTTGTGCAATAATTAAAAAAAACAAAAACAAAGTGACACTCATGACTCAACTTCATGTCATCAATTTCTTTTTCTTAACTTGTATATGCTCTGCTCTCTGTTGCTCTCTCTCTCTGTTATTGCGCTAGTGAATTGAGGCCGAAGTTACTTATTGACGTCCTAATTTAATATTTTCGTATAAACAACCCACTACTCAATCACTAATAGGACTAAAAAAATCTCTGTAATATACCCAATAATTATTGAATTATGAACTCGACGTTTGCATCACAACCAATCATTCAAGCCCATGTTTGATGCTAGGACACCTTAACCGTTTAGCCAAGGGAAAGTGACAGGGTGGGAATTCAAACACGAGTCACCAATATAAAAATACGTCAAATTATCATCAATACTATCACGTCAGGTGGTTATTGATAGTCAATAGTTTTACTATTGATTGTAAACAATTACTGAACGATGTGCAGACTTTTCTATAATCAGTAAGGATATTTTTTAAACTTCAATACAAAAAGCATAATTCAAAGCCTAGCAGCATTACGATTAGGCCTAATTGAAACCAACAGCAACTAGCCTGTCCTCAGAAATACTCTTCGTGATGCCTTTTGGTTTAAACAGATTTAGCCAACTTACTGTAAAAATGCCAAAACTTAAAACATGTTAGAAGTATTAAATTTAATTGGCTACATTCTTCTCTTTCACACAACTATTTCTTAATCTCTTCGATCCTTGAAATGATTAACCTAAATTCCTACATTGTTGCTCAAATTTTATCATTTAAATGATTAACCTAAAGTGAAAAGATTCATGTAGTCGTTCACAATTAGTTTAGGATTAAGGCTTTATGGTCGTTAATATTCAAACCACGAAAGTTAGTTAGGATTTTAGTTACCAATGAACCAAAGAAAAAGTTAGTCAAGACTTTGAGGTTTACACTATGTTTGGGAGAGCAGGAAGTGGGAATGGAAGAGAAAAGTAGCGGGAATTTGATATTTTCTGAAAGATGATGAATAAGGAGGATGGAAAGTAATGGAAAGAATTTCAAAATTTTTTGAACATAGAAGGAAAAGCCTAGAAGTTGAGAGGAAAACGGGAGAATATGTGTCTTGATATGTAGAATTACTTTAATCAAAAAAGAAAATATAGAATTACTGTTTTATCCTTTTTTCAAATCAAAAATAGATGTACATTAATTTGTTTTTACCTTTTTTTTCTCTCATTTTCTCTAATTATAATTCTCTGTCATTTTATACATTAAAGAGGAAATTTGTTTTTTCTCTCCTTTTTCTTATTTTTTTCTCTCTTTTATTTATTATTGTTGTTGTTGTTGTTGTTATTGTTGTTGTAAACATAGTGTTAAACCTAAGAACTTTGTCGTTGTGACGTGAGATCAAATCTCATTTATGCTTAGGATGAGAGGGTTTATGGGAATTAAAAACTAAACTACCCATGAGTAGCTCAAAGGACCAATTAGGGCCTCCTGTGGAGAAAAATTTTATAATATTATACTTCTTAAGATTTGCATGTTATGATTGTTATCCTCTCGTGTTTCTAGTATAATTGGTTGTGATATTTTATAATAATATTTTAGTTTTAGTTATTTTGATTTTGATTTCCTAACATTTCCACCTTTCTTGTGACCAAAAAATAAAAAATCTGCATGCCATCTAACAATTTGACATGTGTGAGCATTGAACTTTAAAGGCAAACCCAGTTCAATTAGACTTACAAGGCCCATTAGGTGGAAGAAATAAAATACAAGTACCATGGTAATTGATAGCCAAAAAGAAAAAAGAAAAAGAAACAATTATTTAGTTAGTTTATTAGGTCGTGAATTATATAAAAATAATAATTTTATTTTATTTTCATAAATAATATATTGTTTGAACTGATCATCTAGAATAGTTAGTTTACCGATTGTATGTCAAAAAGGATATTAAAAGTTTAATTCTTACCTCAGCCAAATTCTTCCTTTCCAAATTATAATATAAATTTTGACCTTTTTTAAGATTAAAAAAATACAAAAAAATTCATATTTTCCTCAGAATTATAATTAGAATCCGAGTGACATGAAGTTACAAGCCTAACTTGTTAAATAATGGTGCGTTGCTAATGGACTCCTCAATAAATTTTGGTTTTGCTTTTAGTTTGCTCTCAAAAACATTTTTCATTGTAATGGCCTTTTTCTTATTCTATCTATTCGAGTTCCGAGCGAATATCGTGTTTTTTTTTTTTTTTTTGAGAATAGAATATCGTTTGTTAATCATGGCATTCTCTCCATTATTTACCAAATTGGTGTCGGACTTGAAACACAAAAGGCCTTTTATATTAAAGACATCACTTTCACTTTGCAAATAATCCATTGAAAGTCTTTTCACCAAAAAAAAAAAAAAAAAAAGAATCTATTAAAAGTTTCTTTTTACTTCTTCACATCGATTCTTGACAGCAGCACTACACCTTTCAAGGAAAAAAAAAATTCTTACCAAGAAAAACACCTTAATTATAATTCTAATTATAATTGTGTAAGAAATATACCACAAAAGTTCATTGCATATATAAAATACTAAATTCAAGAGTAGAATTGAAGTTGACAGACCCGATTAATAACAACAACAACAGTCTTAGAACCAAATTAGAAATTGGATCAAAGTTGGCCGACCCAATTGTAATTCCAGCCTACTTATGATTTGGTCTGAGAATTGAATGTACTTTTTCTTTCACGCTCAAAGTTCTTAGAAGTTGACTTATGATATTGTATTACACATCTCTTGTTTTTTTTTCCCCACTTTTAGAGTACTAGGTCCAACATGTAATTTCTTGCTCTTCCCTTTATTCAGATCAATTCCTGCTCCATATTCAACTTCATTTTTTTTTTTTTTAGATTTAGACTGTCCAGTATCCAACTCATTAGACTGACTAATACACACAGGTATTCAACTTCATTTCTTCTCAATTGATAATGAACACATTTTGCATTGTGTGCCAATGCAAACCCACAAAGGCCCAACGTATTTTCAAACCTTCCCTACATATGGTTCAGTTATGGACACCAGAGACACAAATATAATAGCCCACTCAATCCAATACTGACATTAAGAGCAATGAAGCAATCGTCTCAGTTCCCACCTTCTATGAATCATCCATGTTAAATGAATTACGTATTGATCTTTACAATGCATTCCTTTACTGTTACAGAGAGGAAAATACAACGCATTGTCCACTAATAGATTTCACTAGACTCCACAAAAACATTACCCCTTGTCCAATAACTGTCTCGGCTTTGTATAGAGTTGTGTGGCCACAAGAATTCCTCCAGGACGCATGAAATTTCATTCTTACTTGGTCAACCAGTAGATAAAAATGAGAAATGTGCATACCGATGCAACAAGGGAAAGAATTATGGTATCCATCGACTTTTTCCTCTTTATTGCCGTGAGAATGTGATTGACCTGCACAATTATGTCAAAATAGCACATTACTTGGCCTGACCATAGGTATCAAGCACTTGAAGAAGTGGAGAGTGTTACACGTCCAGCAGAACAACAGCATTCCGCTCTGTTCAGCAAACAATAAGCCACCTAATTGAGCATAGGATCTCAAAAGAAACCTGCCTACATATCTAAACTTAATTTCTCAACTAGTTGAGCGTAGCATTCCGAAAGAAACCTGCTTACATGTCTAGAATTAATTTTTCATGGCCCACGAGTTTCCACTTTTATGTTAATTGTTCATCCAGATTAGTATAGCACATAAATGTCAACTGTCCAGTAATCAACCCATCTTCAATTTTCATTCACACACCACTGAATGCACAAAGGAGAGACTGCATCTAGAAAATCACCTAAATTAGATCTGAAATTGCTAGGTATTAAACAGCTATTGAAAAGGGTAAACAAGTACAATCTTGCATACCGTGGGGAGACGGCTAGTAACATTGCTGAGCTTTGAATTGATTCCCCCAAATGTTGAACGTTGAAGGACTAGTGCCCCAAGAGTTGCTTGAGCTTGAGAAATCACATTATCCATCTCCACAACAAGAACACACAGATTTCAGTAAAAAGCCTTACCGACAAATTGACAAAACATTACAAAAACTGTCTCCAATGGGAACAGGGCCAATTACACAAGAATGGTGCTTGTGCCATTTTTCCCCTATTAACATTGAGTATTTTAATATGCATGCATCTACTTCCCGAGGATTTCCTTTTGAGCTGGTTTGAGTTGAAAAAAAAAATAATGCCTCATCATGTTGAGTTGCACATCACTATGCCTAACAAGGTCCAGCTTTGCAACTACAACAGCCAAAAAAAAAAACCACACACACAAAACTTACTTTAGGGTTCCATTTGCCACCCCAAACATACCTAGCGAGACAACAAAGCTTTAACTCCATTTCTCATATAACTTGACTGATTCATATAGCATAAAGGGTTCGCTATTAATTTTTATAGCAGAAAGCAACAACACTGGAACAGTGTGTAATAGAACAAAAGCAGAGGCAATTCAGAACTAGGAACAAATGAGTAAAACAATGTCACCCAGAACACATCGTTCATTCATGTTATTTAGGATAGGTGTATTATTGAAAATCCAAATGTGTGTAGCTATAAAATAGAACCCCCCAAAATATTCCATGTTCTACACTTTTGAAATACATTTTGTACACTAGTTGCATCATCCCATGTAAGACTTTTTCTTGTGTCCAAGTATAGTCAAAAAGGAGATAGAGAGATGCACATGTTCATGGACATACACGCATATGAATGTCTTGATAAACAAGGTTATAGAAATAGATAATAACCACAAAGAATGTTGCCATCTTATGTTACAGTACTAGCAACAGACCACCAAAACTAAGTTCGCATGACTTCCAAGAGTATATGGGTGCAGTTGCATCAATATGTATTCGGTATCTCCGACATTTAATCAGCAGATCTTGGCGAACAGCGTTATGGGAGATTCTAGACAGAAACACGGATTACACATGAAACAAAGAGGTCACTCTCCCAACACATATTATGCTTTCCTGAAAGAGAGAGGAATATAATTGCCCATGAAACATATGGACATATTCTGCGAGAAGATGTATCTCACAAATTTACGAGGTTGTAAACCAACTAGAGGGGCATCACAAACCCTATCCCATTTTCTCCACCCGCCCCAAAAAAAATCATCATTGCACATCAAACATAGAAACCCCACCGCCCCCCCCCCCCCCCCCCCCCAAAAAAAAAAAAAAAAGCATATAGATATGGATTTAGCAGAGTACACATACAGAAACAAAGAAACCAAACCAAAATGCTAGAGTGTAATACATGATCCATTCATGGGTCTCGCCTAACTTCAGCTTTTGGTGGAATGGTTTATTGGCAAGGTATCAAAATTTTATAGCTATGTCATCCGTGTTCAAACCATGTTGCCCTCAAATTTAATTAGGAGGTATGTGGGTCTATCCCTTTGGGCCTACTACTTTCCAGCCTTCTGTAAACCTTGCTTCTCTTAAGATTTTTGTCTCACTTATGGGATTTTGACTCACCTTCTTCTCATCTTAGGAAGGACTATGGATCTTATAATACGTCACGGTGTATTTACTCCAACACAAGTTCACGCTTTTTCAGCTCAACGGGCTTTTGTGCAAGATAACAGCCCCCCGTCCCAACAAAAAAAAAAGATGATACAATTAATACATATGCATGGTATTGCTCCTAAGTTGGGATTTCTGATAGAATGAATGTATACAAAAACGTTGCTACTGAAAAATCATATTATTCAGTTGATCTTACAGACAATATTTTCCCAATTTCCTATCCTAGTATTTGACTGCACAGAAAAGTATGAGAGATTTTGAGAAAATAAATGTGCATCATGCACCGACAACCACATAACTGCAAGTGACAACACACAACAGATGCATGAAACAAATGCAGAGACAAGATAGCATGCCAACCAAAAGCATTTACATGATGTACACCTGTCCTGTACCCCGGCTAATGGATGCATGCTCCCTAAGAAGTGCTTGCTCTCCTGATCCAAGACCATCTTCCAAGTCTAACCTTGTTCGATCGAACTCCCTAAAATCCTCAAGAAGGGAAGCATGTTCTTTCTTGGCTCTAAGGCTGGAACGAAGACGGTAAAACTCCTGCACTTCAGTCACATGTACTCCAGTTAATGACCTTACAAATGATCAGTCAGTCCACAGCATAAGAATGTATGAATTCTCTCATTCTTTCACATATTGTGAAACTTCTTTTAGTCACTATCTCACATGCAAGTGCACTTAAATGAGGGCTAAGACCAAGTATTGTGGTAAGGGGACCACCCTGTGAATAGCAAGAGAGCAAACTTCAAAAGAGGGGGAAGGGTTAAGAATAATTATCCAAAAACTTAAAGGGCCACTCTATCATTCATATTTTCAGTTCATTGTTCACCAAGTTAACCTTTATGCCAGATTAGAAACAATATTGGAAAAATTTTTTATTTATCCTCCTGTTCTTTCCAGATCAGAATGCAGGAGCAAACAAGTTTACAAGAAGCATGTGGCCCCTTGTCACAGAAGAGACGGGGACAAAAATCAACACATTATAAACTACAAAATATGTCATCGCAACAGATTTATGTTTGACCAATTTCCGAAGAGATAGAGACAAGAGACAGAGAGACACAGAGAAAAAAGAGAGACAAGGAAAATAATCCGTTAAGTGTATGGCAGTAAGCAAAGTGGTTGTATTTCTTTGCTTGCCAGACAGAAAAGGGGAGAAGAAAAAGTAAAGACAGTGTCTAATTGTGTGTCTTGTGAATGCAAATTAATCAAACCTACTAAAAGCACCTTCATGAGTACACAAATCAGATGCACATTTACAGTAAATTACAAGCATACCAGCTCAAATATTGATTCAAAACTCATAATACCTGAGTAAGATCTTGAAGAATTTCTTGATGCCGAGTCAAGGTATGAGAAACCATTTCTGATCCTCCAGATGATACCCATGCTTGCATTTGTGAATTTAATTGTTGGAGCTGTTTTAATAATTGGTCTATCCCGGATTCAAGATCAGTCTCTGTGGCACCACATTTTGTAGAAACTTTTGCAGAGACCACCTTCCTATATGCATTCATCTGCTCATCCAACTGAGCTTCAAGCTTCCTTGCCTACAATAATAATTTGCAAAATTATTGATCAAAAGAACTAAATTACAAAACTAGCTACCAGGAATTAGTAGGCAATGAATTCTTTTTAAGATAAAAGCAACTTTCATCGCCAAAGCAATTCACAAAAGTCCTTCAAAGTTGCTTCAAAGATTCAGGACATATAAGGATATATTTCTACATAGGCTGTCTACGTAACAGCTTGCTTCCTGTGCGATCAAATTACAGACAGAAAGCTACATTATGGAACTGAAATTTAGTTCGACCAACCAACGTAACAAAAACCCCCTCATTTTCTAAATAAATTATGATCCCGTCAGCATTACACATCCTTGCAGTAACTGGCCCAAAAACTACGAAATTAAAGCGCGATAACATCTATTCCAGTAAAAGCCGTAATATTCATTAGAGCATCTAGTCAGGTGGATAACAGAGGCCTCCAAAGTTTCGGGAAATTACAGACATCCGAAATTCCCTTAAGGCTCCTCAGCAGGTGGTTGCATCTGTTTCCTTCTTCAATTTAATTCGAGATCGGACAAACTTGTTTGCCATTGAAGATCATAGAATCAGCGGAACAACCCCAACTTCTAACCCTCCAAATTCCACTTTATTACCACCAAATTTTCCCGAAAATAGAGGTATTGTATGAACCTTTTGCAAACCATAAGCAAGCACTTTTGGTCCGGTCCCAAAAACCAGACACATTCATTCTAGTTCTCAGATTCCTAAAAATCGCAAAAGAAAAAAAAAATAAAAATGAAAATAAAAATAAAAACCCACATAGACTCCTACGGCATCATTCCAAATCATAATTCATCAAAAAAAAATTAATTAATTAATTAATTAATTATTGAATTTCAGCGGTCGTCTCTTCCAAGAATTCAATTAAATTTTTTTTTATTTTTTTACAAATTCCCCACCAAACAGAGATCGCTACAGAATCAAAAAAAAAAAAAAAAGAGAAGAGAGAGAGAGATTTGGGGGGGGAACCTGTTTACGCAAAGCGTCCCATGAGGAAGATGGCACTTCCATGGCCGGATCCAATCGATCTGTTTGTTTTTCTTGCTCTTTCTTTCTTTCTTTCGGAGACGATGTTTTTATTGTTCGAAGCACAAAAAGAATTGAGTGAAATCGAAGTTTGTTTGTTTGTTTTGGTAATAATAACTAAGAAATTTAAATAAAAAAAAAAGACAAAAAAAATAAAATGGAGGACAGGAGGAGTTTGTGTTTTTGGGTCTCGAGACAAATATGGAGGCGGACGGGTGGTCTGTAGCTTGGACAACGACCGACAATTTGTGGCAAGTGGTCCGACTTGGTGCCAACCTTAAAAAAGCACCTGCAAACGTGCA
The DNA here is from genome assembly GCA_037832335.1 of Carallia pectinifolia. Taxonomy (NCBI): domain Eukaryota; kingdom Viridiplantae; phylum Streptophyta; class Magnoliopsida; order Malpighiales; family Rhizophoraceae; genus Carallia; species Carallia pectinifolia. The sequence goes on from CM075453.1 coordinate 33,829,722, forward strand.
TGAACCGTTGATGAATCGATGCGGCTGCTTAATCTAGTGGGTTGTGCAAGAGTCACCATCCAACGCGGGTGCTTGCTGGTTAGCCGGTGTATTTATATGTAGTTATCTTAAACTCGAATTCTCTTGACTACACCCTCAGATGGAGTTGTAGTGCAGCAGATGGCTAAGTTGAGTCGTTGTGTAATTTATGTGGATGTCAAATTCTATGGGCTCTATGATTACTTATGATGATGTAGTCTCACTCGACGTTATAAAAACAGTGATTAAAATTTTTATAATATTTTACTTTTAAAAATTTGAAACAAAAAAAATTGTATATAAAAAAAGTAAATATTAATCTAAAATCTTCACGAATTTTTATTATAAATTTCTAAATTATTTCATTTTCTTATTTTAATTATAAAATTTCAAGATTCGTTGTAATCAAATTCTTTTCTCAACAAAACTAAGATTATTTTCTTTAAATCAACGTACCATATTCAACAATTTGACCTCATTAAACACTTAATTACAATGAATGTTAAAGATTTAAGACTGAAATGAAGAAACAAAAAAACAAAAAAACTCAAAACTCAATAGTAAAAATCCATTAAGATTTAGAACTAATTTACCGTTTGTCTCCCGTCAAAGGCCAATATGGTTTTCGTTTAGCACATCATTGGCCTTGTGGGGTAATTGGGAGATCAAATAATCTACACCAAGATAATAATACTAAGGGTCTAAGCACATGTTTTTAATTGTGATTTACTTCTTTGTAATTTACAAAAGCGATAAAGAGATCCGACCATGTATCACCTCTATTGGTGGGGGATTCAGTGTCCTCGAAAACTTGGTTTCAAAGCACATCTGCCTGTGCTATATTGATGAGAAAATTGTGACCCAAGAACATCTAAGGTGCATGACTTGCAGTAAGGAAACGAGTAGCAGCCATCCATTGCATAGATTGCACCAATGGTGATTTCAATGCAACTGCAATTTGCCGCACTTGAAATAAGCGTTAATCCCTACCGATTAGATTCCATCCAAAACAGTGTGAACGGCTTCAAAAATGAGTGAGGCTAAATCCCTATCAGAAGAACTGATGATAGTCCTTGTCCCTTGAGCTTCTATCAAGGCTTTTTGTGGACCGTGAACACGGATGATGATGCCGGCATTGTCTGAACTGGTGCCTTGTTCCATGGATGTATCAATTTGCAGCTCCGACAAGACAACCAGAAGCCTCTGCAGATCCGGCACACCCCAACTTAGTAACGTGCTACCCTGTGAGGAGTTTGCCACTTCGTTACTTGGGACTAAACAGTGTTTACCATGATCCATCAACAGCTGTCCATCTAGCCTTGTGATGTCCATGTCTCCTTGTTTCAACTTTCTCCAACAAAACCGGGTAGCCACGTCAAATGCAATATCTAAATCCGAACTGTCTTTCGGATCCTTTATGTCTAAAGTTTCGTTTTCTTTGTACCAGAAGACAGAGAATGACTGTGAGCTTGAACCTGACAAGTTCATATGCTGGCTGGACTCCTCTGGTAACTATTTTGATCATAGAAGAAAATAAATTGAACTTAGCAAATAGAATATTTATCTTGGAATATTTCTCTTTCTGAGGGTGAGAGAAGGCCTGTGGAGAGGAGTTGAGAATAAATATACAACAATTCCCACTTACCAGTACAATCTTTGGCTGCAATATCTTCAGCAATGCTTGCGCCTTCTTCAGACTACAAAACACATGAAAACAGAGTAATGGCTAGCAGAATAATTGGTTGAATAAGAAGTTTAAATGAGCAAGGTCGACAAACAACCTGGCAGCCCTTGAAGAGCATAACTTAAGATAAAGAGTCTAATTTGACCAAAATTTGCATCAGTAAAGCAAACATAAGGACATTCATCATCCTAAAATTTCACAAGGGTGCCGTAACGGGATAGACTAACAACGAAACATATAGTCTCACCTTATTCCAGAAAGGAATGAGCACTGTAGAACCTTCATTTTCAATGGCATAAAAGGCAAGAGAGCCAAATCTACATCTGGACTTTCCTGCAAAATAAACACCAATTGAACCATCTTGCAAAAGTAAGATCTGAACAAAACATAGAATATATATATATATATATATATTTGAATACCTCCAAAACAAGTAAAGAGTTCTCATCCTCATGCCAGCGATGAAGCAAATGAACAACAGGACCAAGTCGCAGACTCCAGAGAGGAGAAATTATGATGCATGGTTCCTGCCAATTAGTTCTAAGCAAATAGACTGAGTTTGAAGCAAGCAATAAAGCTTCATGCTGATCTTCATTCCAATTTATCAATAAACCATCGATACATAGATTAATTTAGAGTTTCCTACCAGTTATGATTGTGTCATATCAAACAACATTTACATTCATTCTCATCTGAATAAAGGCTGAAATAATAGAAATGAAAGAAGCATTTACTAGTAACCTAAATTTTAGTCAAGTCATTCTAAAGTACAACTATGATGAAACATCAATCTAAATGCATTTAACTAGATTCCCTCCAAAACGATTAGCTGATAGTTAAATCCTAGGCTGCCATATTCACATAATTCAATTACAATATATGTGCAAAGAAGAAATTTGAAATCGAATATGGTTTGCACTCGGTTAAAAATTTTCTGATAACTTAAACACTGGAAAGGGCAAAAGATTGATCTGAAAGCATTACCACGAAAAATATTACAACTGCCAATGAAGGAGTTTTGCATCTGCAAGAATATTGAAACGGAAGAAAATTAATAACTAAAGGCATATTCTTACAATAGTTCAGGAGAATGTATAGCAGGGAACACATGAAGCTTCTTACTCCTTAGGAGTTCAACATGTGAGAACAACGATTCACCGGAAAACAGCTGCCAAAACACCAAAGTAGAGAAACCAAACGTACTTCTTAACTTTAGAAACCAAACAAATCAAATAAAAGCTTCCAGCAGTATGCAACAATAAAGCCCTGAACTAAGCACCTTTTCTTGCTGCTCCTTGGACAACCACTCAGGTATAACATTGGTGAACGCCAATAGTTCAGTTGCTACAGAAGAGATAATATATATGGGAACCTAGAACAAGATGAAAAATCTGATTAGTCTCAAAGTCGAGAAGCAAGATCAACTAAGACCAAGATGTTCACACAAGGTCAAGGATTTAGGTATTCATGGAACCATCCTGATATGCATAAGCTTCAATTGTTGTACCCATAAAATTGCAATGCACTAGCAAAGCAAAATCATTTTGATTATTAGTTTAGCATTGCTTACATGATCTAAAGATTTTAAAGCATTCAGACGTATCCAATTACCACTTGAGCGTTAGAAATGTGAAAAATTTAGAAGAAAAAGGTTGTGTGCATGTAGAGATTAAAAAAAAAAAGAGAGAAGGGGAAAATCATAGGGATTAACAATGAAGCATTGCTTCTGCAGCGCAGTAAATATGACTTACACAAATAACTGGTTACTTAAGATTGGTTTTTTTGTTGTCTTATCTGTTTTTGATTCCATATTACATTGGCATTCACAGTTACAACGCCTTCTACTGGATAACACCAGAGTTTGCACATGGACACACACACAACAAAAACCAGATTTTAGCACCATAAGACAATGCTCAGAGGTCCTAGACCTCCTTTAAGTTGCTCCATTTTATCCACACTAGTAAAACCAAAAACATGGAACACAAATACACACATAGATATTGCCTCATCATTATCCTCAAATGTGGTTAAGCTTCTGTAATTTGGCAGAGATAAAATGAAATTACAGTCACCTTCACTGCTGAAGACTCGAGGCCACCTGGTATCAGCTCCAGCAGCTGCAAAACAATTGCAAGTCGATTTGAAGGAATAAGGACTGAACCACCAGCCTTAACAGAGTCCACAATACATGAGGATAGGAAAGTTAGCTTCTCCTTTTCTTCTATTATATCAGCATTAGTCAGCATGCATTCTCCCAGATTATTCTGATTAATTTCATCAGCTCTGCAATTCAGGTTGAACAAATAAAGAATGTCAATCTGTTCCAGCAAATGAAAAGGTTATTCAGTCTCAAAGAACAGTTATCATTACAACATAGAGTGTGTCAATGTGTGACCTGAGAGTTGACAAAGAGATAGAGTTTGCAGCAGAATTATTGTTACCATCTCCAACAACTTCCATGATATCCATGGATGTAAGATCTGAAAATAATATCACATCATTTTCTTGCAGAGCATGAAAATTAAACTCCATTGCATGGGTAGGGACAAATGTAGAGCTTGAGACACATGCAATATCTCCCTTTGGGCTGCCAATAGTCCAATTAGATGAGCCTATTTCTAAGCCAGAGCTGAATGCCTTTAAGATCAATGCCCCATTATAACATGCTACTTCTGCATACTTAAGTGTTTGAACCTTCTGCATGCACAGCTTCACATCCACTGAACTGAGGAAAAACATTGTCGAAGTTGACTGTAAGTACTCAAAAGGACTGTTGCATAGACAGCTGAAGAAGATGAATCTAAAGAGAAGCATAGTGGAACATCAATTTACGGGCATTGGCATAACATTTGGCAACAGCAGGTTTAAATAGCTTAGGCTGGACATGCCAAGTTATCAATATTTATGTTAAGTCAAAATAACCTGCATGTACCTCTGCAGAAGTCTATGGCCAAAATTATGTTTCATTCGTATTTTGTCAACCAGTAATGTAGAATATGCGCAATTGTGCATGTGTATGCACGTGTGGCCACATATATATTTATGTGCCAGATGCAAAAGTTCGATATCAACTTCCCACTAAAACAGATGGAATAACCAAAGCAAATCTTCGAATCTACCGTCAATTACCTGTAGAGTGGCATCCATCCGCCCAACTCCTTTCCGTTTCTCCCTAACGCTACTTCTTTAAGCGCAGACGGAAGCAATTCAAGCTCTCCCCACTTCATCCATTCAGGACAACCAGACTCCTGAGATCCATAAAACAGGTGATATTCCATATGCATCGAGATGAGATCCTCCATCATAAGTTGTCCAAGTCTCGCCGTTGCTTCGGTTGCATATATCTGACCATCATCAAATTCCTCAGAAATTAAAGCCAATAACACAACAAAAACTTAAGTTGAAAAAAATATGAAAGAGAAAGGGAGGAAATTTTTAGATGGTTGCAGTTACCTTTGCAGAAAATGATCTGCTTCGAGTCAGAAAGGGCAGACCAAGCATACCCATCATGCTTGAGATCAGTACAATATCAATAGAAGAAGGATCCCAAAGGTGCAAGCTTTTAGCAGTTTTGTACCAAGGCTCTGCATTAATTAATTCTGAACCCGAGGTATGAACAACGGAAGGAACAGGGGAAAAGATTGTGAGAGCCGAAAGGTCTAGTGGGCAATCAAGCAAAATCCTGAATCCACACACATCAAGAATGTGACATGGTGGGAAGTAGAAACCACTACCTTTGCTCAAACACGTCTGCACAAAGACACCAAAATTAACACCTCGAGAAGACATGTGTGTGTGTGTGTGTGTGTGTGTGCGTGTATATATATATATAGGAGGAGAGAGAGACTTACAAGCTTCATGTGGATAGATGACAGCAGAAAAGAAATATTCTACAACCAAAAATGGGGACCTACAAAATAAACTTCACCTGCAAAGATCAGAATTAAAAACAACTAATCAGGTACTTAACAAAAACTGCTTGGTATTAAGTTTCCAGGCAATAATGGAGTTAAACAAGCCTCCTACAAGTAAGTTCCAAATAAATTTAACAAACAAACAAGCAAAAGCAATGCCACACACAAATAAATTGCTAGTTGGTATCATAAGTGGGATACTGGAAGGCTGCTGCAAGTCCCAAAACGACCTTCTTCTTTCTTTCTTTTTTTGGTTAAAAACAAGCTCAGGACAAGAGGCATATCACAGGAGAAGTGCCTACAGGATTTACAGTAGGACTTACGGGTCACCTATATCCTCGGCTGAACAGTGCGGTGCGTGCTCAGTGCCGCCGCCGCTTTCACCCCACATCCTCCTCGGCTGTTGTGTACAGATTCTCGTACCCACACAAGTGCCACCTACAATTTTTTTTTTTTTTTTACGAGAATACCGGTTCTGAAACAATGACGCTGAAATGCAGGCCTCTGCGTCTATTAATTACTTGACCAATTCTGGGGTTTTTGTTTGGTTTTGTTTTGTGTAGAAGAAATTTATCAAGCGATGTTGTGGAAATCAATCCACCGTTCGATATACATAGAGAGAGAGAGAGGGGAGAGAGAGGGAGGGGGGGGGGGAGGTTTGAAGAGGAGGGGAAGAGTTTTATATTTTCTTTTTTTTTTTATCTTTTAAAATTCTGTCAGATCAAAAATAAAAAATATTGTGAAAAAAATAGAAAGTAGAAAAAGTAATATGCCACCCTTTGTTAGAAAATAGTAAAATAAATATTGTAAGAAAAAAATTGTAAAAAAGTAATAAGAAAGTGAAATTTTATATTTAAAGTAGAACATCATTAGATGGTCAAATGTTGTGTAAAAGACGCTTGATTTGTATAATAAAATTCATATGTTGTGTAATTACAGTTAAAAAATTTGAATAATAAAAAATAATAATATTTTTTCGTATTACTTTGTATTATTGTGATTATATAAAATATGTTTTTAATTACAAAAAATATCAGTTTGGAAATTGTTTGGCCATGACTTGGTATAGTCATCTATCTTTTCTATTTATGAAAAAATGATAAAAAAAATATAAGGTTAAAATTATAAAATTACCCTTACACCTAATTATTTAGTAATTTGAATTAAAAGTGAAAGAAACAAAAGAGTTTGGAGTTATATTAATAACTTTGATTCCAAGTGTTTTGTCTTTTTTATTTGAATTTTAATAACATTTGTTACTTTCACATGAATCCTAAATAAAAGAAAGTTTCTTAGTATTTGTTTTTTCCTTTCACGTTCCTTTCCAACCTTGAAACCAAACACACGGTAAAGCGGAAAATTCAATATAATCATTGTATTTTTTTGACTCATATTATTGAGATCTATTTTTTAAATTTAAAAAAACACTTATCAATATTTAAATTTTAATCTTATAAAAAATAATACTAATAATATAATAAATGATCTTAATACATTTACGTGAACTCTTTTTAAGAAATTTCGCTTAATAATGATGAGGAAATTTAGGAGTAAAATAATTTGCTACCTCAACAAGCAAGCAAGCTTGTTGAAAATTCCCCATTGGTACATAGGAATTTGCCGTCCTTTTATATGGATGAGGCTGAACTTAAAGGAAGAACATCAAAGATACACAATGTAACTCGTTTAACTTTGAAACTAAAGCTGTCTGAGAAGAATACATAAATGATGAAATAAGAATATTCAAAATTATTTGAAATAATAATTTAATAATAATTCAGCGCACTTTTTCCATGTCCGAGAGTTCAAGTTCCAATACTAACATTTGAGGCAATACCAACCTTTTTTACTCACCAGCTTACAACGCGGTACTAGTTTCAGACTTATTAACACCGTGGTTGACTTGGAGAGTCACGCTCACGCTAAATAATACTCAGGTGGTCCCTTTAGAAATAGTTGAATAAAGTACAATAATAGTAAAATGCCGACCTTAGCCCATAGCTCATAAATGCTATGACCAATATATTTACAAATATTTTTTTTTGTTAGTCAAGAAAAAAAAAAAAAAAAAGAAATCTTAAAAAGTACAACTATAACAATTACGAAAAAAATATACATTTGCATTGACCTGTGATCTAACCTTTGTTTCATCTCAGTTCAATCCTTGACGCTCAAATCTATTTTTTCCCATTTCTTTTGCCTTAGTTGTCTTCCTTCTTTGCAGGATGACTGGAATGGCTCTAAAATCATTGCTTTTTTCGCATCAAAATCAATTGAAAGTCTTCTTGCCCACGGGCTTTCATTTGGTAACCAGGAAATTGGGTAACCAAGAATGGCACACCATCTTAAATTCAAGAGTGCAAAAGTTGTATACGGATGATCTTTAAAAAGCTCAAGTATTCGCGACTCAATGGTTGGGTCTTCAGAAAGGATGTAATAATCCTCAAATAGTGACTTCTTCTCTGCTATGCTGCTATCACTTTGACAAAGCATCCGAATACACAGAACTTGCAATGCTTCCATGGCCATGCCATAAAATCTATGTTTTGCGTATGTCAGGAACACTAAACGGCACGTGGTTGGGTCAGGCAAGATACGCTCTCTGTGCATTTTCTCCACAACAAGCTCAATAATGTCGATCCTTCTCTAGAATTGGGTTCAGGATATAAGGAAACTAATTTCAGTAATAAATTTGCATGGTGATCCAAAGATACAAAACATGTAAACAAACAAGCATGCATATGTCAATGCCGACTTCTTTGCACTGACAGAAGTAGAACTGCATGCATATTGTTAGCTATCAACATGTATGCATATCGGAAGAGGATGCTGGGAGGGGGGAGAGAGATAAAGGAGATAGGAACGCAAGATACCTTAGCGCGTGCTTTATGAAGAATGTTATTATACAAACTTGCATCGAGTTGAATTCCTTCTTTCCGAGCACGATCCAGAATATTCAATATTACATAGATATTTCCATATTTTAGCATAATCTGACAAAATAAAATGAGAACGAATTTCAAAATTAGAATAGGAAAAAAAAATGCAATAATTGACAAAGGTTAGTAATGACACGTGCATCACTAAGTGCACAAATGAAACCATACAAAAGAATGCCACAATGAACATCCAGTTTTTCCATGTTCTCAATTCTCAAACAACAACAAATATTGCACAACAGAATTCTTGTGCAATCTTGGTTTACCTTCTTCTTGCTATAACAAATTCCATAATTTAATTGTCATTAATGCATAAAAGCTTCACATGGCATGTATTCGTTAAATATATTATGTCTCATGCATAACTACTTGAGTCATGGCCATGAAGACAGACATGCTTGAAATGAAGTTTGGCAGTCAGCAAATGCCTTCACAAACTTAGAGTGACTAACTTTACCTTTAAGACGGAGATATGTTAATACAACACCTAAGATTTACACGACGCAATTTCCTCAGGAGCATTCACAGATAAGCAGAGGCAGTAAAAGTGAGATCAAATCAGATTTATGCACTTGCACCTTCAAACAATAAGACATGCTCTTACAAATCACTGGGAATTGTTACATTCATGTGATGGCGAAACCTTGCAAGATCCATAAATTCTACCTTCGCAAGATTATTGTAAGTCACTAACGTTGGATGACATCCCACACGCAACATTGTGGAAAGTAGTGCAAAAGCATATTTGTAAAACCTTGCTGTGGCACAACACTGGATCATTATATCATACGTCGATGTATTTGGCTGGAAACCTTTTGATTTCATACTTTTGAATATGCGAAATGCCAAGGAACACTGCAAATCAACCATGGATCTATCAAGAAACTGTATAACATATCCTCCACTTCCAGAAACATCCACAGCAACAATAAAAAATGAAAACTACCTTCCCAGCCTCAACAAGTTTGTGCAGCACTGTATTATAGATAGGTGTTCCCAAGTAAATGTTTTCTTGCTGCAAATAAGGTTTAAGTTTATCGAAGATGTCTTCTGCGTTCTTTAGAAATTGTAACATTGCCTTTGTCATCGTCTCTGCTCCAAGAACATCCAACTGAGGAGAACCAAAAGGAGTTGTGTCATAACTGAGATCCTAATCAAAGAATGAAGATCTACACGGGATTGTGTCATGACAGGTGCCAAGATTTGTTCATATCTCTAATGGTGAAGAAGATACTTTTGACTAAATTAAGTTGATGCCAGAACAGTGCGAGTGTTCTAAGAGAAGAGTCATATTAGTTTAGCCAGCATCAAATTTAAATTCCATTGGAATTATGCACCAAGAAAAAAAAAACCACAAAAAAAAGTCATAGCATGCTTGCAAGTCATAGCATTTCGATTAGAATGCTGTCAAAAGGGGTCCCTGGAAAGGAAGGCATTTCCAAATGGCTAGTATTTTTCCTCTGGCATGCTTGGAAGTCATAGCATTTTGTATTCAACCATTTTTCATACATTGCTTCATTAAGGAACTCCATACAAATGCCATAAGTCCATAACCTAAGAGCACTTATCGCACTGACATGGACTTTCTTAGACAAGCATAATAGATTTTCCTGCAACACTGACAACTTTCTTGGTAAATTCAACTCATCTAGGGATCTCCCAAAATGAAGCACAAGCATGCCTTCTACAAAGAATTAATCAGGAGAAACCAATCAAATTAATAAAACAGATGATTCATCAGTTTCCACAATGGATAAGATTATTGCCCAACAGACATGAAACAGATATGCATAAAACAAAGAAGGTATATGGGGCAGGAAATTACCATGTGTTTCATGGATAAATGAGTATGCAGAATTCCATTTCTCGTCATATCCATTTCTATAGCCTTTATTCGTTTAGCAGTGTCTATCTTTGACAAATTAGTAGCCTTTTCATATGGAGAGTTTGTGGTACCAAATAATGAAAACATTAGCTCGTATGTCTTTGCATTTGGTATAACTTTTAAGTCTTTCATTTTGGCCAACATTCGAACTGCATGCTCTGGTTTATCCTGCAAGATCAATGAAAAAAATTTCAGTAATAATGAGGACAAATTATTTGACTGAAAGTGATTTTTTCGCACCGCTTTGTTACATGCATCAAGAAATGCATTAATTGGAAATGGATATGGACAGGAGGAAACTTGATCCAGCAAAGACTCTGCTAAATCCAGCTCCAAAGCTCTGCTGCAACTAACTGAAAGGGCTGCAAGTGTTGAATCTTGTGGTTTCAAATTCTTCTGTCGCATTGTGCACAGCTGTGGAAGAAGCAATTCAATAATCACAAAACACAAATGCTAAATGCTTCAATTGGAGGGTGGGGAGGGGATGGAAGCAGGGTTTGGGGCCTCAATTTCCCAAAAACCAAAAGGCTTACCACTTCCATGCCTGCCCTAAAGCCTCTTTTAGCAACAATTGCTCTAATGAAGCCATCATATGCATGGCTTGAAGGCTGCAACCCGACCTTTTTCAACTACACAAATAATCACCAAAAACTTAGTAAAAGAACAAATACAGTACTGTGCCACATTTGATCGTACCTGAGACCTCACACTATTGGAGCCTCACACACTAGGACTGTGGTTTATACATTATGCAGATGGATAATCAGGAAGCCAGAACTCGGAAACAAGGACCAGAAGGGATGATGATTCTGCTGAGGATGGTAATAACACCAACAACAAGAATGACAACAGCTTACAATAATATCCTATGTTAACCACTCTTCTTTATTCTCACACTTCCTGTCAACCTTTGCTGTTGTTGAGTGCAACTTACTAACAAACCCTAATTTAAGTTTTCAAACACAACTGCTTTGAAACAAAAGCATTTGCATATCTCTAAAATCAATTTTTGGGATATACAAAAACTAATAAGCTACATCCTCTTAGTGTATCTCAAGAACTAAATGTAAATCATATCTCTCTGTGTCATACCCAATACCACTATAATTGAACATACACGATAGGACATAAACAGATTTGAAAGGTGCTTTATTCCTTGCAGTAATCAATTTATGGGGTACCCCCATATAGTGGTTTGAAGTCGCATAATTTCGTTGTAACTTTGTAAAGCAAATGTATAACCTTACAGAAAGAAGATTTCAACCTGTGACTTCGCAACTTTATTACTTACTTCCTTGACAAAGTCAGCACATCTTAAATTGAGGCTGAATGTGTTAGGAATGGACAATTAAAAGGAAATGAAAGATGTGCTAAGAGAAGTAGCATAACTTCCTTTATTATGCTATATACACAGAATAGAGGAAAATTTAACCATTAGAAGAAGAAATTATCTAACCTGACACATTAACTGCTCTGCAAGTTCCCAGTTTTTAGTTTGAGCGCATGCCTGTAACAAGATACTGAATGACTCCAATAGGACCTTCTTAGCGGGCTTACTTGGAAGTTTGGGTAGTCCCATAGTTCCAACGTGCAAATTGATTTTCTGCTGCTCATCACTAGGACAAGAGTTTGCTTCTGAAGGAATCAACTGCTCGAACTCCTTTAAGTCAAATTTCTTCAAGCTTAATTCATCATTTGCCAATACAGGAATGT